>CABFPE010000047.1:1325385-1340159 GCA_900660155.1 Hofstenia miamia
GTATGGCTGAAGGCATTGTCATGGTGCAGAGGGATTTTCCATTCCAGGGGCGTGTTGTGCGTGCCTAACTAACAAGTTGAATCAATGTATGTAAGACAGTGTTAGAATAGAATGATGCATTCACATCCCGTCCATCAGGCATAATTCCACTTTCCACAGACCCAAAAAAATATAACGAACGTTTCCGTGAGCGAAACCCGCCTCCAAGAACAACCCATGAATTACTTTGATATTTACGAGCTACTTGAAAGTAGTAGAGTGATTGTTCATCTCCTGTTCTGGTATCTGAAAGACCCTTTATGCCGCCATCACCAAAATGGTCTTTAAATACCCGCCTTTAATGAACTAGCCATAGACAATGCTCACTTATTCATGAAAATATTCACTATTAAGTTACCTTGATGCTCGAAACTTAATCAATACTGAGTCAGTTGCCAAAACTTATTGAGTATGCACCTCGTATTTTAGTTTCAGAGAAATTGCTTTGTGCTAATTATATATGAAATTTAAAGTTATGTAATGTAGCCTTGCTAATCACTAGTATAAATCGAGGCTTGAAATAAAACACGGTCTTTATTATTAATTGACCAAATCGCGTATACAAGAAATTTGAAGCTAGTGTTTGATTAGAATTTATCATATATGGAGCGTTCTTCAACATATTATTTAAAAACATGTAAAGATCATTTTCGTATTTCTTTAACAACCACCATGTATTTTCAGAAGACCCTTTAATATTATGTACTACTTTACGTTTATTTTTAGAAGCATCGAGTGGTTTTACCCAAGGATCCTAAATTGCAGGCTGCAGAACGGCGTTCTCTGGCATTTTTTCTTCATCCAGATAACACGGTTGATGTTAAATCAATTGATGACGACAAAGACCAGGCCATCAACGCAATGGATTACGTAAAAAAGAAATTTGACAATACTTATACTTAGTGTTTCAGGTAAAAACGACAGCTTTATTACAAAACGCTTACCTCATTAATGTTTTATGGGAAGTATATTGTAAAATTTTGTGAGAATGTATTTATATTTTTTAAACGTTGACCTATCGTTATGAAAAACTTAAAAAGTTTGCATTATTTGAAGAAATTGATAAGTTAACGTTTTATAGTTGTTTGTGATATGTTTTGTATTTTGCTTTTACTGAAGGTCACTAATAGATTTTTGTAGTTATTTTTACACTGATCTCTTGAGCTCTAGTTCTTTAACAATTAATAAACTGATTTTTGAAATGTTGAAACGATTAAATGATTTTTCCTTGATATTCTACTTAGTAAGCCAGAAAACCAGTTGTTTTCATTACCTTAACAATGCTTACAGTAGTTTGAAATACCTGCGTAGAGTGAGACTTACAAATATTGATGTCAATGAATATTTGTCAACAATTTCGTGGCTGTTTCGCGTACAAAGTATTGTCTGGTTATTGATATATTTTAGTATATTTTTATTGAACAGTATTTGTTGAAAACTCAATTTCAATGTACATTGACGTTTGAGCATTTTTTTGTAAATTTGCAGTAACTAACTTTATCATGCAACCTATGCTTGAATATTCACAAGCTTAATTTATGTGTGACTGAATTTAAGCAAAAATTATAGATGATGTTCAATTAAATATTGTCTATCGGTAGGTTTGTCATTTTTCAAGCAATTCTAATTTGAATTTTTTATGTAGAAGAAGAGAAGTATTTGTATTCTGCAAATTACATGGTTTCTACCAAAAAATTAAAAGTTTGAATAGTCATGGTTCTAAGCTCTCATTCTTTTCTTATACATTAAAAAATAGATCTGTGAATAAATTCGGACAAGATTGAGAACCTGCACATCGACGTTGAAGTTAAGGGGGTATTCAAACATATTGTGAGGAGTAAAGACACAAAATCAGTCATAAAATTGCTGAAGTTTGAAAAAAGCAATCATGTTGATCACTTATCCCTACCTTCATGCAAAATATTATAAGGATCGATGAGTTTTTTAGCGAATAATCGCAAATAGTTTAATTTTCGGCCAAAAACCCCAAGTCCCTCTATGTAGTATGGAAAATTTTATTCAAGTCCCACTATGCAGCGGATTTTTGAAAAATTCATTCTACCTAGAAGGAGCTGTTAGTATATATACTAATATGTGTGTGTATGTAGTATGCAAAAAACCGCTACATAGAGGGAGAGGAGAAAAATTGTCCATACTACATAGAGGGAGTTTGGGATTTTGGCCGAAAATTAACTTTTTGGCTATTACTCCCTAAAAAATCCATCGATCCCTTAAATATTTTGCATGAAGGTAGTGACTACTAAAACACTATGTCCTACAAAAATTCAGGCATTTATGTGGTAAATTCATTTTATATGGTTATGTGGAAAAAATACATAAAATATATGTGAGTATGTATGTATGTATGTATGAGATAATCCTAAATCTAAGCAGGCACAACTAGAAAAGTTTTCAAAGAAATGAATATCATCAATGATAAAATCTTATAAAAAGCTTGGGTTTTGCATAGACTGGTAAAATTGAAAAGTCACTAACGCTTATTCTCCATATAACCCAGTTGGATCAATTTCACACCAAGTCATTCATGTTTTTTTCACAACTTGTAATGGTTTATATTGAAAAATTTTAACGTTCAGAGCTCACTAGCAAATTCGTGAGGCTTAGTATATTTTCAGGAGCCTTAGATTGGCTTACAAACTCATATTTTTGTAAGCAATTGACGTTAGAATGGTCTAAGCGGGGAAATTTAATCTAAATTTTCAGTGCCAATATTGTTTCTATTCCAAAAAAAATTATTTTGCATTGTGCCCATTCGAAAATTGTCTGGAAAATTTCAAATTTTCTAAACCACATTCATTGAACCAAAGTTATGACGACATTCGTCTGGCGTTCCACGAAAAAACTAAACAACCACATATTTCAAGTTTTCGAGAAAAAAAGCATGGAGATGTTAATATCTTAGTTCTCATATTTCACGTGATATGGCGCTTCGAGCAGTTTCTACTTTGGCGTGATCTTTGGACAACAGGGACGTAGTTCAAGTGGTCAGATCAAATTTGACCAAAAGTGCAGTTGTTTAGTAATTCCGTGGAATGCTAGATTCGTTTCTCATTTTAGAATATTTTGAATATTTCGTTTTGATTTGTATTAAATCAATTATGCAGACAAATGAACACGAAACTATTTCAACCATTTCAAAAGACGTAAAAGATTTTGGAAAGGTTATGAAGTAAAAATTTTAAAGAATACTGAAGCAAAACACCTCAATCATTGAAAAATAATAATTAAATCATTTCAACCAGGTCGAAATACCAAGGAGGACTACATATACAAAAAAAATTTTATTATAAAATCATTTAAATTTAGAGGAAAAAAATTGTCAAGAGACTATGGTTTTGTAAGTCTAAATATATTTTTGTATGTTTTTATTATTATAAAACTTAAGAATTCTCAATTAATAAATCAATGAATAATTACGTGATCTGCAAATTTTTGTTTGCTATACTGCCTCTGACACTTGAATTGAAGCAGTCGCATTGTCTGTATGCTGATAAATCCTAATTTAGCATCCAAACCAAATGTTTTTTTAAAGATTAGTTTGGTAGTGATATATTTATCAATATAAAAAGAGATGTGAACTTTTTCTTGCTAGGCAAAATGCATAATCTTTAATGGGATTTCTGTCTGAACACACATTAAAAAACATCCTTAGAATTCACTGACTACTAAAAATGATATCTACAAAATGTGACATTGCGCATCCCAATGAATTTAATAAATACGTCTTTATTCTTAATAGTAAAACTTGTAAGAAATTATTTTGAATTAAGAAAACATTAGAAATTTAAAATAACAAGTAAGTTCACTTATTAGGTAATCTAGCTATGCAAATGAATTATTTTATTTCTTACGAATCTTTTCCGAAATTTTTGTTTAATAGGTAAATCTCAGATGTATATTGGATTGCTAAGTACTTTAAAGCTCAAGAGAATGTAGTACTACCCTCTATTGGGAAAACCTGTGACAAGGTGTTTTTTCACTATGATTAAAAAATTTCAAAAAACTTGCAGATTTTTTTGTTAGTAAATGGCAATAATTGTGAGAAAAGTTGGTTAATTTTTAATTTTCTCTAATTGTAATTTTCAACATGTTAGAACAATGTTTTGAAATTTTTAAACAAATGATAAATTACAGGCGCTTTTGAGCTCTTTTGTTGATTTGGAGCAACTGTTTAACGGTTTCAATATATTCAATCGAAACTCGATTTTGCAAATTTAGTTCGCAAAATTCATTAAGTCAGATTGTATAGAGTATCTAAAAGATAATTCAAAAAGGAATTTCTCTATGAACGCTTGTCAAATAAATTGGAAACAAAGGCTGTTTTAATTAATGCAAAATTGAATAAAAATATTGGTTTCATGTAAATCTGTTAATAGTAAGGACGGTTCATTAGGTAAGAAAATTTTCAAAAAAGTTCTAATGCTGAAAAATTGCTCAGGAACTTAGGTAAGAGTGTACCCCTTATTGAAAACCTGAAAATTTAAACGAAAGGCAAGTAAAATAAAAAATGCAAAATTCGTTTATTAATACCTCGATCGGTGTATGGAATGAATTGCCTGCTACATTAGGAAAGCTAAAAAATCTGTTTAAAAACAACTAAATTTTTACCAAAGTTTAAAAGTTCAAACATTCGAATGCTGGAAGACTTTCGGATCTTGATGCATTTGAGAAAAATTTTTTACTTAATAATAAGGAATTGTTAGTGTTAAGGAAAATGACATCAATTTTGTTCTCCAAAATAAATAATTTGAAGAATCGTTACGAAGCTATTATAAAGGTTACACCCAAAATGCGGTTATTGTTTCTTAATAAAAAATCGAAATTGGGCTTCAAAATACTAAATTTTAGTGGTCACCCTTGTCAAGTTCTGTGGTATGTATGGAAACTCTTCAAGATATGCAGTGAGAATTTATCATGTTCTGTTCAGAAAACCATAGCCATAAGGAGTGTCTCATCAAAAACGAACAGAATAAACATATTGTTGTTAAGGATCTTTAGGAATTTTTAATAAAAACATTAGACTGAGATATATTTCGCGCAACTTGAGGATCGGCACTTTACAAACAAGAAATAAGAGTTCGTTTTATTGCAAGTTCATGTGGTTCCATAAATATAATACTATCCGACAAGCTAAATGATATATTATGCAAATTACCAGAAGCAAAAATAAACACAAGTTCAAAAACATTATCAAACAAGATGCGAGTCATTTTTTGGTATCATACGACATCAAAAGCTTACACACCAATGTTCCTCTAGAAAAAGCAATAGACATGGCAATAGGAATTTAAAAAAAGCAAAACGATTTACGATCTAAATTCTGAAACAACAAAGGCGCTATTATTGCTTACAAAGAAAAATTCATTGATGGAATTTAAAGGAGAATACTACTTGCAGAAAGATGGTTTAACTATGGTTAATTCCTTAAGCCTAACCCTAGCTAAAATCTATTTAAACTTTTATTGAGGAACAATACTCATCAAATAGTATCATTTTTTGAAAGATGCATTGACGATATATTTGCTATAGTACATAATGAAAAAGATGCAAAATTAATACTAACATTAAATATAATAGATTAAAACATAAAATATGCTATGGAAAAACAATTTCCATTTTCTAAACGTGAATATTAGCAGAACATCAAACGGCTTTGTTACAGCCAACTGATGAAGGTTTAGTTTTCAATATCAATTCAAATTTACATGTAGCAAACAAATTAGCACTAATAGAAGGAACAATGCATTGAATTTTTGATGTCTCAAATTCTTGACATCATAAACCAAGAAATAATCAAATTAAAATCGAATCTGAAGAAGAACCAATATCCAAGTAACTTTGTATGAAATATTGAACAAGACAGAAAAATATTTGAATAATTTTGAACACATATTTAGAATTGAATATAGAGGTAAGCACACAACAGATATGATTAATATAATACGAAGAATAAATTATATAAAAGAAAATGTAAGATTTATTTATGCAACGCGAAAACTTAGTGAAAATCTAGAATTAAAATCAATAACGCAGATATCCGATAAGTCCAATGTTATCTATAAAATCATCTGCACCTGTGTTAAGGACTATTTTGGATATAGTAGCAGACGAATAAACAGAAGAATAAAAGAACGCGAAACTAAGTCAACAATATCGGAACACCTAAGAAAATGTGGATTGAATTATGACATCAAAATGTTAATATCTACCATCCCCAAAAATTTTAAAATAATCGAAAGAATATAAATAAGATCGATGCAACCAAGTCTTAACACAAAAGATGATTACCTATATCAGCATAAATTACCTATAATCAACGTTTTAATTCTATAGCAATATCTTTTGATAAATTTTTGGATATTTAGAGGGAATTTTTGTAAATTGACAATGCTCAAGATGAGCGAAATACATCTCTTTTAGTCTAATGTTTTTATTAAGATAAACATAATTTTATAAATTATCTTAATTCAAACCCGCTTAAAATCGAGTCATCCATTCATAATGTACTTAGTAGGAAATGCTAAATATACATTGAGCAATTAAATGTTACGATTTGAAAAACTCAATGTGATCTAAGAAAGTTTTTATTTTCATTGAATTTAATGAATATTTATAGAAACATGAAAAACAAGTTAAATTTCCAAATATTAATTTTTAAAGTTTAACAAAAAAAAAGTAACTAAGTATGAAGAATTGGTTCTTAATATGGATGGAAACATAATGTGCGGAATAAGAGATATTGATAATGAAAGCATTTTTAAGAGATATTTTTCAAGGATAGAGATCTTAGAAAGTTTGCAAAAATTAAAGGTTTTGGCATATTATTGATGTCATCTTAGCATTTTCATCTAAAAATACGTCAAGATCTAAATATTCAAAATGCCCAATTTGAAACCATATTGTTAGAAATTATAAAATTTAATGTAAAGCAATTAATTAATTTAAATTGTTGCAATAATCGAAGAAACTTTAGTTCCTGCTGCTATACCATGCTCTAAATTATCAAGAGTTATGATTAAAAATAAGCAAATTATTCCTATAAGCGGTTACAACCATAATTATCAAAATACGTATGATAACTAAAATTCATGATGTTATAAACATCTTCGGTTTAGAAGTGCACAATAAAACAATACCAACTCATACTAATGGAATAACTTTCGCATTAATTATGTAATTACAGTATTTCGAATTATAAAAATTTTAATGCAATAGTTAAAGATTTCTTCATTTCAGATCACCAAATTGCGTGTACAATATATTTTAAAATGAACGTAAACAGAGAAAAAATTGATGTATTACAATAATTCAAAAAGATTTACCAAACTAGATGAGATCATGCAACAGAAGACCTCCATAAAATACAATATTAGACCTGGTAAGAATCAATATAAAAAATTTAGATGTAAAATTATGAAAAACTCATTTTTAATACTACAGTAAAGCTATGGAATAACTTGGATAAAGATACTAGATCACAAAAAAAGTTTTGTTTCAAAAGAAAGTGATTAACCATTTCAAAACTTTTTCAACAATGACTTATCTCACCAGTCAAAATATTGCTTCATTAATTACAAGTACCTAAATATATCATCTCTCTTATCAATTAAAATTAATGACCAAAAATTTATCCAAAATGACTTACTACAGTAACCAAGAATTATCGTTATCCTTACCTCTGTAACAAAGAAAAATTAATAATGCTTAATAGTGAACACTTTTTCAATTTATTGTAGAAAACACTAATTTTATATATATATATATATATATTATAATTATAAAGCAAAGCATTTCATGATATCATGAAATAGTCAATGAGTGTTTCACTATTAAGATAAGATAAGATAATCTATATTCATTTGAATTTTTTACAACATTTCACTGATATTTCAAATGAATAGCGTCATTAACTACTATGTATCATGAAAAAATAAATAATAACAAAAATGAAATAAAAAAAATATATAAACACTGACTACGGATAGTTTACAAATTTCGATTTATTGTATAGTTGTTATTATTAAATTTAAATCCTATCGATGATCCAGCTGATATAAACTTTTGTTTGAGAATTAATGATTTTAACTCTTTCTTGAATTTTTTAAGGTTGTCTATTATTTTCATTTCTTTTGGTAATATATTCCAGTTATAAATTGCAGTATTAATAAAGGATTGACTCATGATATTTTTATTTAATTTAACACGTGAATAGTTTTTTGATCGTTTATTCTGCTTCAGACAGTCTGTCGAAAATGAGAATGATATCTCATTGTAGGGTGGAATTTTGTTTATGAATTTGAAGAAATATATAATAATATTGTACATAATTAATCATTTAATTCAACTTGCTGAAGTCTATTACTTAATTAGATATAAGGCTAGCACTGTAAAGAGAAAAACCAGTATTTTTTAATTTCCTATTAATATCTCATGGTTAATAGAATCGAATGCTTTTGAGAGGTCAAGACAGACAATAGCAAAAATTTATGAGAGTCTAATTGTGTTCTCCATTTTTCTGTCTGATGTTGAGTAATTTTTTCTGAAACCAAATTGTGATTTGGACCATAGTTTATGATCATTTAAATGAAGTGTAATTTGTTCTTGTAATAGTTTTTCAAATATTTAACTGATTGGTGATGTAATAGATATAGGTCGATAGTTTTTAGGACTCTTTGGGTTGTCTTTTTTGTAAATTTAAAGGTTCGGCACTATATTTCACATTGTTTTTTAGTAGCTATATTGGAATTTTCGAGGGGCCGCTTGACTTGTTTGATTTTAGTTTCTTGATTGCTTTAATTACTTCAAAACTTGTTATAAAGCGAAAACCAATTTCAGGGGTGTGCCTATTAGGATTTATTTCCTGGAATTTTGTGTGAGGACCGTCATAATTACCTAGGTTTGCAATTGATTGATTTAAAATATTGAAAATTTCAAATTCGGAGACGTATTGATTTCCTTCGGGGTCTACTATTTTTTCTATGGAAGAAGATTTTGATTTGGTACAATTCGAGATTTCGTTAATCAATCTCCATTTACTTTTTTGTTTCGGTAATTTTCTATCTTCATGTTTAATATACTCATTGTAAGTTCTACGATTTTCTATATTAGAGATATTTCTAGCTGTTTTGAATAATGTATAACTTTCAGGAGTACGGGCGTTAGAAAATTATTTAAAAGCGTCATTTTTTGTTATTAATTTTTGAAGCAATCGGAAAGTCAAGGTTTGTCATTTTTTATGTTTTTGCGAGAATGATTAATAGCAAGGATTTTTTCAGGACAATATTAAAAAATAAATAGGATTCAAGAATATCAAGAAAGTTTTTGATCATGTTATTAGGATCAATCGCAACGTATACAGAAGTCCAAGTTTCACGTGAAAGAGCATTTTTCAGGTTGTTTATATTATCAGACCATTTTTCGCGAATAGTGATCCATTTTTTGATTATTTCAGAGCGTATTTTAGCTTTAGAGAAACTGGCTGATATTATAGTGATCAGAGAATGGGCATTCAGAGGAGTAGTATAAGAAATCAAGATTATTTTCGGGCAGTGCAATATAATCAATCAAAGATTCTTGTAGGAATGAAGGCATTTGCCGTTTTTAAATTAAAAGTATTAAAAAAGAGTTTAATCTTTTTATTATAACGTTATTTAAGTAATTTAGGTTCCAATCACCCATTAATATTAAATCTTTATTTGTTTTGGAAACATTGCCGCTGTTCATGCATTTAGTGTTTGATGTTTCTAGTGGTTTGCGTGTTTCTTTTGAAGGGGATGGCGATTCTTAAATATTTGAGATTTTCCAAAGTAGGTAGTGTAGTTTGAGTAGTTCATCCTTGATAATGTGGCAAAAGGCCAGCTAACTATGTGGCAGTGATGTGTTTTTGCGAATCAAAATCTCCAATAAACTGAGAACTGTTAACTGTATCAAGTAGAGCAGGCTCACTAGACCCGACTATCCCAGAGAGAAGCATGATTGATTAAAGAGGGAAGCATGATTGGTTATCAAGAGCAATTCTATACAATTTTCCATTCTATTTGGCACTAACGTTATTCTATTTGGCACTAGCAAAATTATATGTGGCAAACGTCAGTATAAATGGCAATAGCTCCATGCTATCTGACACTAACTTCATTCTATTTGGCACTAACGGTATTCTATTTTCCAGAGTCAAAAAATAAATGCATGGCACACATCTAAGAAAAAATCACAGGTACACAAGCAGAAAAAGAAATTTTATTTTAACAGTGTTTTGTGAAGTTTTAGGTTTCATATAGTTTAATTAGCTACTATAAAAAGTTTTTATGTCTATCTTTCTCTTTTGTGTAAATTTTAAATATATTTTTTGACTCTGCCAAATAGAATAACACTGTTGCGAATGGTGAATTATATCTATATCAAAGCAAGAATGAGTGAACATGTTATGAAAGAGATCAAAGTAATATCAAGTATACAATGAGTACTCCTATCTTTTCTGAATAATTTATATTGATTATTGTTATCTCGACCAACATGATTTTCACTATAAGTGGACCAGGTTTACGCTGTTTTATGCTGTTGAAACTGTAAATTGGGTTCCTACCACTCGCCTGTTTACTATAATACTGAATGATTTGACAATTACATGTATAGGCTATTTATACTAATCTATTCTTGTCCATTCATGCTTCCTAATTACTCTAGTCAATTCCCATTGGTAGAATTTCCCTTCAATTATTTCACCACCAACGCTACTATTTGACTTTAATTCATATGTAATGGGATTGCGGCAAACACTTTGTTAATTTTAAAATTCTCAGTTTGAAATTGCGGTGAATAACCTTACCAAGTCACCAAGGTGAAACAAAGGTGATCGGTAGTTTTTATTATTAACAGCCATCAGTTTTCCAACCAGGTATGGTATATGTTTTTTTCTTTCTTAATTTGAAGGCATGCCTATTGCGTGATTTACTCTGGAATTTAAGACTCCAACAATTTATTGTAGTTTATTTATATATTTATAACCTCTGCTAACTGACCATAGGACAAGATCTGGTCATCCTTAATTTCACTTCACTGGGCAAAGCTGGTCACTTTGAGATGCGTGTCCGGTCATACCAGTCTGGGAGTATCACAAATCTCAACTGAAGAAGCACGTGACAATTACCATAAGTATATTCACTAAAATTGTAAACCCACTGTAATTCACAAAAACGTTCGCTCATGTACATTGTACAGTTGTGCGAAAAAGTTAGTAGATCACGTATGTAATTCACAACGTGGGTCAAGTCGTTTTTTTTGAAGCAATATGATTGCATAACGTAATAGTGTCTTTGAACATTGAATGTCGATTCAGTGGTATAAATTTTGTAAATAAGAGCTCTAAAGATCTAAGTATCTAAAAAATAAAACCATTTTGAATTATAACTCTCCATTTACCTTTTACCGTTATATATTGCAAATGAATTGTTATATAATGATTTAGAACTTATAAAATTGTTAGTAAACATGCGCATTGCCCACTGTGCCTTTAAAGACAAATATAATTGAATAATTCATTATTAGTTTGTATTTTAAGGGTAAACGTCACGTTTAATTAAGTACGGGTGGCGAAATTTTTAGCTTGAGTGGATAATTTTGATTTTCGGATCAGCACGGGCGTTAAGCTTTGCTTGTTAATTGGACTTAAAGTTAAGATTTAAAATAATCCCCATCGATGTTTGGAGGTAATTATCACGTGCCATTAATAACTAAAATCAATCATGGAATAAATATTTACATAGGATTACCAATGTTCAAACGAAAACACGTTATTGAACTTTGCAACATTCAAAGCATTGGGGATTTGTCTCGAATTTTTTTGGTTTGGGCCTTTAATAAAACTATGAGATACCCAGGGTTAATCCGATAAATTAAAGGCGTTCGTACATGTTCTTTCAAATGCACACAAATGCATTACGTACTGTAAAAAGGCAGACTGAAACAGCAACCGGTCAAAAAGAGAATTGACCCGATAAATATTGTGAAACCAGGTAAAACGAGCAAAACCAGTACTTTATAATGAGAGGACCGGTCACCGGTCAGGGGGTGACCGGAGCCGGCACGGTCATTGTCGCCAATTGACGGTACCGCTTTCATCTCTGGTATACTTACAGCAGCAGATAACAATGTCAATTCAGTAAAGAACTAAAGGAATAGCTTAGAATCACGATTTATCAGACCTATCTAGTTCATTTTGTGAAATGAAAGTTTACTAAATCAATGACACAAACAGGTATTATGGAGGGACGCATCTAAATCACCACATCACATAGAAAGAAAGGTTTTAGTTGTGAGCATTCTTCTACCACAATTAACATCATATTAATTTTTCTGATATTTACCAAATTTATTATTGATTTTGATGGTCATACCATATCGAACTGATTCTTGAAGATGTTCTGTTAGTTGATGTCGAACGGAACGGAACTATTCATACCAGCGGGGTCTACTTCGCATTGGTGGTAAAAGTCCTTTCTAGACACATTTCCTCTGCAGCAATGAGTAAATTTTTCATGCCTATGTTTTAGTAATCTTAACTATGCAAAGTGTCTTTCAAGCAGAGCTGCAACCGTGCCTGGTTTTTGAAGTCACGGCACGGTGGGTTTTAGGCACGGCACGGCATGGAGTTGCAAAAAATTTTTTTGGGCACGGCACGGGTTTTGAAAAATATAATTAGGCACGGCGCGGCACGTTTTCATATTTGGCAACAAATATGGCTTTTAGAATTTTTCAAAATTTCTCTAGTAAATAAAGTGATTACAGCCAGTTTATTATGTCTTACAAATAAACAAAAATTAGTAAATTGAAAATATATTAGCCAGAATCGCTGATCGCACAATTTCCATGTTGTTCACATGAAATGGGCTTATCATGGAGNNATGTCTAACGGAACCGAACTATTCATACCAGCAGGGTCTACTTCGCATTGGTGGTAAAAGTCATTTCTAGACACATTTCCTCTGCCGCAATGCGTAAATTTTTCATGCCTATGTTTTAGTAATCTTAACTATGCAAAGTGTCTTACAAGAAAGTTAATCATTTTTAATAATCAAAATTCCATTAGAATAATTGCTAAATTATCGCCTTATATTACTTATGTTATTGTGAAATTTCGTGAAAAATTATCAAAGTTTAATAATGTTATCCATAACTGGAAAATAAGTTTTCAAAGGCTATGACGATATGAGATGCATGTATCAATATAATTATCGAATCAGAGAAGCCAATTCGTTCTTAAAAATATGCCCCATGCAACACTAGAGTTCAAATCGGTGAAATTCAGTTGAGCAGTTCAAAAAATATTAACCTTTTTAAGCTCTAAGTGGATTGTATTGATCGACTTGTTTTGCATTCAAATCTCCTGATTTTTTGCATTTTTGAGGATTTAATGAGCCAATATTTAAGCTTACACAAGCTTCCATCAAAATAGAGATTAAATTAGAAAGCTTTAAGATTTTAAAATTTAGACCCAAAATAAGTTTGCTCGATGTCAAATATAAATCCTCACCCTCTGTGGTAGCATAAGCCCTTATTCGTCCGAAAAATACTTTGAAGATTCTAAAATTTAACAAGCTGTTAAAGTTTAGCAATTTGTTCTAAGCTATTGATGTAATTTATTGGCTTCATTGCTTGCCAATTTAAGGTTGTTTGACAAACTTTAGTGTAATGCAAGTGTGCGCATTTCTACTTATCGCAACTTTTCTCGCACAAGGTATGAAATTAATTCATTCTTATTTGTCACAATGGCAATTATAAATTTTTCATTTAAAATGAAACACTGCCGTGGTATAGGAATTACAATTTCAATCAATCAACGTGATATACAAGAATATGTACTATGCTTACTATGCTTAAGGCATATGAATGTATATATATATATATATATATATATATATATAATAAAATTTTACACTTACTATATTAAATGGTGTTAAAATATTCATGCACTTAAAATATGTTCAATAAGTTGTTATAGCTTAGTTGATTCTTCATTAGTTCGTTCTTATTAACGTATTTTATAAACATGGCTTCGGCATATTTTGTATTCTTGGTTCTAAGTAAGATCTCGAAATTATCTTTGATGTCTATGCAAATATATTTCACTTTCTAAATGTCCTCTTATATACCCATATCACAAAAACGTAATAATAGTAGTAAGATCGTAGCTTTTCAAACGTAATAAGATTAATAAGTTTATACAAAACATACTAAGATCCTTTTATGTAATTGGTCTGCAAATTATGCAAACTATGTTTCATATATATATTTTATTTCATACGCATATTTCATAAGCAGTTTCTACGAAAATTACTTTTATAACATTTAGTTGCAGAAAAAGTTAGATATAAATTGCATAAGAGCAAAATAAAGTGTTTTTAAGCCAATTACAAATGCAATTTTTGCCAAAATCATAATTAAAAATTTTTATTGTATACATAGAATAGCTCTAGTTAAATATCATTTCATAAAAAAATTAATTTATGCCTTAAAAATGCAGTTATTTTAAGTAATGATTATAGATTTCTACTATTACTGTTATATGTAATTCACAACATTTACAATGTATTTATTCGAAATCCAGCAACAAATACTAAATGTAATATACAAAATGCAAAAACAAATTATAATTCAGAATTGTGGAGACATCTAAAATAAATGGTAAAATAATAACTAAATATATATATATATATATA
>CABFPE010000047.1:1360824-1375386 GCA_900660155.1 Hofstenia miamia
TATATATATATACATTCACGCTCATGAAAAAAGGAAATATCAGGAGCACCAGTAGCACCGACTTTTCCTTTGTCATGTTGGCCAGGTTCAAGTATGGGAATTCTATGATATCTGCAGTAAATGTTTTTGCATAGACATGTTATATAACATAGATTGATAATGTAAAAACACTTTTTCAAATGTTTTTTTTTAAATTGAATTCATATTATAGTTTTTTAGTTGTACATATACTGGCCCTCATAACAAAGGAAAGCTATTTCCTGAAGTATACTGGCGTTCATGTTCATGACAAAAAATAAAATCTTAATATACATTTGGCTCGTTTTGGTTAATTTTTTCTCAACGTGACATAAGTAATGACAACACGTTTGAAACGAAAGCTTTCAGGTTGCAAATAGGCGGAGTTTCATCTATATTTCGATTCTCAACATGAAAAGAATTTCCATCATCAAGCAACGTGTTAAATGTTTACATAATTGCAATTTATGGACGAATCAAATATTTTAATAAACACACAGAATCAGAACCTATTCTATCGTAGTAAATAACATATGACTGTTATTTTTGCAATACATTTCAGTAATGGAAGTCAGTTAGTGAGACGATGAGAGTTTTCTTATGTTAATTGAGGATACAATCCTTGATAAGTGTCAAAGTTCTTCATTAAGAGAACCTGAAAGTCGAAATAATACTCCTGAAGTAAGTTTATTCTATATTTAATTTAGCTAATCATTATTTAGCAATCACTAAAGGAGTTCAGAATTGCTTTCAAAGTACATTAAAAGCAACAAACATTTTTATAAAAACCCTAGTCAATAAAAAAGTTCAAATGATAAAAT
Organism: Hofstenia miamia; assembly: GCA_900660155.1. NCBI lineage: Eukaryota > Metazoa > Xenacoelomorpha > Acoela > Hofsteniidae > Hofstenia > Hofstenia miamia. The sequence goes on from CABFPE010000047.1 coordinate 1,361,664, forward strand.
CGCGAACACTTAAAAATCCATTAGCATTACGAAAGTAAAATTGGAAGGCCTCACAAAGTTGTGTCAAACTTTAAATAAGCTTATCAAGACATATTACCGAAAAAATTAACTACGGATTTTGAGATGGAATACTCAAATGAAAAGGTAATGAATTTTCTGTATTTACAGGCCAATTGTAAGAAGCTCACCCATTTTAGACACTGAGTAAAAGAATTTGAAGATATAAAATCAGTTAAAAATGCTAGTTACAACAAAGCATAAAACTGGTTCAAAGTGTCCTGCTCGAATTCAAATACATCATAGTCAAATTATTTGACTTGAACGTGAACCCACTTTAAAACATAATAAACTAATTTCAAGTAGAAGCCTTCAATGATATTTAATACCTTTAATAATAAAAAGGAAACTTCGATGCCTGCAAAGATAGAGCAAAGGATTTTTGCATTATTTCTATATGCTAAAAATTTCAAGTTCAACGCAAATTCCATTCGAAAATATTGGGACACTAAAATTTTTTCTGAATGCGTGAGTAAAAATTTATTGAAGCCACATTTTGATCGGGCAAGCAAATTCTGAAAAATGTTACATGCAACAATCAACAGATATTCATTTTAAAAATTTAGTTGAGTATTATTTAAAAAATCTATCTTATAACTTAGATGAAGTTGAAAAATTCTCATTGATCAAAAAAACTAGGCCCACAAGAAAATTTGTACTACTTCTTTGCCGCTTTGAGAGCTCAGACAATGAGGAAAAGAAAAAAAAGGGAAATTATTTTTGATTCCAATAAAAATAGCGAAAAATTTATAAATAAGCTCTATGCTAAATTAGAAAAGGCATGCAAATACTTTTAATTATCAATATTTTTTATGAAATATACTCTGTTGGATTATATATCATTGTCTACAATTTACACTTTTAGTTTATATTTTACATGAAATATATTCTGTTGTTGTTTTATAAATTTTCTATAATATGTATGTACCATAAATATAAATATTTAGTTATCTATGGTATGTACATATTCAATATGGGAGTAATACATTACTTTAGTTGAAAAAATATTAGATAATATAATAAAAGAATAAATTTTGTCCTTAGCGCCAGTATATTGTATGAAAAGGGTCATGAACGCCAGCAAAACTGAAAATATCATCGGAAACGCCAGTATAATTCATAAATTTTGTCAAGAGTGCCAGTATATATATATATATATATATATATATNGCACGGCCGCTACCCTAGTTGACTTAGCACAAACTTAGAATACTCCTGGTGTAAACAATTAAATTCATATCTAAAGTCTCTCATGGATACTCTATCTTTGTGCGAACTTCGGAAATCCTAGTCACACTAGTTTGGCTAAAAACGAAAAAATTCTTTTGCAGCACCCACAACGTTCTTCAACAAAATTTATAATTAATAAGCCCATATATCTGGAACAAAGCTAGATATCAACATATAGATTGCAGATTAATGAGTTTGTGATAGATTACTTTACACGTATATCGTTTAATTATAAATGTTTTTTTTTGTCATTCATAGCATTTTTGGGTGTATTCTAAATCAATAATTTGTTGATATAAAGTACTTTACAAAACAAAGAATAAGATATAACACTGCTACTGGAAGATTGCTTAGTATTTTGCATGGTTACAAGTCCTCAAATATTTCTTTTCCTAAATTTTCACCAGGAGTCCTGTTATAGCATCCTTTTTCATATGGTATGAAATGTCGTATTATTTTATTATTTCTGATTGATGTGCCATCTTTTGTCGATAAATCTGGTTGTTGGCATTTTCGGGAGTAATTTGTGTCAACTTTGGAAAAGCAGTTGTATGTCGCGATTGCGATTACTCCCGTTGCAATTGATACTTTGCCAAGAAGAGGACTTACTTCAATGAGTCCACTGTAAGCTTTAAAAAAATGTGCTATTCCCCTTCCTGTCGTCATTCGTTACATTACGAAAAGAGGGAAATTTTTATACTTAAATATATTGATAATTATGATAATGAATGTATTTTTCTAGTCACCAACGTACAGAAATTACTATTTCATTTGTGACTATGATGACTATGAGGGCTATAATTCCCATCCAACCCTATCATCCTTCCTTCTTAATTATTTAGGAATGACTTAAAATTTCCAAATATAAATTGTGAGAAATCTCTATTCATAATATAATTATGATTTTTGTATGGATATAATTTATGAAAAAATACATATTTCAAAATGACATTAGTTCACGATCGTATAATAATATATGTAAGGCCTATGCGCGCACGCTATCATTTAAGACATTTTATTTGAAAAAACAGTCAGGTCTCTTTTGTACTTAAGATTTTAATGCCCTTACTAACAGCAAGCAAACTGCTGAATGTACTATCTTGGGTACACTGTAATTTTTCCATTAGGAGAGGGTGCTTAAAAAGATATAAAATAACTTAAGCTTCGTAGTATCAGTTCTGTTAGAACTATTTTTCTTAGGTTCTTAATTAGAAATCGGGTGCGGTCACCAAGGTATTTAAACCTCTCTTTTCAATTACCATTATCAGATATATTTTTGTGCAATACGTTCCTTTCTGAATTTTTAATTAAAGGATCAATTACTGATAATTGATATTAATTTCTTAGTAGATTCTCATTTAAAGTGAATAGAAATTGCATTAATGCTTCAAATGTTGATAAACTATTAAAAATTCTGTTCACATTCCCATAAATTATAGTTTTTTTTTAATTCAGTAGGGGTGTTTGCTTGGTAATTGAGCATCAATCCTGTATTTGCTGGTTTTTCATACAGTTCTATGTGGAAGCGTTCATTCTTTTAATCTTCATATCTAAAAAATTTATGCAAACTTCTTTTTCATATCCTCTAGTAAACTGAATGTTAAGATGAATGCCGTTAAGGATCTGTAATATCTTTTCAGCCTCATTAAACGATTTTCTTGCATAAAACAATTTGCAATATATCTTTTGTTATATATTATTATATACATACATGCATATGCATATATATATATATATATATATATATATATATATATATATATATATATATATATTTACATGAATAAACAAAGGAGTAAAATCTATTACAAATCCTAACCTCAGTAAAGGCAAACAATAAAAATTCAGATAATCCAATTTCTAAGCACAATCATTTTAAATTACAACATATACCTTTTTTTAATTATTCAAAAACTTTTATGTTAGCTTCTTACACACTTTTGTACGTGTATTCGACATCACAAGATTATCCTAATCATCATTATGAGTTTTTGTTTTAGAAGCATCATTAGTAAATATAACATTTACTGACGCTGATGAGCAAGACAAATCACAGTTTTTTGCACGGCTGCTAAATGATTTTGGAGGAAAATTTTCTGTGGGTGGCATTGTTAATGTAAGCGCTGGAAACTACAGTAAGTCATTCCAATTAGTTATTACAAATAATGATTTATAGATAAAAATGCTTACAAGTAAAATTATATATATATATATATATATATAATTACGGATCCTGGGCTTAAAATTTAATTCATATTTGAAAGATTTCGTTTTTCGGGTCGGTCAAGTTCGGGTATTAAGATTAGGTTGACTATTAAAAAATATGTATGTTAATCACAGCTTGATTTGAGAAAGATTCAAGACGTCAAATAATGTATACTGTTTGACTATCCTATGCCGAAACATTAAGACATGGTTTGGTTGCGGCGTGATCAGGCTCGCCCATCAGTCGTCAGAACGAAACCCACTCAAAAAAAGTGTTGCTGATTCTTGCGCTCACTGGTGATAAAAAATTTTGTCTACAAGGTTTGAAACCTGGCGAGACACTGACTGCCGAGAGCTACGTAAACTTTATGAAAATATGTGGCAATAAGTGGCGCGTTCAACGCTCATCACCTACTCTTCTGTTGGCAACACGACAACACCAGATACCATGCAGCTATCCATACAAAACTAATTTTTGGAGCGCATGAAGATACACCTCGTCCGACAGTCAGCATACAGCTCCGATATTAACATGTGTGATAGATGGCTGTTCAAGCACCTTAAAAGTCAATTGCAAACGTCCATTTTTGAAGACCAAGCTACTTTCTCAGATCGAGCGTTGCGCTGCTGTAGTGATTTACCAAACGATCGCTTTTTGCAAGAAATATATGTCTTTATAATGAGAAGAAGCATTCTAAACTTTGCAAAGCCATGAGTGTCGTGCTGCCTCACTTCCATGTGTATATGCAAGCAGCGATCGTCAAAAATATATTTTATTTAAATATATTGCTATAACATAAATATAATATATTTATTTTTCCTTTAAAAATAAAATATATTTATTTTTTGTAAAAATGCATCCAAAAATACTAAAATATATTGTATACCTGTTCTTCTATGTCATCAAATTTCGCAATATTTACACCGAATACTGCAAGTGTAGCAAAAGCCAATTTTGATTCTATATATGCTGGATATATACTACTTATAATTTTTTAGAATATTTTTTCCTCTTAGGCAATAGACGGGATGTGTGCGGTTAAATATTTACATGGAAGCGCTCAGAATATAAATTTTGGACTTGTGAAATTTAAAAACAATTTGCTTGTACAACGAATTTGGGTATTTCATGTTTATTTTAATCTTGTGTTTAATATTTTAAAAAATTTTTCACACTAAAAGGGCCAAATGGTCCAAGTGATCCATTTAGAAAATTGTTTGCTGTTTTATAAATTATATTTGCAATATAATTTCGTTAAATTTTCTGACTTTTAGTATTTTTGTAAGTACTAATTTTGCTCACTACCTAAAGCTTAAGAATAATGCTTGAAGCATATGTACTTATACCTAGAATGACCAGGTGGGAGAACTGACCCAAACTATCCTGTACAATTTAAATTATTAAAGATTCATTAATTTACTGTTTGACAAGCATTTTATATTTAAAATTATTCTAGATATAACAAGGCTTAAGGTTTGAAGCAAGCAATGACAAGTTTTTCACTTAGATTAAATGGATTCAAAGCATATATATATATATATATATATATATATATATATATATATATATATACATGTATATGCATGGAAAAACAAATTATAGCATATATATATATATATATATATATACATATATATATATATATATATATATATGTATATATATAAACGTTTATTTGCAATCTTGGCCCTCTCAGCCTTAGTCTTAATCTATCAGTGGTAACCCTGCTATATAATGGACAGTGTTCACTTGTTGGTTTACTGAACTTCAGATAATGCTCCAATTGGCCTTTCTAGTAATAATTTTGTTGGCCCTTCTAGTGTTAAACATCTGTTCGAAAACAGCATTCGTGTGTCAAATGTGGGTAAATTGAATAGAGGTTGAATTCGAATATCTATGGTTCGATTCTGTTTTGGATTTGATGAAATTTCCCTATGCTTACTGACAATCGTGATTTTAGTAATACCAATTTACAGACAAAGTGTATTCGATTACGAAGAAGCACCTTCCTATACTTTAACTGTAGAAGTTTCAGATTCGATTCACGTAACAACCGGAATAGTTACCGTAACAATTACAAACGTTGATGAGCCCGCAACCTTTGATAATCTTAATGCAACAATATTCGCTCTTGAAGATTCTGCTGATCTACAAGCTAGTTTGGAAGTGTATAAAGTAAGTAATTACATTACTTAATATTTGTTATATTATTAGTGATATTTAATGTTGAATTTCTAAATTTCTGTTATTTTCTCCGGAAGTGAATCCAAAATAATGAAAAGAAGACAAGATGAGCGTGTAAATTCTAATTTCATTAATAATACTGGAAGATGAATCTTAATGTGATTAAGAACATTTGCAGTTACCTATAAATCAGTAATTATGTTCAACGTTATGCAAAAATATTAAAAAATTGATATACAAGAGTTTTACAAAAATGTAATCTTGAAAATACTAATTTGGTATTGAAATAGAACCACCTGAAAATAGACATTTATGAATTAGTAATTTAATTCTTGCAAAAAATCTTTCACATGCATTTGAAAACAAATTACAGATAACAAATTTATGTGAACTTACGCCAAAAGTTTGATAATTTGATGGCTATAGATTTCAACACGTTTCTTGTGAAATTAGCCGTTAGCAGATTTTAAATTTAAGCTACGCTTGATCATTTAATATTCTAACAAAATTATTTGTTAGCAACAATTTTTGCGCAATACATCATATTCATTAAACTATTAAAACCTCAATTCATTGAGTGTGCTTCTCCATAATTTTATGAAAAAAATATTGTATGAAATTTAAGAAAGCTAATTGAAAAGAGGAAGATAATGTGAAATAAGAATTATTGCTAATATAATTCTTAAAATACTGCATAGTAATCTGTGGTGTTTGTATATGGCGAAATTTTGAACGAAATGCTAATAAATTTATAACTTGAATATATTTATTTCTTAACAATTGTGGTGTTTTAACACTAGGAAGACGAGAAAATTTACAACCTCAAAGGACGAGAATCGTCATATTGACCGGGTGGGAAATGGGTGAAGCCGCGGATTGGGTCAAAAATAATTTGGGTTGGATTGCGCCTCACTCTTAGACTAGTCGGGTCGAGTCACGGGTCATGAGTAATTGTTAGAGTAAAAGAACACTAGCAACTGTAAAGAAAATTTTATGAATCTTTGAAATTCTAGAGATTTTAATTATAGTACTGTATTCGACCACCTTGCTATTTTGAATAAATAATGAACATTCATTAGATAGAGTGTGCCTAAAATTATAACTAAGTGTTACTTTGATTAAGAAAGGAAAATGTGTATGTCTAATACCATAAAATATGTAGAATACCAATATATTAATCACTTGCAAAGAGTTGCAAGAGTTCCTTTTCTTAAATCCGAGCATATTAAGAGCTTAGAACCCTTCCAAATGTTTGGAGATAATCAACTCGCGAAGGCAAGAGTTACGTATCCAAGTATCCTATATGGCTAAGAAAACCTGTTATTAGACATTTTCAATATAAATAGACTGAAAAAAGCTCAACCATGAAATTTTTTACAGATTCTCTAATTTGGTCTAAAGTGGATGAATACATTTTTTCCAAGAAAAGATTAGCTAACTACAAGCATTGTAGCATTTCTCCTTGAGAATTAAAGTAAGCAGTGATAATTATGTCTCAACATTGATGAATTTCATTTTCTGCAAACCCAAATCTATTTAAAAAATGGCTGACATTCTTGGCATCCATTTCTTAGAAAAAATTATAACAAATCATGGGTGGCCGAATTCTTCTTTCCAGTACTGTAGTAGCATTAAAAGACACTATTACAAACGTAAACATTGTATTATGTTTTATAGTATATTAAATTCTTCAGACATATTTTTAAAAACTTCCAATAGATAAATAAATTCTTCTTTTTAATTCTGCTATCTTTCTGCATAACCTTTATTTTAGTTTTATATATAAATATATTGTAAATGTTATTGGCCATTTTGGTAATCGTTAAAATATAAATTTATAGACGATTGTAGGTTACCTTCTTCACAAACAAGCCGTTTTATTACTTCTCAGAAAATAACTATTAGGCAAAAAAATATTATAAAGCTCCAGATATCAATATAGCATCTTTAATGAAATGAGATATTCATAATTTCGTCGAAGACATATTGGAGAACGTTGTAGTAATCGGATCTAAATATAATCCAGAGCAAGACATTGTTTTGGAACTTTTCTAGCATTTCATGCTGGCTTTAAAAGGATTACAAACAGAGGAGGCGTACATGAGAATTGGAACAATATACGATACATGCGATTTTTCTTAAGTTGAATGAGTAAGTTTAAGGAACATTTCATTTTATTATATAAAACATATTCTGGGCTTTTAAAATTCGCGTTCAATATCCTTAAACTAAGAAAAATCTCAGCATAAAACCAGCTCAATTAAGCAAGTTGACGATTTGCAAATAATATATTTTTATTGATAATTTTGTTTTACATTAATTTGAGCATATTATCCTAGCAACCTTTCTTTTACTTGTCGGAATGGCTCGAAACGGCTGACCGGGATCCTTAAACTAAGAAAAATCTCAGCATAAAACCAGCTCAATTAAGCAAGTTGACGATTTGCAAATAATATATTTTTATTGATAATTTTGTTTTACATTAATTTGAGCATATTATCCTAGCAACCTTTCTTTTACTTGTCGGAATGGCTCGAAACGGCTGACCGGGTCTGATCGGGTAGTGGGTCAAAAAAGTGATCGGTTTCCACCGTAATTTTGATCGCTGTAATTTTTGTGATTTGATAGCAATATTTTTAACTATTACAAATATGAACAAAAACAATGTGTCTTTTTTCATAAAACCCATCTTGTATACATAGTAGCAATTATTATTGGTAACATATTCTACATATGAGGACAATTTTTTTGCATCCTGTACATGAACAAAATGTAAATTTTCTCCATAAGGAGCAAATGTGTTTTATGATGTAGCATTGCTTGTCAATGATGACATTTACTTTTGAATTAAAATATTGTAATAGCTCTATGCCAAATATCAAATGTATGGCCAAATTTATCATAATGTAGATATTTAACTGTCAAAACACAAGCACCTCATTATGTATATGAGCTCGTATCTTGACAGCGCTTTAGAAAAATAGGAAAACACCATTTTGTATGGCAGTTAGCTTTTAGAATTTTCTTTGGAAATGCTGTAGTTCCTCTTCCTCAAATAAGAAACAATCAACAAGCCCAAGAAGTTCTTTTATTGAGAAGTCTTAGGTACATGTATTTGTTCTGTAGCTCTCCTGGTTTTAGATTTTGAGAATATTATTTTGCATGAAGTCATCAAAAAATACTAAGACATGAGAACTCATTGTCAGCATCTATGCAAGGTTTTCAAAAAATTTGGTGGTCTTGGAACAACCGTACTGATATTTACTGCAGATGTAGGACCTGCACGCATACCATTGATGGTTTCAAAAGTTTGTAAATTTTAAAATTTCTTGTTAGCATATATCTTCCCTTAGTTATCATCTACAGAGTCAGAAATAAACTCTTAAATGACACGATGAGATAAAACATTTATCTACGAGAGCTCAAGCATTGTCTGCATCAGTCCCATGGAATTGAAACCAACTTAAATTTTCAAATTTATGCTAATTATCAAAATTTTGGTGAACATTTCATTTGCAAACTAAATTGTTCAATATTTTGAGAAAGGATTTTTCAGTCTTCTGCCTAGCATTCAAAGTGGTTGTTGAAAACAAAATGATCCGACTTAAAAATATAAGCTAAACTTTTTGTAATTTTGACAACAGCTAAAATTTGAATTTGAACATTAAACTACAATTTGTAAAAACTTGCAAGAACTTAAAAGTTTATGTTGGTATCACTTCCATAATAACTGACGTAATAAAATCAATAGAAATAGAAATTTCTATAGCTGTCAAAATGACGTCTGTCGTCCTTAGAGGTAGAGTTGCATAGAAAATCTTAAAAAAAATATTTTGATACAGTTACCTTCTTTAGTTTGTCTACCTACTATATAGCATTAATGTCAAGAAATTTCAAGAAACTAAATTTCAGCTTGCTAAATCATTTATAACTTTCACAATTTCAATAGCCGTCATTTTGACGGCTTTCGTCTTTCTGGGACTAATATTTAGATCACTATGCCAAGCACGTATGGTCAGATTTGAGTAACAAAATGATTGTGAATGTATTTTATTGCTCATTTTAAGCATTATACTTTAAAAAATTTCCATAAAATGTATAACTTTATCTGTTATCCTTCATTTTTGACGCATGAGTATCCATAAAATTTATTTTCTCATAAATATCCAGAAGATATCCATGGATTGGATCGATCAAGTTTCACAGAAAATCTGGTTTGCTCTTATCATTTTGATCAGCTTTTCTAATTACAAATAACAATTCCGATATGACCGAAGTCCCTGCGACATTGAAGGTAAGTGGGCTACCCGGCCAGTGAAAGATTCAGAATTCCCTTTTGAAGCAACAATCAAACAATTTATCGATCATTTACAACTGGCCAACTAGTGGTGTTGACTGTTGAGGCAGAAAGGACTTTGAGTATCATTGGATGCTTCAATACTAAGACAGAAGAATCGCGTGGCTGATGCTCATTTTATAGTTTATTAATCCTAGAGCTAAATTTTGCTATTTGTTGATACTTGCATTTATATTCAATTTTTAGTGATGGCTATTTTAAAGAAATATTCTTAAGACTGAGATTTTCTTTGAGCATAGACAATATTATAGTGCTTGTGTAATAGACATTATAAATGTATTTTTGGTAAAATAGTGTAGACTTTTTCGAACAAAAGAACTAAATTCGGGCTTGAGAGAGATACATTACAAACTTATTGAAATCACTTGTCTGGATGTAGGAAAAGTAGGTAGAATGCAATTATTAGTGCTGTGCGTCCCAATATACTTTAACCAGATTAACCGGACCGCATTTTTTCTTAACTTAACCGGACCTTTAAAAATTAGAATCACATTCAATTTAAAAACAATATGTTCTATTTTTATCCTTCAGCATGAAACTGTTCTATTCCTAAGTGCTAACATAATATATATATATATATATATAGTTATATATATTGTGTACAAAGTGTGCTTAAACTATTCATTGTAGAAAACAAGAAATATTTTATGTAGACATGTTTCGAGTGTCTCCACTCATCGTCAGTACAAAATAACTAAAATAATATGGTGGCAAATACAAATTTTATAATATTTAAAATTTAATGCGTATCCATTATGCAATATAAATATGATGAATGTGAAAGTTCATACATTGGGGAAACAAAAAGACAATTGGCTTACAGAATTTCAGAGCATATGCGAGGTCATCTTCAATCAGAAATATATTGTCATGAACATCCGCCAAAGAGGAAAAACTTTACTATTTTAATGAAAACCAAGCATACAAAAATTGCAGAAGCTATATTCATAAAAGAAACTAAGGAGAGTCTAATAAATAAACAACTAAGTCAAAGACTAAATATCGTATAAGATCTACGAATTAGAATTTTAATATCATAAAATTTGTATTTTTACCACCATACTTATTTTTTGGTTACATTGTTGGATCTGCTTTTTCAAGGTAGTTACTGAATTTGATGTAATATTCGGTAGTTTCTAAGGTATTCTCTATTCTAATTGATCTCTTCTTGGTTGTGATTTATTATGAAATTTTCTATCTATTCCGATTTAATCATTTTTTGTGGATACTCATTTCTTAACAAGATGTTTGATATTGCTTCAAATCCATTTATTAGATGTTCATATGACGAGCATGTAAGAAATGCTCGATTTAAGATGGCTTTCATCGTATTTCTTTTATGTATCAACTCACAATGTGATGCAAAAGGAATATAAAGTCCAGTATTTGTAGGTTTTTTATGCCATTTCGTTACAAAATCGTTTTCAGTTTTAATAATTTCCACATCTAGAAAACTTAGTCTTTCATTTTGTTCCTTTTCAACTGTAAATTTCAAAGATGGATTAATACCATTTAAAAAATTTGACAGATCACAGCCAATCTTCTCATTGTTCACCACACAAAAATATCGTCAACATAGCGAGCATACATAAAAAATAATTTATCTTTGTTATCATAATCTTTAAGCTTAGTTTCAACCATATTCATTGCGAATGATGCCATTATTGGGCTTAATGGAGAGCCCATTGCCATTCCATCACTTTGAAAATAAGTTTGTTCGTTGAACATAAACATCACATTTGTGCAAGATAATCTCAATAATGTGCACAAAGTGTTGATTGACAGGCAATTTAGTAGGATCTATTAGTTTTGCAATGTGATCAATTGTTTCTTCTAGCGGAATGTTCGCAAACAATTATTTTACATCAAAACTAACCATGTAATTTTTCGATATTGGTTGACATTTATTTTCTTAATTTTTTCTAAATATTTGGCTGTGTTTGAAATGTTAAACTCTGATGGAAGAAACTGTTTTAATAATTTGTCAAAATAAAATGCTAAATTAGAAGTTTTACTATTAACTATGCTAAGGATTGGTCGAAATTGTGGCGTTTCTCGATCTTTATGAATCTTGGCCAAACCATATAATCTTGCAGGTTGAGCACCAATACTTCTAATGTTGTTATAAATGTTTTTAGAGATATGCTTCAGTTTACACATATTCAACAACTTTTTATTAAAATTTTCTTCATCAGTTAAAAATGGATTTTTCTTGGTTCTTACATTTAATTTTAGTAATTTAAATTGATCTTTTAAAATTCCGTTCATTTCATTTATATGGTTAGTTTTATCCACTATAACTATACCATTTCGTTTGCCAAATTCCATAAATTCCATAATTTGAATGGCAAAATGTAGATTAGGACTAGAATGACAGCAAGTAGGTATCCTTGCGCCCTTTGTCATAATTTGTGTTGTTCTGTAACTCTGCAATCATTGTATTCAATAAATTTTCAAAGTCAAAAATAGAATTTTCAACCGGATTTTAACTTGATTAACCGGCTCTTGTAGATTAACCGGTTTAACCGGTTTTAACCGAACCGGATCCAGCACTGGTAATAATATACATGTACATGTAAATTTTTATATAACAATTTTTTTGGCAAAATTATATAATTATATATAATTGAATTTTGTAGGATTTATGATAATTACAATTACCAAACTAAAGTTTTTTGTGGATCTCATTTACCAAAAGGTAGTTTTTTATATCCAAATAACGTTCTCTATAAAATCTTAGTTCAAACTTTCATAAGTATTCATTTTTGAATATGTATTCTTAAGATTTTTTATAATACATAAAATTTTAAATAAATAGAACAAGCAGTATAATTACTATCATATAGGTAACTGAGCAAAATGTTGTTTTATCTGTAAATATTCCAGCTGCATTAGGACTAGACTAAGCTAAACAACACTAGTTTTCATTGATTGTGTAACAGGAGGTACGAAGTTTAATTTCACCCTTGTCCAAATAACAATTTAATGAATAGTTGCAACTTTTCAGTGGTGGATTTTCCTCCATGTCATGAATCGTCTCAATCTCGAGAAAATCAATGTATGATGGTGAAAATGTCTTAGGCACATATGCGGGTTTATCATAAGTTAGTCGGGTATAGTAATCAGTGGAATTATAACATGACGTGTAGAATTGATTTTCGTACACTTCAATGTTGACCAGGTATAAAGAATTAAGTGAATTCAAATTGTAACAATAATGAAATGTGGAATTTGATTCGATTTGTAACTTAAATACATGATTCTCTGATACGCTATTCTGTGAAACGAGATGCGTATACGTTAATTCATTCTTAGCGCATGAAGTTACTTCACTCTTTTTAAAAGCTTCTTTATTCCGACAGTAATTCAGGAATTTCATGTGTCGTTTTGCTTGCAAACTTGTGGAATTGCATGCTTCCCATTCACTCCATTCTGTTGTACAGTTTTCTAAAAAATATTCAATAATTTTTGCATCTGAATATACTTTAGTTTCAATTAGCCAATGCTATTATTCGGAAGGAAAAAAAATTACAGAAGGAAATAATTGATATGAAAGCCTAAGTAATTACATTTTCTGCCTCTATTGTAAAATTATTGTATGGAACACACCCAATTTGCCACCCCTGTCCCTCAAACTTTGGTTCAAAGTATTGTAATATGTATATATATATATATATATATATATATAT
>CABFPE010000047.1:1375564-1394596 GCA_900660155.1 Hofstenia miamia
TATATATATATATATATATATATATGTTGCATTAGGCCAGGAATATAGCAATTGCTTGCATTACATTGAAAATAATTGAAATTGCTTTTCAAGAATCTAAACTTTGGTTTTTCTAATGCAAACCTACAGTAATTAATAATTTTTACATGTTGCTATATTATTACATTTTCATGTTTAACATACGAGAAAAGTTTTTTTGAAATGAACATATTTTTGATAAAAGTTCTGTTTACAGGCGAAACTTACTGCACATTATATCGTTAATCAGTTCCTGTAATTTTGCATAAATATTTTCATATCAACAAAAATTGGTACAGTTTATCAATTTTAATTTTTAAAATTTTTTATTAACATATTCATTATATTTACGAAATACTTGTTATATACTGCAATTTTTATAAACATTTTGGTATAACATTCAAACTACTAGAGGCCGTGATTAATTGTAATTCACTTATATTTAGTAATTCCTTGTTGCGAATTAGTCGAATTAAGCCTAAAAACATTGCATTTTACAGCGTTTGGAATCGGAAGTAATATAAGTAAATATAACCTTATTTTATCGTAAATTAACAAGCATAATTTTTAAGCTAAATTCCGAATGTACAATATTAGTCCGAAATTAATTACTATAAAGCTGTGATACATTTCATATGAATTATAATGCTAGGCTTTATCAGCTTGGCTTTTACCTGACAGAGCCCATTCAGTTGTATAAAAAGTAATTTGAAGAAGTACAAACCTTGTTTATAATTCATAATAGAACAAACGCTTTGATTATGTGCTGATCCTGGAACACACTAAATATAATTAAAATTATAAATTTAGATAATCTCTAACTGAATTTTCTAATTTCAAGGGGGTATTTTATCTTTATAAGTCAATTACTGTTAAAGCTTAGTGATTGCTATAGGTTCTTATATTTTGCAAAATAAAAATATATATTTCTGAAATCTATAAGCTCATCATTTAATAATTAAGAATAATTAATTTCTAGCTTTAGTAGAGATAATGGGATAGCTATTGGTTTGTTATATGAGTTACATTTACCTGTGGGTCGGCGTCTTCATTGTAGTAGAAGTACATTGCGTGTGTATTATTCCTAAACTTCACATTTTCTGAGAAATGGTCTTCCGAATACAAAGTGCAGTTTCTATGGAACATGCAAAAACTCCTGCATAAAAATGTATTTAGGCATTTTTGTGCACAAATGAAGCTGTTCAAAGCTGAGCTTCGCCTGATCCTAAAGTTCCTAGGACATTTTCCTTTGTATACCATAAAGTTAGATGATGTTTTTCGAATAAAGTTAGTCGCACAGTAAAATGTGCAAGTAACTATGAAAATTAAAACTAACTTTGGTAACATTCTGTTGTTATAAGTTTAAAAGTAAAAAGTGCCTCAAAAACGGTTATCCAATTGTATTCTCTTCATTGATTTGAATTTAATTACGAACGGCTAATTGGCAATTTAAGATTGATTGATTAGATAAATAAAACATTTGCTCTTTTTAATCCTCTCAAATTATTGAATTTAAATTCATTTCTGTTTTAGATTATTCTTTTGTTTACCAGTATTTCCTATCTCAGTTGACGTTTACAATTAAGTTGAACAAAGCATTAATGTAAGCCTAATATGTCCCGGGTGCCTTAAAAGCTACGAAATCATTTTTTTCAAATTTTCAAACAACTTCATCCAAACTTATTTAGAAATTTCGACATTCTTGATAAAACATTTGTGATAAAAGTCATTTTTGAGCCTGTTTTAAGTGAAAATATTATATTTCATTAAAAATTCAGATTTTTCAAAATTTCTTGCATTTAATTTTCAAATAATGAAGAGGCCAAAAAAACGGGATAGCAACTAACTTCATGTTTTTCTTTTTTTATAAATATACCTCCCAAGCCGCGTTCAGTTGCGTTTTGCACAAACTCAAAATTCGTTAGGCCACAGGTCTAATTTTTTAGTGTATTTATCCTTAGACAGGTTTGCGGTGAGACGACATTTGTGACCCACAACATACTAAAACAGAATTGTCTACAACTCCACACTACAAGTCTCACACTGCACCCCAAGAATAATAATTTGCTTTCGAAATTCCCACAACAAAATATTTCAATAAAAATACAAAGCATTTGGAGACAACGAGGATTTTATTATATATTTTAATATTTTATTAAAATGCATAAAATTATAATAAAAATTTCCAAATTTTATCACTATACTCACAATAGTTAGAATAAATACGCTATTTTCAAAAGTTCTGGTTTGACTCGAATGCAATTTTTTAGAAATTCTAAATCTTTTTTTGATTTATTGTAGTTCATTGACTGCAATGCAATCTGTTGAATCCTTCTTGTAGAGATTTGGATACAATCAACCACAGTCACTAAAACGTATTTCTAGAACAATAAAATGTATATGACTCACTCTTACCAATACATTCTCGAAATTTCTAATAATTACATATAGGAAATTTTCTCAGTCAAGTTAACGTTTATTTTAAATTTATTGTTAATTTAGAATATACCAAGACTTCTCAAAGTGAAATTAATTCATTTCATTTTCAAATTTTACTTAAATTAAGTAAAGCAGCATTCATTGATTGTGAAGAATTTTTGCCCCACGAATCCGCAAAGGTTAAGATTTCACCGACATCATTTGCACGGCAAGCCTGATCACAGAGTATATATTATTTCAATATACATGTACAAGAGTTAATAAAAGCAAAATCGGCGTAAAAATTTCACACCCATAGACCAAATGTTGAGTGAGAATAATTGTGCATAGCTTAAAATTGTGAAATTATTTCTCATATCTTCACATTAATACTGAATAAATGATAAAAGACTTATAACTGGCTGCTGATTCATGGCATCATATTTCCCAGTAGAGTATATCTTTTCAAAATGAAACATACAGTAACAGTATTACAATGAATTTATCGGAAATACTATATAATGTAAATTACGATTTTCAACTGTAAAAAAGGTGGTTGTTTTAGGTTCGTTATAGTAATTCGGACACTGCAACTATTACCCCATCTATTGACAGCGTTACAGGAAGTGGGGGAGCTGATGGTAGCAGTCTCTTTACAATATCAAATCACGGTAAAACTTTGCATATTCAATTATTCTTTGTAATCAATTCTCAGCAAGTGTTCATTTAATATGTAGTTTTAATTAAAATGCATTTTGAATAGCAAGTGCTTTTCCAAAAATGAGCTCATTTATGTTCATGAAATTCTTCTTTTAAAATATAGGTTCATGAATGTTGAAGAGGCCCGGTCTGAATTCAGCTCGGCCAAATTATAATAATGTAAATTTGGCCCATTTTACGATCCTTGCTAAAAATTATTTCCTGAATTTTTCGGTGTGGCTGACCAAAGTATATACATGTAATACTAATGAAAAATGTTAAAGTGTACATTTTGCTTTTCAAAACATTGTTTATAAATTATATGTACCATTCACTGCATTTGAATTGATTGGCGTTCACTTTGCGGAATAGTCAAGTTTTTCAAATGTCAGCTATTTTTCCAATACGTCGTCCCAAGCACTGCCCATGGCTGGCCCATGTCCATCTCTGTATGTTGGAATACATTGTAAGGTTTTCAAAATTGATTTTGATTGATGAAATAAAAAATCTGTAAAAAATTTTATAAAATATATAAAACAAAGGTGAGAAATGCACTTTCATAATCTATTTTTTCAGTATTTTGAACATTTTGCGAGCATTCGTCCCACTTCTTGTTGATCAAAAATGACATGCCGCTTAGTGAGAAAGTCCTGCAACTTTCTGGCTTATTAGATCCCTTAAAAATTTGAAATTATTTTCCTTATTTTGTTGTAAAAAATTACTCAAGAAACCAAATGCATTAAATACAAGGTTAAAATTTATATTAGTTGGAATTCTGATTTAGTTGCCGGTGAATCGTTCGGTGTCTTGAGAGTTGCATCAACTATTTTGGATTATGAAGTCCTGGATCCAGCATCTCCAGAATTCCTCATAGTCATTCTGCTCACAAATGATGCAGATAATTCTCTTGTTTCCACTGCTACTTTGACCTACATTGTAAATAATACCAATGAGTCACCATATTTTGTCACACCCAGTGACAACCAAGTCTATGCTTTTGTTGAGGTATGTTTACCCTACTTTCTATACAATTACATAAACGAATAACGTCGACCATTTAAACCAAATTTGTTTGCACACTCTTGGTTATCATAACATCAGCTTTGTTCAAGGTCAAACATTTTATTCACCATATTCACATTCTTCAGTTTTCTAAAACTACAAAACTATTTTTTAAAGGATTTATTCCACATTTTAAAAATCTATTCAACATTAATTAATGAGCATTATTCGCGCGAAACATATTAGCACAGATTCTGCCGAACGTATGGGATTATTACAGATGTATTAAATCTCTAATAGTGCTGAAATGCATGATTCGCAAACTCCAAGCTGAAATGTTATACATCATAATTGAGAATCAATCCAGTTCATCAAAATCGGAATTGAAACAATAGAAAATTCAAAACAAGAAAATTTAAGGCAAAAAATTCTTTTTATCATGATTAGGGTTAGGAGTATAGTTGGGTTTAGGACCTTGTCAATAGTGACTTTTGACGCCATTTTGCCTTGATGACTTTTGGTGGAAAATGATTACGTTTGTTTTAGCCATTTTCATTGTCTCGGTTGCCCCAATTGCTATATGCCATTAAATTGTTGATCTACATGGAAATGCAATCAGTTTTGTCATCGTTCAAATACAAGCTGTGTATCCTTGCAAACCAGCTAAAGATCTCCTTTCAAAGACTATTCTGGTGATTTATCAATTCAAGAAACACAAAATGTTTTTTTAGCAACAGCTCATCAGCTGGTCAAGCACCAAGTCAGCAGGATAGGGATTGACAATGAATTTTTAAGTCTTTTAAGTATAGAATGTCGCAACATATTATTCACAAAAAATTGGGATTGTTTAATAATAGCAGGTGTGAATTGAATCGGAAAATTCATTATGCATTGGAAATATGAACGAATTTAAACGACCTGCTTCACAATTATTATATGTTATCAAAGCCATTACTAATTGTAGCATAACTATGGGATATACAGTCCTGCCCATAAGTATTGGCACACTCATCTTCACAATATATTTCTGCAATGATTAACAAAATAAGTTTGATGTTTAGCACTAGGTTCAAGTTTGGCACTGTGAATTCAAATTTTAACGTAAAATTTTATTAAGAAATTTAGTTTTGCTCCAAATTACCCTGTGAAGGTGCACCCTAAAATCTATCTCCATAAATATACATGCTATGTAAATTATAGAGAAAAAATCGAGCTTAGCCTAAAAAATTTAGTTTACTCGAATGTATTTAATTGTGTCAAAAATATTACAACTCAAATTTTGCTAAAATCCCATTACATTAATTGATTTTACATCAAAATTAGCAATGTGATAGGATTTTCCCAAACTTGCACTCGCAATAATTCAAAATCTTCTGAATGAATTCGTACCCAAAATTTAGAATAAAGAATTTTTTTTCGCATAATTCGATTTTTTCATTATAATTTAGATAGCATGTATATTTATAGAGATAGTTTTTAGGGTGCCTTTTCACAGGGGAATTGGATGAAAACTAAATTTCTTATTAAAATTTTACGTTAAAATTTAAATTCACAATGCCACCTTGAGCCTAGTGCTAAACATCAAACTTATTTTGTTAATCTTTGCAGAAATATATTGTGAAGATAAGTCTGTCAATATTTATGAGCAAGACTGTCTTCACAAAAACCATATTTTTATATAATCTTTGAAATCATGTGTGGCATGGAATTTCGGCGTATTTTATTGTTGGGGTAACGGAATTAAAATTGTGCGGCCGTCCTCTTTGGTTAATGAACTATTTAAATTTTTTTCATTTTCCTTTGTTTAATTAGAAGGATTTTTAAAGTCAGTATGACATATTTAAAGAGATTATCATGCCAGACTTTATATTTTCATTGGTTTTTCAAGAACCTTCAACATTATCAGCGATCATATAGAATTTGCACGAGTTTTGTATATATACATAGTATATATTGTCAAATAAGTTTAGTTTACATGATTTCAGATTAATGTCGCACACTTTACACATGGAACACAGTTTTCTTTGATAATTGAAGGAAATGATTTAAAACTTTTGTTGAGAATCTAGTTACAAGTGAAAATATTGTGATCAATTACATGTTAAACCTACTTATCACAAAATAATTTTGTCTGTTTATCTCACAGGGTGGTTAATTCAACCCCTTAATAATTTTTCTGGAAAGATTTTTAAGGAAACTTTGCCTTCCTCTAGAAAATTTCGCTATTAGATAAGTGATGACGTCATAGACACACTGATAAAATCTTCATCATCAAAGATATGAAACGAAAAAGTGGTCATTTATTGAGGTTTCACGATGATTTCTGCTCTGAAAAAGCCTGCTTGATGTATTCCTGGGAGAGTCAAAACAAATATAAAATTTCGAAATGGGAACAAAAACAGTAGTTTCATGCAAAAACGCAAAATGTATAATAAAAATTTTGAAAATATTTTAGACAATGTCCTGTAGCAATAAAATATGCTGGTCAAATTGCTTCAAATTTTGTCAGAATGAGAATATTATTTTTATCTATGAAGGTAAAAGTCATCAAAGCACAGACATAAACCCCTTATGTCAAATAGGGTTAGAATAACTAGGAAGGTTTTACATTTCAATTTAACAACAATTACTTAGAACTAAAAATTACAACAATTTTTTATGTATTAGTTCTACGTGCTGTTGACTTTAGGTTTCTTTGACAAAATCATGACAAATCCAAATTTGAATGAGACGATATTTTCTGGAAATCAACTATTTTAAAATAATTTTCACCTTTGCTTTGAAAATGCATTTCTGTCATCATTTTTGGTATTCGCGCACTGTTTCAGAAACCAAAGATCTCTTTTACTGTTGCCTTGCAACTCTCGCGAGCCGTTTGATTCATCTCTACATGATAATACAGGTATTTTAGCAGCACGTCATGCTTAAATGGCCAACAATCAGACCCTGATCGTAGCTTTTGAGCCATATCTACAAGGAAAATATCAACGTGCAAGATAACTGAATTCTATTATGAGTAGTTGACCGATTGGTGGTAAATTCTTTAATCAATAAATCATTTCTTTCCTTTCCGTTCACTCATAATAGTGCGCTTCATACAGAAGTGACTCATAACACGCAAGAAGTTTTATTACGATCAGTGTTGAATCGGCTAGGATTGATATTCTCGGGGGTACTGATTCTTCCTAAGGGGGACCAGTTCAAAGCTGCAACCATGTATGGCTTTTTTGCAAGCACGTTTTTCTACAATATTAATTTTGCACGACACGTTTTCCTCTGTGCTCACAAGCACAGCTCGTTAAATTTCCTTAAACGCAATTCCTCTCTATCAAAACAACTATGTTGTGTCTTGTGGTCAACTAAAGAACCATTTCTATGCTGTTCCCATGAGATGAATTAATTAACAAAATTTTCAAACTATTGACCATTGCCGCAGATGAAACCAGAGATGAACATGGGCACGAAACTTTTTAGGTCAAGTCCAACTCAGCCTAGCTATTTATTTGGCAAATAGTAAATTTGAAGCCCAAAATAAATGCTTAACTGTACAAATTTTTAGATAAAATCATGGTTCTTAGAGTCTGCCATCAGGAAATTGGGCAAAAAAATTGTTTCAGGACATATTGATAAATCTATTCTAGTCTCATATAAGTTCTACCTGCTTCATTGTATATTAGCCTAAAGATGTTGCTATGATGTTAATATATATGTGTGGACCACCCTAATAATAATAATAATATATATATATATATATATATATATATATACATGTATATATAACATTTATTCAAGTATAAAATTTTCCTAACGCATGGAAATTTATTAAAGTTTTCTTTATGGCATTCTGATTTCTATATTTTTAACGAAAATAGGCTTCGCATGTCCTCACAAATTTCATTTCTAGGGAACAGTTTTCTTCTATCTCTCTACACAGCAGTAGGCTTCATTTTTATGCATTTAGGGAAATTATGTAACAGCATTCGGAACAAATTTCTTGGCAGCCACTACTTCAACTACTGAAAGAATTTCACCCAGTAGTGCTAGTAACTTGCCTGATTTGCGAGTCAGAGATCCTGATTGCCCCAATGGTGGGTTTCCGGGATACACAGAAACTATTACCTATTCGATTATGTCATCAGCGGTGTCTAAATATTTTAGGGTAAATTGATTTTTTATTCATATTTGCCTGGTGTCTTTTAATATTTCAATTAAATAATATTTTTAATTAAGTTTTTTAATTTTAATACACTCTCACTCATATTTATTTTATCCCGATTTAATGTCAATATGTTATACTGAGTTAATATTTTATTGTTAATTGTCTTGTTAATATAGATGGATTGTGATAATTCAGGAGGGAAAACTGAAAATTTGCAAACAGCTTCAACCTCTAAAACGGTTGCGGACTGTTCGCTAGAGTGGGCTCAAGCCGTTGACTATGAGACTCTAGAAGAAAGACCTGACTTCAACATTGTAATCATCGCAACTGATTCTCAGTCACGAACTGCGCGATTATCTTTGAAAATCCGCATTTACAATGACAATGACGAATCGATATCCTTTCCAGATGCTCCATTTTCAGCAACCATAAGTGAAAATTCTCCATTAGGTAGTATTCATCTTTGCTTTGTACGTCTTATATATTAATGTCAAATATTGTCGTTTTATCTCTTTTGGCCGGGCTTTTCTTCAAAACCGGGGATGCTCCAAGAGCACTTCCTCTAATAACATCAATCCTATTAATAACAAAGCAGCAAAACATGGCAGGATTATAGATTAGATATGGCTGAATATGAATACTAAGAGAACAATAAATTAGATTTTTTGGAGCTCTGATGTCATAAGGGTGCCGAAGTTAGGAAGTTGACCCTATTACCAAAAATATGATAATTATATGTTCCTATAACAGAATGGCTCCGAAATTTGGCAGCGTCACAGCTAACATAGCTATGTACAAAATTACACATTGTGTACCCTATTAGTATATGATATATAAACAAACTTTTCGATGACAGAAAGAAACGAATATAATATTGGTTTTTTGGATTAAAATAAATATATCTCTAAATCATTATAAGATGAATTACAATTTTAATGATTCCTTCTTTTAATATTCTCCAGGAAAACTAAAAAAATGAGTGCTGATGAAGAAAGTCCCTTCCCGAGGGCGAGATTAAATTACGTTAGAAATGTTTCAACAGAGTAAATGTTAGAAGTGCCAAAGGGTCTGATATCCTAAGTAACCTAATTTGCTTCTTAAGTCACAAACCGATTGGTTAACATTCTCCTACAATTCCCTCCAAGGTTATTAGGAAATTATGTCATCCTGGGATTTTCACAAACCGCTTGGTTAACATTCTCCTACAATTTCCTCCAAGCTTATTAGGAAATTACTTCATCCTGGGATTTGGCTACATCTCAGGGTAAGTGTGTTTCTCGCTCATGTTGAAGATTCGTCATAAAATATTTTTGTGAGTTTGAAGTACCTAGAATAAGGAAATTTCAGTGGAAAATCCGATTTTTACAGAATCCTTCAGATTATTCCATTACCTTTTGAACAGATGATGAAGTTGTCCATGAAACCAACAAGAAAACTCAACTACTTTGTGTTCTGTCAATAGATCATTCAAGATCCCCCCAGGCGCTCCTCGCGCAAAGGCAGAAGAAATTTCTCCCTCAAAATAAAAATGAAAAGCAAAAAAGAGACAATTGTCTATACGTTGGAGTTTTTAAATTTGTGATGTCTTTATTATCGCAGGAGATATAAGTGTTTAAAACATTTTATAGAAACCACAAATTGTAAGAATGGTTGGGTTGTTAATCTTGAACTATACTATTTATCTAATAACCATTTTATCACCTAAAAATTATATATATATATATCTGTCTCNTGTTAATCTTGAACTATACTATTTATCTAATTCCCATTTTATCACCTAAAAGTTATATATATATATATATATATATATATATATTTCTGTTATATTGGCATTAACAGCTCCATATTTGTGCTAAACCCATTATATTTTTATAATCTTATGACACCATGATTATGGGGAGCGTAAATAACATGTAATTTTTATTATTAGTAGATTCTCAAAAAATACATAGTGTAGTGAATAATATTAATAAATCTAGTTTTTAGAATTTTCGAGACACATTAGTAACTGACAAGTACAATAAGACACTTAAATCTAACCAATTTGGTTTCAGAAAAGGTTCATCGTCATAGTGCGCTCTTCTGAAAACCATTAATACATGTAAAAATGACAGCAAAGTTTCCTCACCATGTGAGAATATTTACTCTTGATTTCAGCATGGCATTTGTCCGCACTTCAAAACCGACTAAATCATGTGATTAACATTCTTTCTGATTTTCTACTGGAAAGGAAACAATATGTCAATATGGGCAAACATTATTCAGGATTACTCGAAACTAACTGGTGTTGAAGGGACTATTTTGGGGCCTATCATGTTCAATTTACTATATGACGAAATGTAAATCTCTTGTGATTCTTGTAATTTGGCTAAGTGTGTGGATGATATCAATTGTGTAATTCCCGGCTTCTATGCAATAATTAATGAACTTATATAATGGTGTAGTTTGAATAATGTTTTTCAATACAAACAAATCTGCAGAACTCTGTCTTAAATTTCGAAAAGGTGACACACCTCATGATATTATTTGAATTCAGCAAAAAGCAATGCCATTGTCCTTGGAGTGATCTTGTCCGATGACCTCCGATTTGAAAACACGTTAATGGACTTGAGAAAAAAGTTTGTTACTTAACTTACTTGTTCCTCAAAATGAAGCAAAATGAAGTTATAACTCTGAAAACTTGAATTACTTATGTAGAACAATCATCTCCCCTCATATAAGCTATTGCATGAGAGTTTGGGGTTGATGTTCTCAACAACACCTACACAAGAATGATCGCCTCCAACTCGTATATACCAATGAAGCAATTGATTTTGTAGGTGAATGACAGGTTATATGACAAAATAACGAGCAATAGGAATCATATTTTTAGAGGAATGATTCACAAACGAGAACAATATTCTTTTTGCAGGTTGCTAGTAAGGAAGCCAAGTTGCAGACAAATTTCTTTGCCGATCGAACTCTGAAAAAATATTTGCTAAACGTTTTTTTCGGATTTTGTAAATTAATAAGATAACCAAATATTTTCTTTCCGATTCTAATAAATTATTATTAATATATCATTATTATTAATACAATTTATTATTAATCAATGTATTATTAACAATCAATTTCTAGATATAATAAAAAAAATCATATTTCACCACTATATAAAAAAGGCGACCCATTAGATCCTAATAACTATTAGTATTACTCATCCCTTTGAATATATATTTGAGCAATTTCTTGCAGCACAATTATATAAATTAATTTTGGAAAATCGCATTCTATCAGTTAATCAATAAGGTTTTTGACCAAATTTCAACACCACTGACACAATTTTGTCAATTAAAGAAAAAACAAGACCTAAATTTAATTTAAATAAAAAATTACGAACAGCAGTTGCATTCCTTGATCTTAGTAAGACTTTTAATTCAACGAGCCTTGAAATTTTACAGTCAAAATTGCTCAATCAAGGCCTTAGCAAAACAGCGACTAAATTTATATTTAGTTTTTAAAATAATCGCAAGCAAATAGTAAAAAATTAATAGAATCTATTCAGACTATGTAATGAACCAATTTGGTAGTTCGTCAAGGCACTGTACTTGTACCATCATTGTTTTCTCTCTATGTGAATGATATTTCCGAAATAATTCCTATATCGATATGGCGAGGGTACATATTATATTAAAAACAGCTCAAAGTAATTTTTTTAATGGAAATAAATGAAAATTAATGCAGAAACGACACAATTTACTATCTTTTCACCAAATTATCGTAAATATTAGCACTAAAGTATATAATAATGAGATTATGCAAAGTAATTCTGTTAATTATCTAGGAGTAGTGATCGACAGAGCACTGAAATTGGATGAATTCCTTTTTTTAAATTACGAAAAATACTTATTTTACCTGAAGCACATTTCATACAGAATTAATAAATTCATTTGTTTTAAGTCAATTTAATTATTTTTTCTTTGTTTTCAAAGGTCAACTCTCGAAATAGGTCACCCTTATCAAAAATTTGTAATTTGATTCTTGCGCATTATGGAATAATCTCAATGTTATTGAAAAAATTGAACAAAATTATAAGCATTATTAGAGAAAATTCAGAATTACTTATTGAAAAAGCAAACACAATTTATTTCATGCATGGAGTCAGTATCTAAAAATAGTGCCCTTTAAGTAATTGCGCATATTTATTAATTTTTATATATATATATATATATATTATATATATATATATATATATATATATATATACACCTACACATATATATACACATACATATATATACACATACATATATATACACATACATATGTATGTGTATATGTAATATACCTTTTAAATAATTTTAGGAATAAATTTGCTCTTGCTCTTAATATTATGTACATGGAAATGTTTCATCTTGTTCACGATTGAAATATATGAATAATACTTTCAGCTGATCATAGATTAACGCGGGTGTAATTTTTGCACCGTATCCGCAGTGAGGCACCTGCATGTCTGTTAGAATAATTCACTCGCATTCTCAACAATCTCGCTATTTTCTAAAGGTCGCCTGTCTGTCGTTTTCAAAAGTACATTACATGCAGAAAGTATTATAATAATATGTCCAATAGGCAGGTTTGCCGTGGGTATTGGTAAACCAGGTGAGTATGGGTATGGAGTGGGTATGGATATGGGTATGGATTTTAAATTTTTCCATGGGAAACCCACAGAAAAAATACTTTTTAGAAGGGGTCTTGTAGTATTTTTTGTCGCGGCCTCATGCGTCCGCTTATTTGTAAAGTGCATTACCTAACTCATATTATTTACATATATTAAATATACCATATACATTTAAGATTCTCATTCGCAATCTCTTCAAATTTTGCATGAATGTATGGACTTTTTATTGTTAAACGGGCTTTTTAAGTTTGGCAATGGGTTTAGACATGGACTGGGCTTTTCCAATACGGGAATGTGTAGGCCAAGTTTTCAAATTTGAGGCTTTGGGTTTTCCATGGTTTTTCAGCCAACTTGCGGGTTCCATAGGTTTTCTGCGGGTTTCCCCACAGTATTTTTTTGGGTTTGGGATGAGTATGGGTTTTCAAATGGTACCCACTGCAAAACTGCCTATAGGTCTACGCCCTACAGTATCTTTTTGCTTTTTTACATTATTAATACACGGATCTTCTAAAATAGTCGATAACAAACAGGTGGTCAATAAAGTAAAAAATGAATTAATTTGATATTGTTAACATTGTTTTCACTAAGCACAAAACAATATCAACATCAAACAATTAATTGTTTAGCTTTAATAAGACTAACATTTCAACAGTCTCCGGAGCTAGTCGACCACGTTTTTCCAGAACAATGAACCAGCACTCAGCACATGAAAAATGTCTGTCACTTTCAGCTGAGGTAACATGGTAACAAATACCCGGCGAGCAATGGCACTTAAGATCAGAAATGGAATCGGGTCTAATATTTTAAGATCCGATCCGAATTTTTAACAAAATTTTAGTTTTCAATCGGGAACGGAATTTAAATAAGTATTCTAAATATAAATTTTGAATTTTACTGAAATTGCATACTAAACTGGATTTAACATTTTATAACAGCAACATTAAATAAATTAATACCCTATTAATAGGGCCTAGTAAGTTGAAATTTAGGTACTCTTATCGGGACTGTCTCTGGTATAGATACAGACACAGATGGGTCAAATTCATGCAACGATCTTCGATATACCTTGACTAACAACAATGCAGGCCCTATAGATGCGTTGTCAGCACCAGGCAATTATTGGTTCTCTTTGCAAGAGAGGACACAGTTCGGGAAGTGTGTGGCAGATGTATACCAATACTATCCTTTTAGTCGAGATGTATACAATACGGGTACTCTCTCAGTCAGAGTCTACTTAAGAGATTCTGAACCTTCATCACCTTATGCATATGGAGAAACTTCAGTACGTAAAATATTTTGTTGCTAACTATCAAAATAGTTGTGTAGATATACAGGCATATACATGTATACATGTATACAATGATACCCACAATTATTTCGGTCATTCTAATCACTCCTAGAGTGATTTATACATGTATATATATATATACTATGCAATTTCAAAAATTTTCGATAACATCAACACAAAAGGTTGTAAATAGAATATAGGCAATTCAAGGTCGTAGATCACGTTTAGATTTTTTGCTACAGCAAAATCGCCCATTTTCGACATTAGGAAAACGAGTTTCGTCATATTTGTATGCTGTATTGATGAATTATGACTTATAGCCTATGTAGGAGTATTTGCTCTGCTCTTATCACTATCAGTGGAAGCTTTATCAAACTCTTTCAAAATGGAATCCTTTTTAGAAAGATCCATGGGGCCTGTAGGAAGAGGCAAAGAAACACAATGGGAAACAGATCTAATTGGCGGATATGAAATGTTTTATTCATATCCATCAATATCAGTATTGCAAAAATAATAGTCATTCGAATATTATATTTTTTTTATTCAAATCATTGGAATCGCGAACGACATCTTTCCTTTACCATTCCTCCATCTTGATAAATTTGTTTTACATGACATACAATTGAAATGTGGAACCCAATGTTTAACTTGATCTTTTATCGAAATCGCGAAGTATTTTCTCTATGATTTTTTACAGTTTCCGTAATATTGCGTCTATTGGAAAGTAATGGGAATTCTCCACAAATATAGAAAAATCTATTCGTTCATTCTTGCAACCTCTTGAAGCAATTTACGAATATTTCAGAATAATGCTAGTATGCTTGCCTAGCACGGGAATAACACCAACTCTCTGAAACTATACTAGGGTAATGCGCAGTTCTTGGAAATGTAATGACACAGAGCCTTGCGTGTCTCTATTTATGGACATTATGTTGTTCTCCCTTCATTTGTTAGACATGCTGTAAATACAATTGATTGCATAACAAGACAAAACTTCTATTGTCTGACTGTGTCTTGCATTATTAAGTTAGAGAAAATTCATTCAATAATACTATGTTCACGTAATCAAGATATTTTGATAACATAGTTATAAGAGGATCTTAGACGTAGTAATCAAGCTTTCAGCCAACTGGCTATCAGTTAATTAAACAATTATCAACTTTGTTTGCGATGTATATTCCCTGAACATGTTTTTATGATTTTTTGACAGAAGCTTCGGCTTCAAATTATTCAAAAGCACCAGCAAAATTGCGTACTACTGTGAAAAGTGGGAATGGTGTTTTATGACAAAATTAATATTTCAAAAAACTAGACGGGAGGCGCAATCATTAAGTTTAGATTCCATGTCAGATCCTTTGTAACAAAAACCTTGTTGCATAGTATATATATATATATATATATGCAAGTAGTGTTTAGAATTAACAAGACTTTGTGCATTGTGCGAGAAGGGCGTGCAAAAGGAATTCATATTTTTCTTTACTACATAGTGCATTCCATCTGCTGTGTACAGTTTGCAATTTCAGTAGTCTATGACAATCTAGACTTTTTCACACGCTCTTTTTTCTGATTACATAAAAGCAAGTCGTTGTGGCAAGATTTATAATATTTTGGTTGCTCTCTGCTGTGTGAACACAATGGCCATTGAACAATGGAAGGACTTGACATTTCTTTGTCAACTTGAAAAAACCCTATGGTACTTAATCAGTCATCGTGTGGCATAAGGAAGGAAGAGGCTGTTGTCAGGTGCTTAAGGAGTTGGAGGCCATGGATAAGCAAAGCGGAAGCATTAAATGGGTGAAACAGAAAGGGTTGAGCGAACACTATTTGAATGTAAGAATAATTAGAAATGATTTGAGCATAAGCATCAGGAGAGTGTGAACCATTTCTAAAAGTTGGGTATGAGAATTGTATAATAAAATACATGGCTGTTCCATACTGCAATGTCTCATCACAGAATGTGCTAAGTATCCGGGAGTTTCTCATCGAAAATAACATTGCTGTTCTGGAACAATCTCTTTACTCCCTTGATCTGGTTTCCTGTTAATTTTTTGTTTCCCAGAGAAATCTTTCCAGGAGTGTGCGGAAGTATGACTTTCAATAAGTACCAGTTACCACCAATTAAGAACCTTTTCAAATGTTCATGAAAAAGTCTTGACACTCTATTATTTTAAACAGTTTTTGTTGGTGGAGAAAAATAATTGTGCATTTTGAGAAGTGATTTTCCGTCAATTTGTTTCTTGAACTTGCGCTTGGATTGTTAACGTTAAACTGTCTAGCTCACTGTTTTTCCCATATTTCTCAACAATTTTCTTCAAATCTATTTTACAAACATGGACACATCCATTGGTAAACGTGCTCAAATACATTTTTGAAGACTTGTAATAAAGAGCAATGCTGGACTTGAAGTACTTGAAACGATTTGTTATTTTTCCTTGAGAATTTCGATTTCTTAAAAAAGATATAAAATTTCTCCATTAATGTTCAAATATTCAAATAGTTAGGAGTTCTAAGGCGCAAGGGGAACAACTAATTTTTCCTTTTATGCAGAATAGATCCACCACCTATAGAAATCGCTTACCGACATCTGGAGAATTTGCACAGTGACACTCCTTAATGCTGCAACCACTGGCGTGGGCTAAAACGAAAAGGAAAGTGGACACCTTTACTATCTTGCGATTCTTGACGATTTTCGATATCTTTTTAATTTGTGAGTTAGAAGCATTTAATGTTTTTTCAATAACCCATTAGAAACTTAAAAAATTCATAGACACTTTAGGGGTCATGTCACGTTTTTCAAACATTGGTTTCTCTCAGATATACGTGGATTTACTTATTAAGTAAAATTTTGAATTTTAGTGTAAATTTTTTGTAAATGCATCGACAAATAACGGGTTTTTCAGAATGCAGTTAAGATTTAGCAAAACATATTTTCCGCTGCATTAATAATTGTTATGTTCTAATTAAAATGAGAACATAGTTAGGTGTGACTTAATCCTTCTCTTCCGATACAGTTTTGTAGTGCAAACCACGATTTCGGTTTTTGCATTGAGGTTTGGTTGACTGCAGACTTTTCTATTAAGCTTAGCTCTAATTCTACTTGGTAGAAATTTGTCAACATTTCTGATGGTTTCCCCAAAACGGTGTTCCTGAACGGGCCTCAGATGGGGTTTCTTAAGAAAACAAAATATTTCAAGTCAGTTATGATTTCCAAAGGAATGTTTTACAAAATCGAATTTCTCCTTGAAAAAAGATCAAATGTACAAAGATTTTAAGCGCGAGAATAAATATAAGAACAAATGTTCATCATTTTCATGCGTGGGTCCAACGCCATTGATGTGTCGATGCAAAGAGCTTTCAATACTCCTACATGTGTTAATCTATTAATTTAATGCTAGTGTGTAGATCTTTGACCTATCTATTCACTATTCTACTACATTCTGTTTTGCAACGCTTTGAAGGAATCAGTTTTGATAATTTCATTTGGCTTTGTATAATTTCATGTAAATAAGTATAAACAGTAATAACAAGCAATTTAATGTCCTGATACAGACGGAAGAGAATGTACTTATGTTAAAATAATTAGTCATTTACAGGGTGTAAAATCTAAAGGTCAAGATTTCGCGTGCAATTGTATTTTATCTCGAAAATGCAGCATAAAATTTTTTTGTTTCTTTATCTTTACTAACAAATATCATTTTAAAAAAAAATGTCGTTTTCAGTGCAACAACGAGCAAAATGTGCTGCGTGCTTTAAAACACAAAAAAGTGTGGTTTTGATGCAACGAAAGTTTAGATCAGTTTATGGAAAGAACGCGGAAACACCTACAACTAAGAGTATCCATAAGGGGCATACAAGACTAATGGAAACAGGCAGCGTACGTGACAAAATAAGAACAAAAGAAAAACCCCAAACCTCTGGGGAATCTTCACTGAAAACCCAAATTCTTCTTTAAGGCGTGTTGCACTTGCTACTAGGATGAGTCATCAATCAGTTCATACTTGTCTGAAAACTCTTAGATGGCATCCGTATAAACAGTTCAATCTCTATGTGAAGAAGATTATTGGTGTCGGAATGACTTCCCAGAAAGAGAAATTGAAAGAATTAAAGATGACAAAAATCATTTACAAAATCTTACTTTCTCTGATGAAGCACATTTTCCAACTGGATGGGAAAGTGAACCGTCATAACTGTCGATATTGGGCTCCTAAAAATCCTCACTGGTATTCAGAAAAACCTTTGCATTCTCCTAAAACAACTGTTTGGGCTGCAATTTCTAACCAAAAAGTGTATGGTCCTTACTTTTTCGACGAAAAAGTAACAAGTGAAGCCTATTTGAGGATGTTAAAGGAGCAATTCTACACTGGATTGTCAAGAAAAAAAGAGAACAATGATATTTATGCATGATGGTGCTCCACCTCCTTGGGGACGCATTGTAAGAAGCTTCATTGATGAAAAGTTTCAAAACCGATGGATGGGGTTTTATTAAGTCACATGTGTATGCAAACAGATCATACAGAATTGATGAACTCAAAGAGCGTATAAGACATGCTTTTACCTTTATAACCAAAGATATGCTTCAGTCAGTTTGTGAAAATTATCAAGGTCGTCTTCAATGTTTGATAGATAATGAAGGACAACATATTGAACTTTATAAAACTGATCATAATTAATGCTAACAGTGCTATTTGTTGAAATAAATTGCTTTTTGTTTTTATCCTTATTTATTTATTTTTTATTTAAAAATTAAATCTTGACCTTTAGATTTTACACCCTGTATATATATATACATATATA
>CABFPE010000047.1:1394817-1404975 GCA_900660155.1 Hofstenia miamia
TGAATATATATATATTTATAATATATATATATATATAATTTATATATATATATATATTTATAAAAATTTAATATATGTATACATATTAATGAAGTTTGAACGTATTTGGTCTATCTATAAATATTTTAGAACGTTATGTTATCTACAAAGTTTTCCGCATTTTAAACCTACATATGACTCATTCAAGTGGATTTGATTCAATTTTTGTTAAAAAAACTCATTCGTAAATATATCTGCTAAAATTTTATTAGATATTATTCAGTCATAATTTTTTTGGATTTTTTAGACGTTTGCTTATTAAATGAATTTATTTTATAAATCTAGAGCAGCTCTACAATCCTAACTCTAACCATCACAGATGTCAACAACAATCGTCCAGTTATAACCTCATTGTATTATAATACTGAAATATACACAACAGCGCCAGTTGACACGGATGTTGATGTCACAGTATCTGCAAATGAAGTAATTGATGATACAGGTAGGAATAATTTTGAAATCATCGTACAACTATGATCACGTTCTATTACTTTCATGTGGATAGTTATGTTTGATTTTGAATATGTAGAATACAGTAAGTTCGTGATACAATTCATGTTGCTACATGAGCTGTGTAGGTACGCGTACTACCCGCTCGATATGTTCGGGCATTGTAAAAAAATTTTGTTTACGGTTGTGCATGAGTTTGACTGGTTACTTATAAAATTATAATTATATATTTATTAAATTGCCTTCTTATAATATTTATGAACAAATATTCTATAATATTATGTGCAGTAATTTTTCCATATTTCTATGTATTGATAAATTCCTAGTTCTCAAAATGAGGGAAACATAAACTCCTGAATATGCTGTTATATTTAACTCTACGTTTGCAAAAATGTCTATGAACATATGCTTTTTCATTTTTCTACTTTCATGTCAAAATATATTTAAAGTCATTATAAGCTATAGTTAATGTCTGTCAAATTTTTCCAAATATACACTTACCAAAACTTAATGCAGTGTGTGTTAAATCAGGCATCATTATGATTTCACACTCATTTTTCTGTATAACAGCTGAAAAATGAAAATTATAGAATTCCTCTTTAAATCATTTAAAACATTCCCAAATACTTTACTACTTTGTCGATAAAATTCTGTTGAAATTTTGAACAAAATATTGGTTAAAACATAAACAGTAGGCCTAACTTGCTGGAAAGTTTAAATTGTTTTGCTTCAGTTTTAGGTTTTGCTGTGTATTATGGAATTTAAATTTGCATAAATTTTAGGAGCCAATGGCCGATTCCTTTTTTATCTTCTTGCCAATTCCTTGTACTTTAACATAAACGAAAATACAGGTACAGTCTATAAGAAAGTATCCACAGTTCTTATCGCTGAAAGGCGATATGATGTCATTGTTTCAGCGAGAGATCAGGGAACTAATCCTGTTTTACGATCACCGTAAGTTCTTTAATTTGTTAAAAATATTAAAATTTCTTGAAAATTAAATTTTTTGAAACTATTGAATTTTAGAAATTGTGTTCATCACTAACAACGGTTTTCAAGAGTATAGCTAAATTTGCTTTTCATTCAATAAACGAAATTTTTACATGTGTGGAAAAATATCAATATTAATAATTAATGTTTTAAAGTGCATTTTTTAGTCCAGTAGTAGTCAGAATTGACGCCTATTATGCACCGGATTATCAGGTTTCGCTAACATTGGATATGCCAGAGAGCAGTTTTACTAGTGCAGTAAAAGCGAATTTATTGACTGCACTTAATTCAGAATTTTCACCGTGGTATTTCAGATTCTCTCATATAAGTCCAAGTTCATCTGCCAGCAGGTAAGCAACGTCTTTCACTGATATTCAGAATACTAAAGTTAAATTGCATTAACTCAGAAATGGCACTTTCTAGGCCCATCTTCATGTAAAGTTGACATCATTTTTTATTAACTTAATCACTTTTATAAATTTGCTAACCTGAAAGTATTTGCATAAATCGTAGTTAAAGTAATTTGTGTCTTGTTTTGAATCTTACTATTTTTAATCAAAATTACACACGTACATTTAGACATTTTTACATGCGTTCTTTATTTACGTGAACGTCTGTTTAAAATTGCCTATTTGTTAAAATTGTCTATATTCTGCAAAGTTTATGAGTTATTTTTTATGAAGTCGTTCATGGACTTCAAATATATTTGGTAAAATTAGAAATAGTCTACGTTGCTTGTTTGAAATAACGAGAACTTATTTCCAATATACACTCAAATGGTTAATGCAACTATCTTGTTAATCTTGACATGTTCTTAAAAATCACATACAGCAATATTTTACAAACACCATAGATTGCCGCTTTGATCCATTTCCACTTTCACGTTTCTTCTTTAAAAATCCCTAATCTCGTACATGCCCACTTCCTAAAGCTGTATATTCCTTAACTTGCTAGCTTCACCTACTAAATTTTTACTAATAGTTAATAAGTCAATATAAAGGGTGATAAAAAATAGTGCAAATAAGTTTTGTTACTTTCACTTAACTCCAAGGTATTTTTTTTCATATCTGAAATTGATATTTTAATTCCTTTCAATATATATATATATTCATTATATATATATATGTATATATTTTTATTATATATTGCCATTGATGAATTTGTTATTAATTCAATGTTTTAGGACTGTCATTCAGATATACGCATTAACCAGCAGTGAAACAGAAAGTTATGATTATTATAACATTACAAAAACATTTGTACATAAAAGCGAACTTTTGACTGCCTTGCGAGCTGATCCATCAGGGACACCAGTCACTGTTCTCACTTCAGGCATTACGTTCACGCCTTTCAACATCATATCGTATGTATTTAATAATTGAAACGAAACTTGTCATTGTAGTTATTTCAAATCCCACGGTGAATCAAATAAAGGTGAACATCGGCAGCATAATGAATTCGGTTGATGTAAATTGTAATCAAAAACCTTTGAGCACTTGTGTTAACAAAACATATTTTTTGGATTATTTCATAATGTTGTATATGATACAACTTTCTGCACTAAAATCAAAATTGCCTATTTACATACTTTTGACTTACCCGTATAGGTGAATTTTTGTTACATAATTCAGTGTATTTTTTCAAATAATTTTTACAATTACTTTCAATTTTATGTCATACAAATCGTAAAATCAATATCGGATTTGAAGGGGATACGGGTTATGCCTCAAATCAGAGTATATCATGTTTTGGTCCTGACAAAAATTATCCACTAACACAATTGGTATGTTCAATATTACACAAAGAAACAGCAACTGATTAGTTACTAGGTGTTGATTCCTATTATGTTGCTTATATATTTACTCATATTCATTACAATTATGAAGTATACACTATAGGTGCAATAGCAATAATATATATATATATATATATATATATATATATATATATACATAAATAAAAGTTAGTCTTAACATGTAATATTTTCACTTCTGTAAAATTATTATCAATATATAAGTATTTTTTGTTTCGTCAGTTGTAAGGGTTTGTTTTTTTTTAAATTATTAAGGCATAGGATTGAAGGAGGGCAAAGTTACATCTGGCTTCGAACTATGCTTTTAAATATTAAAGTTTGGAGAATGTCTAACTTAATTTTCAAAGTGCTATTTGTTATGAAATATAAATGATCATTCAAGCCTTGGCCCATATGTGGTGCCAATAATATCAAAGAAGATACTGCAACCGGGTTGAATTAAATTTCCAAAATCATTTACGCTGACCATCCTTGATTCCGTGTTGTTAGATTCATTACTAAGTATTTTAGAATTGTTTATACGAAATCCTAATTTTCAACTATGTAATGTATAGAAGTAGCTAATTCACAAATTTTCATAATTATGCTTAAGTTAAGTTATAGAAGTTTTCACTTATTTTCTTTGTTAAATTGCTCTTTACATTTGTCATCAATAAGTATTTTGCTTTCTTCAGATTTGGTTGAGCTTGTGGTTAGAGTACAAAGTTTTTGCTTGGATAACGCAACCAAATTTTGTTCATTCAAGCAGTTGGGAAGATTTCGTATTTTGAATGTATTTTTAAACAAGCTTTGGGTTGGATTAAGATTAATAAAATAATAAATTTGAGGCTCCACATTGTTATTTTCTTAAAAGTATTTACTACAGAATTATCAACGATTGAGTTGGATTAAGTTTTTAGAAACAACTTTGAGATAAAAATTTATATATATTTTTTTTTCTACAAATTTTTGAAGTATTTGAAACTTATTTTTAAGATATTCGTTGATCCTTAAAGTAGAATTCTAGCCACCCAAACAGCTAGTATTTTTTAAATGATGAACTAATAATCTAGCTAATCCTATAAGTGCACATTTTTGTTCTAGAGTTGAAGAGTCATTTGCGGATCCAGAGGACTCTAGATATTGGTTCAACAAACCTTTTGGCCTTGCTGCCTGCATTGCAGGTGCTCTAGTTCTTGCATATGGCATCGGTTTAATAGTTTATGGAATTTATCAACTTGCAACAATGAAAGCCACCCCTCCACCTCCAAAACCACGAAAAGTAGTCAGGTAATAAGATAATTGCTGAAGCTTTCTGCCGTGCATCTACAAAGTATTTGAAAGTTAATTGATATCAATTGAAACACATTAATAAGTATATGTCCTTTATCACAGCAGCATTAGCTAAGATGAATTTGTTCTTACAGACATTTGATCATATATTTCGCATTTAATGCAATTTAATCCAATTTCATTGACGGATAACAAGAAATCTATACATATTTCATAATATTGTAAAAGTGCATCTCCAATTTGTCATCCATCTAATCTATAGCACTTTAAACCCATACAAACATGTATTACAGTACAACTTTTTAACTTAGAAATTGATTGTCATATTTGAACAATATAGTTTAAATACTTTGAGATAAAAAAGCTGAAACGTATTTATAGATGTTGTCAGCAAAATTTTAGCCTTACATCATTTAAGTTTCATGTTAAAATCAATATTTTTCTTAGTGAACACGTTTTTAATCTTTACTAAATACAACAAATCAAACTGTCAGTGTGACTCGCAAATATTTATCAAGAATGCGCCAAAAAATGGAGCTTTTCCAAGTTCTCAAAAATGATTGCAAATCTATCCCCAAGAGTTCAGTGACGTTAGTAAGGATTGAAATCTATTCCTCAAAATATGCACTATTCCAGAGACTACTAGAAAATCTAGTAGTCTCTGACCATTACTAAAAGGACATATAGACGGTGTTTTTTTTTCTTCAAAATGCACAACTTTAAAGAAAATGAGTGAGAACTAAAATGATAGTTATGCTCTTAGAAACTTTATAATGATAGTCCTCCAAAATCGAATGAAATGTGCTCAAATGTTGAGAAATAATTTAAAATTATTTAATTGTGGCTATCTTGTTAAATTATATTATCTATTTTGTGTCAAAAAATGATGTACGTGTTCTTGAATGCTAGGTTTGATACAATATTTTGAAACGTTCTTAGAATTCCAACTCCGGTGCCAAAACCTCAACCCGAGAAAACTGGTCCAGGGCCGCAGTTAGTTGTTGATAAAGTCGAGGATGACTTGGTGAGCCGCCCAGTACAACGTTCTAAAGACCCAGGTAAATTAAAAATTTTAGTGTTGGATCTAGGAAAATGTTTTTTCATTGTTAGATGAATTTCTTTAAAAAATTGGGATCCGGCAATTTTTTTTTCTTCCCATGGCCCATTGGACGAAACCAATAAATAGTTTGCAAGTTCTTGTTAATATTGCTTAATATAAAAAGAATTCACTTGAATTTGAGCATCACTGAAAATTTCATCTAGCTCTTTATACATATATATATATATATATATATATATATATATATAATTTGACTGATTGTCCTCTAAAAAATGTATTCTGTAGATTTTCGTAAAAGTCATGAGTTGTAGTTGCTTTACGTATATGTTAGATACTTTATCAATAATATCGGATTATTTTAGTTACAGGACGTGAATTTCTTGTCAATCCAGAAACTGGTGAAAGAACATGGGCTGATGATGGGGAAGGACTTATTGCATAATTTGACAAAGAATTTGTACATTGACTTGAAATACATTTTTCATATTTATAAGCTGAAAACCCTGCATCTCAAACTCCTCCTCCGCCTCAAATATATTGATTACTTTACAAGTTCTAATATGTTTGTAGTGAGTATATTTTTAAAGCAACGGTAGTTGTAACAAAATGAGTTTAATGAAGCGAACTTTATAGCAGAATGATTTAAAGAAAATTATTTTATTTACAAAATTTATCATAGCTTTTTTATTTTTTCTAAGCGTTGTTTTTTCTATATGTCAACTTGATATCGTTTGAAAATAGTATTTACGTAGCAAATAATGTTTCAGTTCCCACGTCATTTTTTACTATGATATGATATCGAAATTTATATTAAATCTCCATTTTCACACCAATATATCAGTTGGAAAAAAATGGATTTTTAGATTCTTACTTAGTAGTAGTAAGAAGCCGCGGCAACGACGTTGATATTTTTTACATTTGACCCTGGCGGGCATGGATATGATGTAATTATGTACTTTGGCCGTCTTTTTATCTCTGACGTCATTGGAATATAATGGTTTTATGTTGGTAAACACATTTGTTTGCAGTCTATTGTTTAAATGTAACCAATTTTTCTATTCATTTACATAAATAATTTTTAAATACCATTGAAATTATATATGCAAAAATATCCGTTTTTGGAATTATATTTTATTTCTATTTTTTCGGTAAAAGTTGTAACTAACAATTATTTTCAAGCAAAAACATTGAGAAAAATACCTTTTTCACAGACAATAGATGTCAATTGCAAAATAAAAGTTTTGTTTGCAGTCTATTGTTTAAAACGTAACCAATTTTTTTTACTTGCTTATTTATGTGGCCCAACTTAGTTTACATGTTTTAATTGCTTTTTGTTAATGTACATGACTTGCTTATTTATATGACCTTACTTAGTTTACATTGTTTAGTTTACATACTTGTTTTTTTATTAACATACATGAGATTGGAAAATACCACATCAATTTAGTTTACATGTTTACTTTACTTCTTTTATTTAATAAAATTTAATAACAAATGTTTGAATCAGAGAGATAATAATACTCATTAAAAGCGTAATGCCTTATTTCGGTAATAAAGCAAAATAATTTTTTCGGAAAAAACCAAAAACTAATTTATGCAAAAACTCGCCATTTCTAATATTTAATAAACGTACGTGGTAAAACCCACATACGTGTTTAAGATAAGACAAAAATGTAATTTATTCTACACTTTGCTTATAATGATCATATATATCTTACTATTAAATTTGTCTATTGTGTTAGTTTATCATCATTGTTGTTGAGGGAATGCTGTAGGAAACAAACGCAATGTGTATTTGCACATTATGAACTTCACACGATCGTATATAAATTAATGATTATTAAATTAAGTAATAGATCACAGTATAAAACACATGATAAATAAAAGTTTAAGCAAATCAATTTAAAATTTGTATTAACAAAAAAACAAGGTTTCTATTTATGATAAAGTCTATAATAAATTTAACATCGGACTGCAAATTCGCAGCAATTTATTAAAATAAAATTGATTCCGTTTTAAAAGAATTATCTGTAAAACTAACTTGAGATAATATTGCAAAAAGTGTTAAGAATCAAAACAATATCTGAGATTTAATTATAAAAATAGCTTACCAAAAAGTTTAAAATCTTTCAGAGTAGTTTTCTTTGTTTTACCAATGGGAAATTCCATTATGCCGGCTGTCCATATTCTTATGTGTTGAAAGTTGCATGCTTTAATACTGTCAACATAGTTTTTATCTATATGCCATTGTTCAACTCAAAATGTATCCAATCGTAAAGATTGTTATTTACCAAACATGAAATCTCTTTACAATTATAACAAATAAATAATACTTTCAAATCATATATAACTAGAATTTTTCACAAGTTGGAAAACAATCTCAATTATTACTTGTTTTCCCAATTTATACAATTATGTTTACATAGCCTATGACTCTTTTATGTTTGTAGACTTACATTTCTTTTCCAAAATTTTTTCACATTGGTAGATTTTTTCAATACGTTTTTCTCGTTCAGTTCAAGAATAAAATATTTGTAAAAATTATTGATAATATTTGTATTACTGTCGTCAATTTGTTATTAATACATAACATTTAAAAATAACAAATAACCTATTTATTTTACATTTTAAAAAATTGCTTAAACTTAAATTTCATCAGTGTCTTTGATATTAAGAGTTAAATAAATACTGCTAGTATCATTGAAATGAATGAACTCACCATTTGATGTATGGAAGCTAATTGTAATTCTATCGATGAATGACTTTGAAGTTGGTTTCATAGTTGATGAATGGATGATCATCTACACTATATACTGTGAATAAGGGTATTTGATCCAATAACGGGATGCTACCACTCTAATAATGTTGACAAGTAACTATATCAGTATAAATTAAAATATTATGCAGTCCATTTAAAATATCAAAACTATATTTAGCAGTGTTCAAACCATTGACTATTCGATAGTGACGATCAAACTCCAAAATTTCACCTACCTGACTTAATTCAAATTCATAAGGCTTTTCATTTTTTCACATGGACGCCCTTTACATAAATACCAGGTTAATTTCCACTTGCGTTGACAAAACTCCACGATTGATCTCGTATATTATTGAATCCTATGGGAAATGTGATATTTAGCAAAGCCACATGAGAAGCATTATAGATTGGTCTTTCCAAATGCGTAGTAAAACTATGTATTGAGTTATTGCTTCGATAGTTGTCAGAAAGTAGATTAACAATTGGCATATCACAAAAGTGTATAAAATTATAAATTTCGATTATGCTATTTATACAAAACATTTTGTACATGTAAAATAAGCAAAGTGACTACGTATACATTAATTTATTAAGCCCATCACTGCACACATGGTAAATCAGTAAATACAAATATTTCGGGTGTATTGTTAAAAAATAAAAAAGCAGCAAACTGGCGATATCCCCTGCAACCCTAGTTTTTCGATCATCTTCATACACATGGAATCCAGGATACATAGTTAGACAGTAATGTTCAATATCGGGGTACTGGTTTAGTGGACAACTGAGAGAATCCTTGAACATTAAGTTAGTATAATCAACGACCAATGGGTTCCGAGATGGCCAGTTGGGCTTGCATTAGAAATTAGAAAAGAGTTTTGGACAAGGCTTGGTAGTATGCAATCTGAACAGTGTACACCGAAAAAACGCCAACGTAGTGATAG
The DNA here is from genome assembly GCA_900660155.1 of Hofstenia miamia. Lineage (NCBI taxonomy): Eukaryota > Metazoa > Xenacoelomorpha > Acoela > Hofsteniidae > Hofstenia > Hofstenia miamia. Next base: position 1,404,141 of record CABFPE010000047.1, read on the forward strand.
GATTTGGAGAATAATACGCCTAATTTCGTCAGCATACATTAAACATTTAAATATCTGTAGTATTCATTATTGGTAAATTACACCAAAACCTGCAAAATATCGGATATCCATTGCCAATTCCAAATTCTCTTTTAACAAAGCCATAACTATCATGGTAAATTGCATGAAGTCTAAACAGTTTTGAATATTTCAACAGCAAATGTAGTCTAGAATTATTTATGCCAATAAGTCCACCATAGGGGTTCATTTGCAAAATTCTTTCAACACCAACGTTATGTATACAATTTTTTTGTAGTAGATAATTTGAAACATGAGCAAATTTTAAGTTAGGGTCCTTGGTATAATGAACGCGATCTTCTACACGTCTAATCTCGTCTACTCCCAACATCTTGCAACGGTACAATGAATGAAACTCATTTTCTTTCTAGTCTTTTATAATTTTCCGTTGCTTATTAATGTATAGCTTTGAGCATGTTTCACCCAACACGATCACCTCCAGTGATTTGCCTATTGGAGAATCAAAATCTAGTGTTAGACGTATACTTGCACCACTTAATTCTGGTCAAAGTACCTCATTATTTGCCTCCGCAATACTGGTCAAATCAAAAACCATAATTGCATGCTTATTATAATCTGAGTATGGTATACCAGTTACATCATTCAAACCCAACGCCTTTACAGAATGAAAGTATGCTTGTGCATAATTATTTTCACCCACAGTCATTGGTGTGAATGCAATATTCGATCCACCCCGTGTTATAGTAACTTGGCGCAGACCTCTAAATCTATATGAGAATGGGTTTGAGTCGGGTGTTCCTGTAAATTGTAGATTGGG
>CABFPE010000047.1:1428091-1438854 GCA_900660155.1 Hofstenia miamia
AGACTCCCGTGGTAAACAAAAGGTTCGTTAAATGGACAAACAATTGGATAACTTTGCCATAGTTGAGATATAGTAGACACATATTGTAAAGATAAAGAATCCCGCATATGATTAATTTTTTCAATGGAAGTCATAAATGCAAATATTTGGTGAAAGCCAACAACTAGAATTTCTGCTGCTTGATTATATAGAAAGCTGTTTTTGGCAAATATTTGATCAATCTTTAGCAATGGTTTGTGTAAGTTTTCATCAGTAACCAATGGAATACCATTTGCGTAGTATAGTAGAAATGGAATTTGATGTTTATCAGCAATTGTTGAAACCAATGGGTTTAATCCGTGCCCTATAATAACATCCAGTTTGGTTTTATCTTGAAGCCACTCATCTAATTCCTTTGATGCAACACTGGAGGAATGCCACATTGACTCTTTTGCAAAAATCACTTCTAAAAACGGATTTGCATAATCGGATGCTTTAAATTCTGGCCATGTTTGGCTTTATTATAAGCTACCTACTCCGGTTTAGCAACCAGTCAGAAACCGACTGGATAGCTTCATCGGTTTCAAACAATTTGATTTGCAAAGAATTGTAAATGAAAGTTATATTTCTTACTTAATATTTTTTCTGACTTTTGATGATTTAGGTATATAGCTTAATCAAACTAATTTGTTTCTTTTAGAATACTTATTAAAATTTATGATGAGAATAATTTATCATAAAGACACTGCTGCTTTCTCTCAGTATTTGCATCAAAAATTGATTACCTGTTCATACTGCTCAGCCTGTTTTAGGGACCATAATATTCTGTAATATGTTTGTTTTTGGAATATCGTGAAAATCATGTCAAGTGTTTGGTTTGATAGTGTGAAGCCCACAGAAGTTCCTAAAGCCATGTAAATTACTGGTTGTTCAGAAGACATTAGCCATTGCAAAATATCGTCTGGTATTGACATTAAGGAATGCATTTGTGGAAGCAAACTGATCTTGTATAAGTTTTCAAGACTCCCGTGGTAAACAAAAGGTTCGTTAAATGGACAAACAATTGGATAACTTTGCCATAGTTGAGATATAGTAGACACATAATGTAAAGAAAAAGTTGCCCGCATATGATTAATTTTTTCAATGGAAATCATAAATGCAAATATTTGGTGAAAGCCAACAACTAGAATTTCTGCTGCTTGATTATATAGAAAGCTGTTTTTGGCAAATATTTGATCAATCTTTAGCAATGGTTTGTGTAAGTTTTCATCAGTAACCAATGGAATACCATTTGCGTAGTATAGTAGAAATGGAATTTGATGTTTATCAGCAATTGTTGAAACCAATGGGTTTAATCCGTGCCCTATAATAACATCCAGTTTGGTTTTATCTTGAAGCCACTCATCTAATTCCTTTGATGCAACACTGGAGGAATGCCACATTGACTCTTTTGCAAAAATCACTTCTAAAAACGGATTTGCATAATCGGATGCTTTAAATTCTGGCCATGTTTTGTCTTTGTATAATTCAGCTCCTACCGATAAAATTCTTGATCTGCATTTATTGGGCGTAACAAATGTTACTTTGTGTCCATTTTCAATTAGAAGTCTTGCTAACGGTATACTATTAAAGATATGCGTATACGCAGCTCCTACAATAGCGACATGATGAGTATACGCATCTGAAGCTAAACTACATGTAAAGAGAAAAAGGGAAGTAACAACACCAACATACATTATCATGAAATTTGTGTCTAATCAGGTGATAGTTTGCTTAAGATAAACAAAGGTAGAAATATGGATGACTTTATTAAATGAGAACTTAAGTAGTTGTAATTATTTATTTTAGTATCTATTACGATTCTAAGTACTTAATCATTGTGAATCACAAAATTTGTTGGTAAAAGTTTTTGAAGAAAAGTTGTGCTGCGCTAGCGTTGGGAAATTTAATGTTAAGAGAATTTAAAATAAATGCTAAATGAAATTTATATGAAGTTTTCAGCTTAGTAACCGAAATAATAACAGTTTAATTCAAGGCTGTCCGACTAAAATAGAAATACTGATTAAAACATGCTTAAGCCAGGCCTAGTAAATGGGTCACAAAACCCTAACCCAACTGTATTCTAATAATGAACGCAACCCAAACCAATCGCTTTCAGATGTAGACAACTCAGGGTATAATTTCACGTATATTAAGGTTTGAGAAATTCAAAAACTAAAATATTTATCTTCACCAATTCAACAAGTTACTAATAATTACTTATACCTATCATTTTTAATGTGACAACTGATAGACATCAATTTTTAACACAACACAATAAGGTATGTGATTGCAGATGACAATCCCATCATAGGAACTAAATCCCATTTTCACTCTACAACAGATATGATGGAATATGTGCAAAATTGGTACTGTTAACATAATCTTAGACTGAATCTTGATGAGGTAAACCAACTGATTATTCCATTGAAGGTAAATCGTTTGAGTCCATTTCCTTTCAACCTGTGAAATTCTATTTGGAAGTCACGTTCAATAAAAGGCTATTTCTAAAATAAAACTTGGAAACTCAGCACATATGGGCATTAATCTTTACTATATGATTCCTTTATAATAAGGAATTGCAGTATTATTGAACCGAAGGGGAAAGCGACTGAAATTCCTTACAACAAAATTAGATGTTTTCATACGAAAGCAGGTAGAGATAAAGTAAGTACTTGTGATACATAAAATTATCAAAGTCAGCGACAACTTCTTATGTAAAAATTTTAATATTTGGTTTATTCATCGCCTTTATGGTATTATTCCAGAACGTAAACCGTAATCTTTTGAAACACTCAGGAAAAATTTGTCACATCTAAAAAACATCCACAGAGAAAAGATAAAATCTCTAATAAAATTGATTAAAAAGTGTGTTATTCATGGAAACCGAACTATATGGCAACAAAATATAAATAGAAAAGGTCAATTGCCTTGTATTCTAAAACATTTACTATAAATGTAGGAGAACGATGAATATTTTTAGCACTTATGATAACTTAGAAATACAATCCTGATATGTGCAGACTAGTTGCATATGGATGTCAGCTAGCATGTACACATAAAACCTTTCTATAATGAATATAAATACCTTAGGATTATGTTTTGATGTAGATACCTATATTCAATGCACAATTAGTGTGTCTATTCTTGTTTTTATGCTTCAAAACACGTGCAATCGGGAACTAGACTCGAGTCTCCAGTGGAATCAAAATGTTCTTTGAAAATATATACATAATGGGTTCTTCACTTTGCTGTCAAAATTCGAATTTTGATGATATTGTGGTGGCCAATTTTGCAATAATGGCACTAGTTCTTCGTATTGAGGTTGCATTTTGTTGTGAGTTCTATGCAGGGAATCTTCCAAGTAGAGGCTGAGTTCAAATTAACAGGAAATTATTTCTCAAAACATTGACATACGCTGCTTTTAATCTTGTCAACAAATCCGACCAGTTTTCGAAATATACTTTTGGAATTAAATGCTCAGAGGTGCAAGCCTTCCCTGTAATTTCCTATTTTTGTGGTCAAAATTTTTTCAAACAGTTATCTGCAATCTTCCTTTGTAACATCTCTCTGGAGTACCATTGGATTGTGAGTAGATCGAAACGAGCCAACATCCTCAAATTTAATTAGCTGCTTAATGCGCTGATAGTAAAGGAGAGGAGATCATTGAAATAAAAGTATATTCCAGCAATATGTTGTTCTTAACTTCCTCTTTCAAACAAACTTATAAATCTTTATAATTGAATGTCAACCCCAAACTGCTAATTGTATTTTTAAGATGCACGCTGTCTTGTGCACGTTGTCAGAAAGTTTCTCCAGCCAATTAGTGCATTTGGCGATCCTGGGATTGGGACGCATATGGGTAAATTTGCATTCTGTTATGGTGAACATTTATGATAAAAAATATTTCAGCGCTTGAAATACGTGAAAATATTAACTTTTTGTCAACGGAAAATATAAAATTCTTCCAATACCTATTGTTGAGCTAATAAACCATCCGAAGTAATTGGTAGCAACAATCCATTCAGACAACATCCGGGCTCGTCGAGTACAAAGTCAGAAGTCGTCACGCAAATTAAGGGTGAAAGTGAATGAGGACACTATTATCTACCCAGTAGTGTCTATAATTTAGTGAGTCATAAGTTTTTAAATAAATAATCTTGAATAACTTATTTCAATATTTAGAGGATTACTAGTCAAAATTAAATTTTTAACTTATTTCTGAAAAAAATACCTCTTGATATTCGTCTGCTTGCTTCAATGACCATAAAACTCTGTAAGTTAGATTGAAGTTGGAACTGATTTAGAAATACTGTAATAGTATCATTATTTATAAATCCTGAAGTTCCTAAGGCCATGTATAGTATTGGTTGCTCTGAATAATTCAACCATTCTAGTACATCATCTGTCATTGGTTCCCAAGATTCCATTTGAGGGAGTAAGGATATCTGGTATAGATTTTCCAGGTTTCCATGGTAAGCTAAGGGCTCATTGAAGGGGCAGACTATTGGGTAACTATGCCATAAATGAGAAATTGTTGAGAAGGTCTCTAGCGATGATTCTTTCCTTATGTCATTGATTTTGTTAAGTGAACTAATAAGAGAAAAAATTATTTGAAAAACAACCCACAAAACCTCGAGCTGCTTGGTTGTGTAGCAAACTATTCTTTGCGAATAGCTTCTCAATATTTATTAGTGATACATGAATATTGTCTTCGGTCACCAAAGGCACTCCATTTGCATAAAAGAGTACGAATGGAATGTTATGCTTATCAGCTATTGTGGAAACGAGGGAATTTAAACAATGCCCTACGACGATATCTGGCGTAGTTGTACTTTGAATCCATTCATCTAGTTCCTTTGAGGCAATGTAAGAATAATGCCAAATAAATTCAGTTGCAACGGATAGCTGATCAAGATTATGAGATGTTGGAAAGTCTTCCCAGTTTTTGTCTGCATACAAAGAAGCTCCGGCTGCCGTAGCAACTGTTTTGCATTTACTGGGTGTGACAAAGGTAACTTTGTGTCCGTTTTGAACAAGAAGCTTAGTAAATGGAGCGGCATTGTAAATGTGCGACGTGCACGCACCTACAATAGCAATATGATGAGCAAACGCCTGAAAAAATTGCGTTGCAAGAATAAGATAGAAAACACCACCAGTGATCATCTCTAAGTATTGACAGCCTTTGTATTTATAAAGTAAATATTTATAATAACTCCCCGATTTGCTTTGTTTAAGTTCAAATATTATAAATAATAATAGACTTAGAAGTATCGAAAGTGCAAAATTTCAATAAATATTAAATCAAGCAAATGACCAGGGATTTAGGACTAACAGAAGGCAAGCACGGATAGAAAGAAGAACATTTATCTATATTGCAAAATTGACTAAATTTTTTAATTAGATCTAGTGTCTGTCACTATATAATGTTGAGCTAACACAATGATGTAGACTGCGGCTGTATTAGGCGCACTGAAAAAAATCTATATTTTTAAGACAAAACACCCTCTAATCTTTATGATTAGGATAATTATTTGTAGTTTTATTTTAAATTTAATCAATAATTCTTCTAACTGATTAAAGCAAAGAAAAGTTATTTCAAGTACTTTTAATGATTTTTCCCAATTTTCTTGGCCTTAAGCCACCTGGTGGGTGGTAAGTGGGCAAAGTGTTTTCCCAAATTTACAAGGAATTTTCTAACAAGTCTTTTTATTAAAGCTTATCACTGTGGCTGAGGTAGTTGAAAAGATCAATTATCTTTCTTTCAATATTTCGAATTTTTTAAAAAGATTGAAAATTCTTTTCATAGCTAACGATCATATCTTTATAAGGAAGTAACAAAGAACTTTCACTGTTCCCAATATGTGCAAGGATATCCCCAACCCAATTAGGCGCGCGGGAATTTAAACAATGCCCTACGACGATATCTGGCGTAGTTGTACTTTGAATCCATTCATCTAGTTCCTTTGAGGCAATGTAAGAATAATGCCAAATAAATTCAGTTGCAACGGATAGCTGATCAAGATTATGAGATGTTGGAAAGTCTTCCCAATAATAGTCTAAAAAAATTTCTAGGATCATGAAGAATATTCAAAAGTCCAAGAATGCTTAAATTTAATCGTAGTTGCATATGAATGTTCTACACTGAGTTACTGTAGCAATGGAGATATATGTAACCATAGATTTCATAAATGATATAAGACAACTTGAGATTCAGATTAAGAAAGCTCATTACTTAGCAGTGATATGGAAGAGTGCATCATGCAAGAAATTTCATTTGTTACAGACATTAATATTTAGCTAGTTATTTGTTGGGGAAGAAGTACATATTTTACTATTTGCTATACCCATACTAGTGGAAATTCCTATTGAATTAGGCCTAATGTGTTCAGAGACAATTAAATGTAAAACAATCAATATTTAGTAAGATAATGAATTTGTTTAATATTTTTTCTATAAATATCAATTTTGTTTTGCAATAGAATATTTGAAAATCCAAGGATCCCACACATTGTAAGTAGATAGAACTTCTTATTAGGAATGAAAGAAAAACAATGTATACATACATTATATCATTGATTAGTATTTTCATATAGAACTTTTGGAATTAGTAATCCAAGGGCTTACTATATATTATATCATAAGCCAGAGCTGTACTAAATAATTAACAAAGGGCGTCTAAATTTGAGAACTGAATTTTTATGTTATTGTAACATCGGTGCTGGTTGTTAGTATCGGCCAGTCTACTGTTTTCAGGTTTTTGTAAATATGTTGATAATGACTTTGTATATAATTTACCAATTAGTTGTAAATAGAGAACAGTTTAGAGAGCAGTTTTACAGAGTTTAATGGCAAGACGGGAATAAGTGAATCCCAACGATATGACAGTATATTTTGGCCAAATTTAGTTTCTCAACAAATAAAATCGAGTACACCCCTATTATAAGGCCTAGCAATCCTAACGTCAATGTATGTTGTAGATAGTGCAATAAACTCAGAAATCGAAGTGCAATGAATTGCCAATAATAAATGTGTGAAACTGTCTCTTTGCTCTTAGTCTCTTCAAGTTTCAGGAAGTTAAATATCACCACAGTAGACAGATTTATAAATTGCTTTAGTTAAGTGAAAGTCGTGGTTTTTATAATAATGTTTTTTATTTTAACAAATACCACAGGATTTTTGCAATTTGTGAAAAATTTTACTTAAAATGTGAAAAGGGTAAACCTATATCCTTTGGATATCTTTATAGCTAGTAGTTTATGGTCGCCTAACATAATTTGAATAAACCGTTACACATTTAAATTTGTTCATTTACTTGGTTGTAATGATAATATTTTATAAGTGCATAGTGTAATTTAAGTTCAATGCAGACAGTGCTGAGGAAAAGCACTTGGGCATGATTTATTTCAAAGCATGGCATGTGTGCTTTCTCTTTAGATTGCTGATATCAATACTCCTAGTAGCAGGCTTGCAGTAGGAACGGCAATCCCCACTTTTGGAGAATTTTGAGCAGGAATTTTTTTAGCTAGCCTTAATAATTCTAAAAATTATCAAATGAACAAACATTAAGAAATTGCATAACTGAATATGACTATGGTGAATTAGAGATTAATTAGTAAAATTTTATTATAATTTTATTTTATGTATATGAATGCATATTCAAATATACATAAAATGCTCTGTGCCTACAGATAATTGTATTGATATATGTGTTCGCTTGTCAAAAATTTTCTTGTCTGGATTTGTGAGGCAAATTTTTATTCCTGTCGTGTGGAATGAGATTTGTGATGTGGAGTTGCAGGCATGTCTTGTGATGTGGTGGGGGTTGTGGGGCAAAAAATGTAACCCTACGGAAAGCTGTCTAGTACTGTTATTCACAAAGAAATTTATCTGATGAGCAGTTATGACTATTGGCTAAATGTGACATAGTTTCTGCATAATTGAAATACAAAAATAATTTGAATTTTTTGTTTAAATGTCCTTAAGCAATCTTTTAGCTTTTGCGAATACTACAAAAAAAGTTGGAATCATGGGTCATAAGCATTATGGTGGGTCAGCTCAGATTACTAGTAAATATAATAGCTGTCCCGAAGGCTGAAACTTACAAAAAGTCATTAGAAAGCCTAAAAAGTTGTTGTGCAAAGAAATTCTTTCAAATATTTTTATAAATTTTCACATAAAAAGAATTTTATATGCAAAATGTCATTAATCATAATACATAGGTCTCTTTGTGAGGGTAACACCAAGTGCTGTAGTGCGATTCATATGTTGAGGTATGGCTATTGACTCGCACTTCCCATTAAAAAAATTGAAATTGGTCCTAGTAGTATAAAAACGTTGTAAGACGTCTTAAAGTAAGTCTTCTAAGAGTCTTATAGAATTACATTTCTAAACGGTGATGAATGCCATCTAGTGTACAACAAATAATTTTGTAAAACGTCTTCTTTTAAACAATTTCTAAGCGTCTTAAACATTTCTTCTACGCTTGACATAGATGCCATTTCTAAACGTTTTCTAGATGTTTTTAACCTATTTCTTAACCATTTTATGACGTGTTATAAGACGTATTCTAAACGTTTTATTGTTTAGTAGGTAATTGCCCACAAATATGATTTTGTGGACAAAGGTCGAGAATGTGTGTGAATTTATTAACAAAACATTGTCGAAGCCTTTTTCCTAAACGTAATCTGAAACACAGATTTTTCTCAATTGTAAAGGGATTAGTGTGACCAAAATATCAAATATTTTTGTTTTACTTGAACCCAGTTCGACCTGGAGGGGATTTCTTCCACTTATCAAACTGTTGATTACCACACAAAAGTTGTAGTGCTTTCATTAGAAACTTGCTGAATTTCACTAACTTCTATTTGGGACCATAACCACTAATAAAATACCTCTAAATATCTACTGATTTTATGAATGGCATTATTTTTAACCGAGCTACAAATTGCCAATTTTTTTTAAAAAATTTTTTGGTTAGTGTGAAAAAAGTAATCTGTGCAAGAAAGCTATATTTGATAAGATAATAATGAAAATTAATGAATTCCATCATTTCCAACTATTGAGCTTAACATTTAAAAAAATCAGCCAATTCTGATATTTGATGATGTCATAAAAAATAATGATGTTATCACATTTTTGAGCACTGCAAATTCATAGTTCTGAAATGTATAATGTTTGTGCAAAGTTTGGTTTAAATATCATAAACCAATCCAGAGTTAGAAATTTGATCTGGGGCTAGCTATGGACAATAATTTTTTCGTCAGAGAACTACTACTCGCAGGCTTTGATTTAAAATTTATAATACATTAGCTTCCGATCATAAGGCCTATATTTTTTTACAAGTGTCATCAATACTCAATACTCCAGTCTAACAAAGAATTTATTTTTATTATTTCATCATTCATCTGAAAATGATTTTTCTTAACCCAGTGGCTCGCATCACAGATGGAATCGAATATCGGCGATTTACCTGCCAAAATTTGGAAAACATTCCATTTATTACCTGCTGAATTTGCAGTTGAAAATTTAAGAAACTTCACAAAAAGAAGTTTGGCGTGATGAGATATACAGCGGTGACAATGTCGATCAAACAAAGTAAACCTTGAACTTGAGCAAAAAATAATATTAAAATTACCAATATTCACTCTTTCGAGTCATCGTGGTTTGCCAAAATGTTGGAGGTTTTGACAAAATGTTGTTGAGATGATGTAAGTTTTGTAATAACCACGCTCATTTCTAGTTTGTAGTAGTGGAAAATATACTCAAAATCAAAACGAATTTAATGACCTTCGGTTGCAAACTATTCAAAACCAAATGGAGCTTAAGAAGTTTGACACATCCCGCATAGAGAATTAATCATGTCTGACATTAGCGGACATTTTGATATAAACATGTTGGTTTACTTAGTGATTTATTTTTCTAAACCACAGCAAGGTAAACCATAAATTTTGAAGTTTTTGTAAATGTATATATATATATATATATATACAGGGTCGTCAATATTTAGTGTTACAACTTAAATTGTTTATATTTATGAAATCAAACAAAAACATACAAACTAAATTGGTTGTATTATTGCAGAAAAGCAATAGAGAGTAAATACACAAAATATTGTTCAATATGTTATTCATCTGCTTCAATAACTAACTGAAGAGGCTTAAGAAAAGCCTTACATGTGTCACAAATTACTTTCTGAGGGACTTTGGTAAACTCTTTCTGCAGTTTCACCTGCAGAGCTTCCAAATTTAATGATGAGTGGCCGAGATCTTCCTCTCAAGGTATGACAAGATCCCAAAATCAAGTGGATTCAGATCAGGGGAAGATGGAGGCCATTGCTCTTTGGGAATGAAGACAGGACATTCTTGAAAAGCCACTCCTGACACTTTTTAGCCCATGTAATGGTGCAAAAACCTGCTAAAAAGACCAGGGACGTTTTTTGAAGTGCTTCTGTGTCCAGGGCAACAATGTGCCTAAGAAGATTTTATCTGGATACTTTTGCTAGCCAACAAAAAATGAGGGCACTTTTATGGCTTTGAAGTCTAAAAACTCAATTCAACATTTCGAATACTCGCAACCAATTATATCTTAACATGAATGGCATCTGTTTTTCTGCCATTTTCATTATAATAATGTAGAACAATCCATCGCTTTTCACTATTTTTCTCAAATTGTAAACCATAAGGCTTGGCTCTCTCACTTAGTTTAGCATGCTATATATATATATATATTTATGGATGTATGTG
>CABFPE010000047.1:1445102-1458863 GCA_900660155.1 Hofstenia miamia
GATTGGTTGGTGGAGTTTTTGTAAAGTAGTCACTATTTCCTATTCTCGCGAGATTTTCTTAGTAAAAATTCAGCCTGTAAGAAAATGGGCATTAGTTATTTAAGAATTCTTATTTCTAAAAATATTTATTACCACTTTCAGATAAACTAAATTTTTTAAGTGAAATTAGACTAGAAATCTTTGTCTGTATTTTTCTTAAATAAAGGTCATAAAAAATTTTGACTCAAGAAAGCTTTGTACCCATTTTGAAGCTAAAGCATATATTTTTAAGTGCAGTAAAACGCGTTTCAGAAATATAACCTGTATCTACTGCTATAAGAAAAATTTATAAAATACAATTAAAAATGGAATTTTAATGCTAAGTGATTTAATGGATGAATCAGATGACATCCAATTTTAGTTCGTTTCGCTTCTGTATTTGATAGTTATTTAATCATATTTTCCAAAAGAATATTACTTATTGGCAACTAACACTTTGATGTCAATGAACTTCTATTGTTTTATTTTCCATGAATTGATTTCTCGTTCATCTAAATATTTATCTTTTAAAATTCCTTAAATTCACAAGTCAAAATCTTCCCATAATTACTTTGTTCACATAAATTCCTCTAACAAATTTCATGTTTTGTAATTTTCACCTTCCCTCTCATTCTTCAAAATTAAAATTTAAAATAATAGTCTTTCTTCTTAACTTTTTGCATACTTCTAGAAATGTGAACTTTTCTAATTTTGTAATTGTCGCTAGACATCTTTACTTTCTTTAGTAGTTTCTCAATTATGTATAATTTTTTAATTTTTTGGCATAAACTTTAAATGTAAAATTCGTTATTATCATTGTAAATACTTCTTTGCTTTTATGCATCATGCTGCTGTGAATCTTAGCTCATGACTCTAGCAGTTTCTAACTGAATTTTTTTATGTATTACCATCATTACCCACTTCGGTAGTCCTAATTCCTCCAAGTATTTCTTTTGTTTCTTACTTGCTGTTCCTAGGGTTGGATTTCCATAGTATCTTAACCTTCTAATTCTTCGTAACGCCTTACAGCCTATGTACATGCCACTTGCCTTCTGCTTTTATTTTAACCTGCCTAATCATACTACAATTTTCCTCAACATGTCTGAATAACTTATACTATTTCAGAGTCAACTTCTCACAACCTGTTATTTGATGATCAATTATTTCCAACGTTTTTCTTCAAAGCCTGAAGTATTGTCACTTATCTAAGGTCATCTATCATCGTAATTTTTTACCCTGACTACACGCCCCTGTGTGCTGCTATAATCAGTGATTCCATTTTCTCATTAATCCTGCCTTCCCCATCACGTTTTGCTCTCTACTCTGTTGTAGTTTTCCATATTCCTTCAGTATTCGCATGCACTGCCATCCTCCAACATCTTGTTTATCTCATTGTTTGCATCCTACTCTAGTATGCATTCTACCACAACTCGTTGCTGACCTCTAATGTTGATCACTTTGGTTCCTTCTTTACATATTCTTATTCCAAGTGTTTCTGCTTCTCCAGCTTCCTCTACCATTAATAGTCCTCTCTTCCATTTGTGTCAACATGTACAGCCTCTCCATGTATCTATTAATGTTGAAAGCTCTTTCTGCTGCTAGTGACTTCTTTATCTTCCCTCCTAATTTCCTCAGTTCATTCTTATTCCACCTAACTATTCCTGGCAAGTATCTCACCAATGTCATAACCCATGTACGTACTGCTTTTATACTGTTCTGACGATTAAGTACTTACTTATTTAGGAGTTTTCTTACCTTATCATGTGCCCCCTGAATGTTGTTTTCATATAGTTTTCTATTTGTCTATAATATACTTTCAAATAATGGATGTCCTCGCAGTCTCATAAGAAATATTTAGACCAATTTTTTTAAAATAATTCACAACAACATTAGAAACATATATTTGAAATTACAACATATTGAAGAAAGCGAAATGCACCAAGAGCAACCAATTCAAAACATCCATAGAAAATTTTCGCAATTATCAAACAAAAATAATTCGACCATTCGACCAGGATCAACTTGTCAATCTCAACTACGGCCAATTTGATTTGCCATTATTTATTAGTGATAGTAGTAGTAAAATTTTATCAAATGAGTAGTAATGATGATTCCTCAGAAAAAGTATGCTCTTTTGCCAAGTAATAATCAACTTGAAAGATAATGCATAATTTGATTAAGTTACCCATGGTCTATCAAAGAAAATGTTTAGTCTGTGTACGATGCCAAAAATAGAAGTTAACTAATGAAAATAACTTAATCATTACCAATCCTAATATATATATATATATATTAGGAGTGGTAACAATTAGGTTATCTTAAGTATTTAACTTTTAATAAATTTATGATTAATTAATAGTTAATTCTTAATTTAAGCACGCCTTTTGGAATTCTATTTGCTCTTTAAAATATTGTCAAACATCTGACTTCACAAGCATATGAGCATATCAACAATATTTGGTTCAAGTGACGAATGATTCTTGTTAAAAATCTAACTAATCTTTGACACGGAAATGCATCTAATTAATAGTTAATTAACGATTAATCCCTTAATTGATCTTTACATGTATATTATATATATATATATATATATATATATATAGTGATTATTATGCAATAAGATACCTTAAGTCTCTATCTTAGTACTCTTTAAGTGCTTTAATTTACTTTATATTTAATATTCATTGAATCGCTAGAACAGTACACTTTTAATAGTAATAGTAAAGAAGATGCTTAAATATTGTAAGTTCACTGCAACACATAAGTACTGAACAATTTGCAGAATATTCTTCATGTTTCTTCAATATTAGTATTTCCTGATGACGGTTCATGTGAATTAAAGATTTTCCAAATGTAATGTATCTTATCTTACCCTCTTCATCATCACATCTTCCAATTTTTATTATGCCTTTCCAATCACTTAGAAAAATGTTCATTTCTATTCTTACATTCATCAGATTTGCGCGGTCAAAAATGTGCTTATCTTTTTGTACAAGTTCCAATGGAAATTTGTTTGTTGATCCAGCTTCCAAATCATCTCTGAGAAGGACATCAAGTACATACGCATGAGAGCATTCATCCGCATAGCTACAAATCTGTACACTGATAGTGCTATCAGTACCTTTTATAGTTTCAACTAAAGCGAAATATCTTTGACTCTCGCAGTTGATAAGTAATAGAACAAAGTTTAGAACATCGAAAATATTCATTATAAAGAATGAGGGAAAAATATTTTATGTTTATGCATTTAAGAAAGAAATTTCTATAATTGATATATTTAATAAAATAACAAATCTAAATTATTGAGGGCCATATAATTTGAGAAAATAAATTCCTTGGTTATTCCTGAATATATTAAAGAATGGCTTAAAAATTTCTTTACAAATCGCAAAAATAGAGTGCAAGTAAACTGTATAGTCCCTGACTGGCTACCAATTACAAAAGGAGAGTCACAGGGCACAGTGATTGGTCCACTCCTTTTTGTGCTATATATTGCAGACGTTAAGGTAAAATTTCGTCACAACAGGATTGTAAAGTATGCATACGATTGCACCTTAATGGTAGGAGAAGAATTTATGATCGTGGAAGACTGGTGCAGAAAACATGGTGTTGCAATAAATTTCGGTAAAACTAAAGATGTTTTTTAGTTTGAAGAAAAGAGAAATACCTTACAGTATCAACAATATTGAAGAAGTTTCTGAAATAATACTTCTTGGTGTGAAGCTTCAAAATAATACAAAATTTAATACCGGTACTCATATAAAAGAGACGAAATCCCAATGTATGAAGCAACTCTTCTTAATGAGGTAAGTAAAAAATTTGGAAGCAAATATGCGTTAACTGAAAATGCTCTTTTTTTCTGGGGTTCTCAGTCGCCTAAAGTGTTGCTCTAAAATATATATTTATCTTACATTAAAAGATATACATTCCCTAAAATCTGTGCTACACTTTGCATATAAATGGGGATTTATTGAAGAAGAAGAAGAAGAGAACATTGAAAATTTGTTGCAGAAACTAGATGAAAAATTTTTCAAATATATCAATAATAATGATTGTATTAGGGTATTGCCTTTTTTTCTTTATTATACCCAGAAATACTACTCAGAATATGAACTGTTCCTTTTTTTCTTGTTATTTAACTATTTACAATATTTACAGATTCTTCCAAGTAGTTCATTTCATCATAGTACTGACACACCTCACTACACACAGAGAACAAAAATGCTATTTACATATTTACAACTGGGTAACATATAACACATAGGATTACTAATAACTACAGAAACCCACAAAACTTACCCAACGGAAAAAGTACTAGCTAAAAGAAGGTACACGAAATCTGAAACATTCAAATACTGGACTTACAGAACAACACAGATACTTACAGTTAAGAGGAGGCATAAAAATTGGAAAAAAAGAACACAAGTTAATATTTACAGAAAAGACGGATGTATGATTAAAAATCCATGGGATGGGCAATAGACTTGACAATGTAATTGATATCTTTGAAATTATTTGATGTTAGGACATCCTTCATACGATTAAAATTCTCAGGCTTTTCGTTAATCCGCATATTGCACTGGAATAAGAGATGCTTTGGAGTTTCATCTGCTGCCTTACAAAGTCTGCACCTAGTGTGATAGAACTTATCACGGTGCAGGATACGATCTAGCATTACCTTATAGATGACAGTTTTGTAATATGGTCTTATCTTAGATTCACGCGTTCTTTTTAAAATACATAGTATTTTATCAGTTAATGACTCCCAATACGTAGCTGCTTTTGTCAGTATATCCAAGGTTTGCAGTTCGTTTGCATAGATAAAGTCAGCTAGGGTTTCACCTTGTACTTCAGCTCCAATGTTCTGTTCTTCCTCCTTATACTGAAATTCTGCATAACTCCAGCGGCATGTTCTCCATTACTTGCCCCAATGATTCCAGCATTACAATGCAATTTTAATGATTTTACTGTGTTTATCGCATGATATAAATGCCGAAATAAATATTTTAGTGCTGCGGGTGCTGTAGCATGACACAACATATCATACAAACATCTTATTTTACCAGTATTTTTAATGACCATTCGGAGTTTAAGATAATAAAGCATAGTTGTTCCGTAACTGTATTCCGCCCTTATTATAATTACATTATAAATGATAGCATAGATGTCTTTGTTAATGGTTAGACCACAGACATGAATAAATTTTTCTAAAGACTTAAATATATTTTTTAAGCTTGATGGGTCAAATGCAAAGAACGTGATGTCATCTGCAAGCGCAAGATACTTGACCTCCACTCTTCGTATTTGAATCCGTTCATAAATTTATTTAAATTGATAGAATTGAGAAATGGTTTAACTGTAATATTAAATAAAATAGAAGAGAGGGGGCAATCCTGCCTAACACCTCTTTCAATAACAATCTCCAGTGTTATATAGCCATTTATTAATAAATACTACTTATTCTGATTGTATAGTGCTCTGACCAAAAAAGCAATTTTTTCAGGTAATCCCATTTTATGCAGAATTTTAATTAGATAGCTATGAATAATGGAGTCATATGGCTTGTTATAGTCAATATTTAATACTTCTAGGTCAATTTTGTTGGCCCTGCATATATCAATAATGCATTGTATCGATTTTTCAAAACCAGTTCTTAGCACATTTATGTATTTAGCCGAGATTAGTGAAAGACGAGAACATAACAGATAGGGTATTACTTTTAAATCCATGTTTAGTAATGTCATTTTGGCAGTTCTAGAGGTTTGTCCTTCTTAGGTAATAGCTTTATTATTCCATTGGAAATACTAGCAGAGATAGTACCTTGGGAAATAATTGAGTTAATTAGAATTTTAAAGTAGGGAGCACATGTAAATTTGAAGGTTTTATAAAAGGTTGCATTTAACCCATCTAATCCCGGACAGTTTTTCAATTTCCCTATTGCTTGGTGTATTTCCTAAATTCTGAAATCTTCTAAAGTCTCATTGTCTACTTTCTCCACTTTTGGTATCCTAAGTTTGGATAAGTCGTCATCTGTATCTCTTCTCTTATATAAATCTTTGTAGAAATCTGAAAAATATTAAATTATATCATCAATGTTCTCTGAGATTCCTTCGTTTGTTTTCATCTCATTGATATTCGTCTTGTTCTTGAAACATTTAACATACTGTAGTTCCTTATCTGCTTTACATTCCCTTCATCAATCTCATATTCAATGTTATTTATATTTTCAAGCTCGTCCTGTGCTTTTTCATATATGATTTTGCTAATTTTGTCGTCTAGCATTTCTTTCATCTGTTCATGGTTCGTCATCTCTTCACTAATATAATCTAGTTGCTTTTGTAACGATCTTATTCTATAATATCTGCGTCTCGAAATTTCCTTTTCCTTTCTACTGGTTCCCGCCTTACTCTTATTTTCATTACTTGCCATTTATTTTGGATATTCTCTTCTACTGCTCCTTCTAATGATGTTACAATTATTTCTTCAAGTTCCTTCTTCAAATCCTGCATTGAGCTGGGATGCATCCGCCATATACCTGGCCCATTCTCTCTTCTTGTCGAAAATTTTGTTAACAGAGGCTTGTTGTCTGACATACCTATATTAATAACTTTAGATGCATCAATCTAAATGATCAATCTTAGATGAATATTTAGTACTTTTATTACAGTATGTATGAGTTAGGTCTTTCGCAGGCTTTTGCGGTGTCAATTAGATTGTATTTTCTCAAAATAACCTCATCAAAATATACCTCGATTGGGTGATGTTTTGCCCTGCTCTGGAGTTATTTACATCTATAAGGTTATGAAAGCAATTAGAGTCACCTAACATTAGGATGGAAGCAGGTTTAACCATTTTGATATAGCTATCAATTTCACTGATGGTATGCTTATAAACCTCTTTCCCTAAGTAATAATTGATAAAAAGATCGTTTTTAAGGCTCACAAAAACTGGCCAAATGGTATTTCATATTTCAATTTTATTTCAGGGCTAGATCTATGGACAAAAGTAATGAACCCTCCTTTCCTAATTTTTTATTTACTAGTTGTTATTGCCTCATAGTTATTCAAATATTTTTTACATATGTCTTCAATCTTAGTTTTTTCGAATCTTGTATAAAAATATATGAGGGTTTACGCTTCCTTAAAGCTTTAAAGATTCTAATAATTTATTTGAGTCTGACATCCCATTTACATTAAAATTGATGGTGTTAGAGTCATCTAATGCCCAACTAAGAGAATAACTATCGATTGTTAGATGTTCCTGGTGAAACGGGGACTCAGATGTGAGCAGCTTAGAATTCCCTGGTTCCTTCAGTGAGGAAATGGGCCTCTTGGTATTTGTGTTCCAAATCGTGTTGTTTGCTGTTATTAAATTTGGGTACAGTTCCTTAAGTCTATTATTATTGTCATCTGTTTTCCGAGCTGGTGCTTCTTGGATTTGTTACACTTCCTTTTTACCTTCTTTGTCTTCTTCTGTTCTTACTATCTCAGGCCTAATACAAGGATTGCTTCTCACAGGGACAGCATTCTCCTTGGTAGAAGAATTTACATTGCATAGATTATAATTATAGTTTACCGTTGGCACCCAATCAAGTTCGACTAAATTAATTGAGCACTGGGAGTGCCCAGTGTAAGAACAGCTTTTGCATTTTGTCAGAGTAAGGATGTTATATTTAATGTGGTGAAATGGTGGTCTCCACCTGCATGAAAAGATTTCTTTTAGTGACACATAGTCATTAAAAGAAGTTTGCTGTTGCCAGTTGGCAATCTCGAAATTGAGAGTCATGAAAGTAGAGTTAAAAAAGTTTTATGCTCTAAAGATTTGAAATTACCTATGTCTTTGAGGCAGGAATTATGCACCAAAACACCACATTGGTGTTTCTCTTGCCATTTAGATGGAAAGTTTAACATTTGTATTCTGAAATTCTTAGGAAAACATCCTCCACAACTTTTCAGATTCTGTAGGAAAAAGAGTTTTCCCTCCAGCCTTGATTGGGTACACCATAAATTCACAATTTCCTTTTCAGCCTCTGGGTTTGCGATTATCTGTAAAGCCTTAAGAAGTTTGGTTGAATTCCTGGGAGAGGCCAGGGTTTTGGAGATCTGAATGCAGGATTCTGCATCAGGATTCTTTGTTTTCAGATAGAAATAATAGTTGCAACAAGGTTATTATATGTTGTTCGAAAAAATTGAGCTCGAGTATGGATGGTATTACATTCCGTCGGAAGAACAGGTAGGATATAAGTTGCGGTAGAGTTTTTAAAGGTATTAGCATTAAAATGTAAGTCATTAATATTAGCAGGGGCAGTTATAAGTTTAGGAGGTGTAATAAATATAGTAACATTCGAGTTAAGAGCTTGGTTGTATGACATGTTTGTATATAAAAATACAAACGAAACAAATTACTTACTGGAAGTGTAGGTTGAACTGGAGGAAGCAAGGGGAGGGAAAAGTCTTCAGGATGAAGAATGGTGGGAATGGTGGAGAAAACAAACGGAAAAATGAAGAAAAGAGTTAGGGTAGACGAGATTGAAGAACGTAGATGAAAAGAGTAATCCAAATGGGGGTGAATGAAACGAAAAACAGCAAAAAATCGATGCACGCACAAAGGCGAACGCAATGACAGAGTGACGTGCAAGAATAGACGTCAAAACGACAGTTAAGTATTTTCTTTTCTTCTTGGGTTCTCAGTCGCCTAATGTATTGCTCGACAATATATATTAAAATCTTATATTAAAAGATATACATTCCCTGAAGTCTGTGCTACACTCTGCATATAAATGGGAATTTATTGAAAAAGAGGAGGATATTGAAAAATTGTTGCAGAAACGAGATCAACTATTTTTCAAACATATCAATAATAATGATTGTTTCTAAAAAATGTTTTGCCAGGAAGACGAGAACATCAACGAAGGGAGTGCAAATTAAGATTTAAATCATATTTTATCAAACCCCACTGCCGAACAGAATTTATATGAAAGACATACATAATCTGGAACTTATAATAATGCTCTGTTGTACGTGTTTATATTTGTTTTAAAAAAAGACATAAATTTATATTATTATTATTATATATGATCATATAAATACAAATGCATATAAACCTTAATCATATATATGATTTCATATACATGAAAAATACAAAAGAGGAGATATAATATATATTTCAGCAATACGCAATTGATGCTGTGTGGTTTGGCTGGTGTCGGTGTTCTAATGATTCGAAAATAATCATTTTGAATCAAAGTTTTTTTAAGGCAGCCTAGTACAGTTGTAGAGACTTGTACGGAGGTGGGTGCATTATTATAGTCTAGCACATGCCTAGTAAGGCCAATTGCGTTAAATATATCGGAATGTTTTCAAAAATCATATGAGCAGCATTTTAACATTCGATGCATATGTAAGATGAATATAGACGAAATTTTACGTAATATAAATATAAACTTGACTATTCAAGATCATTTACATTGCCATCGCTGATCTACATAATAGCAAAGTATAAACACTATAGAAAGCCATCAATTTTAATGTGAATTTTTTTAGGCATAAAAAACTTTTAAGTTTGAAGTATTTCTTAACAATCCTAGGATTATGAAAAGTAGAATTACTTTTATATATGTATATATATCAGTGGATTGATCGCTTAATAAATTTTTGCTTATCGTCTTTTTTGCTTTTTCAACTTGCACTTATAACTGCTTGGGCTTTTGTTCTTTCGCTTATAGCACTTATGAATTTTATGATTATTATCTGCACTTTCCTTTAGAATAGAATAGATTAGAAGAATATCTGCATAGAGTGCGAAAATAGTCAATAAAAATACTGATGTAAAATAGGGTTAGAGAGAAATATTATCACAATATACATAAATTATCGCAGATGTCTATATCAGAGATAAAATCGCGTCAGTTCGGGGAAAGTTCTGGTCGATCAAATTAATAATTTTATATTCAAGCTGAAATGATATTTTTGGGTCATACTTTCAGACATTTTAGTTCTTTCTCTGTTGACACATCAGAGGAAGAAAATTTTAAACATTCCTTACTTTTAGATATTGATAAGTGGGTTTATGCTGTCAGAAAATTTGGTGTCATTGTATACTTCTGTGTGTGCTTATTAATTTTATTATTGAGAATGTAAATTATTTTATTTTGCCAAAATTGTAAACTAATTTCAGTTATTAAGGAAGTATGATTAGGTATTGGTTATTGCGTGATTTTAGTAGGTTACCGGGCACTTTTCCCTTAAAACTTGAAACTTAATCCGTTTTGATATCAGCAATCTGCACTAGTTCGCTACTGTTTAAACTAGTTCAAACGAAGATACCGGCCTGCTTGACGTTTAGTAACTAAATTTAGCAACATCGAGTCAGATAACATAAATTGTGGAAGACCACCCTCAAATCCTGATCAGTGGCCCCAAGTAAATTCAGAAGGTCAGTGACAAAAGATGGCGTCAATGGAACACAACCAATCGCCAAGAGAAAGCTGGTTGAGAGAGCATAAATAGGAGGACACTGACATGACCCATCAGCAGAGTAAGGACGAAGCGCTGCCAGTCTTGCATTTGGAAAAGAGAGGTCTGCACAAGATGCTGCCAGTCTTGTTGTTAAATTGGTTGCATTTATTTTAATAAACGGATTGTTCACTAAGCGGCGCTTTTAACCTTTGCTTTATCGTTTTTTGCGCCCATTATGCAACTACACTTGCGCTTGTCAATACACTGATGTATATGTATGAAGGCCTATATATGCAGTTTTTCCAAGAGTGCATTTAAAGTATAATTTTTAATTTTCTCTTTATCATCTTACAAATTTGATCAACTTTTAAGTAAATGCAATGCATATACATGTAAATAAAATTTTTGAATCAGTTACTTCTATTTCTTTAACAAAAATTGAGCTTAACATAGTGTAAAATATTTTTCAATCGTAGTTTTCTCAAAGATGAACTTTACAGATGCTTTTGATGTTCTTCTATGTAAACATACATTTACTTGGTAGAAATTTAGTTTTATGGAGTGTGGGTACAACAACACCATATGTCAGGCACACCATGATTTGAGGAACATGGTGGATAGTTGTTCACTGAGAAAAATATAAAATTATATACATTTATATCTCTGTCTCAAAACCCGGCATTTATATGTAGCACTCTGTCTAATGACCATTTATATGTGGCGCTCTCTCCCAAGAGGGCGCTCTGTCTATATACAAATATTTATATGGGGCGCTCTGTCTTTTTTGCAATTTTCATGTGGAAAAATCTTTTGTTTTATAAAAGTCTAATATAACCATCCTAATTTTATCAAATATAGACCAATTTTTTTCAAATGGATGGTGCTTTCGCATTTTTGTAATAGACCTGACATGATCCTGAATGTGCTTTTTTATCGGAATTTTCGCGCCACATTTGTCCTATTAAGGTCTACTATAATATATTTTTTATGCTATTTCTTTTTTAAGTAATGTGCGTAATCCTATCTTCAATTTTGAATGGGTCAGCTTCAAAATATTTCAAAAATTTGCATTTTTTGGCAAAGTAGTTCATGCTNTGAAGGCCTATATATGCAGTTTTTCCAAGAGTGCATTTATTTTAATAAACGGATTGTTCACTAAGCGGCGCTTTTAACCTTTGCTTTATCGTTTTTTGCGCCCATTATGCAACTACACTTGCGCTTGTCAATACACTGATGTATATGTATGAAGGCCTATATATGCAGTTTTTCCAAGAGTGCATTTAAAGTATAATTTTTAATTTTCTCTTTATCATCTTACAAATTTGATCAACTTTTAAGTAAATGCAATGCATATACATGTAAATAAAATTTTTGAATCAGTTACTTCTATTTCTTTAACAAAAATTGAGCTTAACATAGTGTAAAATATTTTTCAATCGTAGTTTTCTCAAAGATGAACTTTACAGATGCTTTTGATGTTCTTCTATGTAAACATACATTTACTTGGTAGAAATTTAGTTTTATGGAGTGTGGGTACAACAACACCATATGTCAGGCACACCATGATTTGAGGAACATGGTGGATAGTTGTTCACTGAGAAAAATATAAAATTATATACATTTATATCTCTGTCTCAAAACCCGGCATTTATATGTAGCACTCTGTCTAATGACCATTTATATGTGGCGCTCTCTCCCAAGAGGGCGCTCTGTCTATATACAAATATTTATATGGGGCGCTCTGTCTTTTTTGCAATTTTCATGTGGAAAAATCTTTTGTTTTATAAAAGTCTAATATAACCATCCTAATTTTATCAAATATAGACCAATTTTTTTCAAATGGATGGTGCTTTCGCATTTTTGTAATAGACCTGACATGATCCTGAATGTGCTTTTTTATCGGAATTTTCGCGCCACATTTGTCCTATTAAGGTCTACTATAATATATTTTTTATGCTATTTCTTTTTTAAGTAATGTGCGTAATCCTATCTTCAATTTTGAATGGGTCAGCTTCAAAATATTTCAAAAATTTGCATTTTTTGGCAAAGTAGTTCATGCTTGGAAGGCCATAAATCAGTCAGTTTTTATTCTATTTTCAAAATTTTTACACAATTCAATGCGTAATCGATCGAAATATGTGAATCAATTAATATTTTTTGCACATTCTAAAAAACTTGGGGTTGGGTAACTAAAATATAAATTTTGCAAAATTTCGAACAAATAGTGGTCCATAGCGCAAGAACTACATTACATAACTTTTCCGGAGTTGTCTTATTCGATTGTACATCAAAGCTTGATTTAGAGGTCTCCTAAAAGCTAAGCACTATGGTAACTAGTTACTGCTATAGGTGAGTAAATGCCTATACAGGCATTGGCCTCCTCATTTAGAGGTTTTACTTAAAATTTCCTGGTTATCATATTGTGGGCCATGCTATGAAAAGTATTCATTGCTACAATTTGGTATCAGAGATATCCTAGAACAATCAATAATCCTCCAACAAATCTCGAAATTTAACCTAAAGACACAAAAAATGATAAGACACAGAGCCTGATAAAAATTGTTTTTGCCATTTTTTAAAAATATTTACTAATCCATGAAAAAATTTACTAACCGAAATTACTGTGCTAATTTAAATAAAATATCCACGCTAATTATATGCAAGAAAAAATGGATAAAATTTACCATGCATCAAAATTGGGAGCTCTGTCTTCTTAGAAAAAGACGCTCTGTGCGACAGAGCGTATAAGGGCATATAAGTGTATGAACATTTATATTAATCTACATATATATATATATATATATATATATATATTGTGGCATTGGTGAGAAATCAGGATAATTTCCTACTAATCTATCCTATTGGAGGTTTTGAGTTGATGCATGGATGGACCAATGCTACAAATAATTAACTCCTCTTGCTAGTATACCCTATCCTAATAAAAGTTAAAAGTAAACAGGAGATCCTGTTAGGGAAGAGTGGCCACACTCAGCCAACACGATACAGATATCCTTTTAAAAGAGTCGTGAAAGACTAGAGCCCTAATTAGATTAAGAAATAAGAAGCCCTAACTCCAGTAACTCATGGGTGCAAGTGCTAATGAAACAACCTAAGCTCAGTGCATATCTAATTCATGAAATTTAGGTGAAAGCAACAATAACAATTTTCATTACGAATGACAAGCCGTACAAAAGCCCTTTACCGATGCAGTTGAAAAGTTAGAAACACATTTTTAATAAATAACGAAGTCAAAGAAACTAAAGGTAAAACGAATTTAATTAGAATA
>CABFPE010000047.1:1458884-1489579 GCA_900660155.1 Hofstenia miamia
GCCACACTCAGCCAACACGATACAGATATCCTTTTAAAAGAGTCGTGAAAGACTAGAGCCCTAATTAGATTAAGAAATAAGAAGCCCTAACTCCAGTAACTCATGGGTGCAAGTGCTAATGAAACAACCTAAGCTCAGTGCATATCTAATTCATGAAATTTAGGTGAAAGCAACAATAACAATTTTCATTACGAATGACAAGCCGTACAAAAGCCCTTTACCGATGCAGTTGAAAAGTTAGAAACACATTTTTAATAAATAACGAAGTCAAAGAAACTAAAGGTAAAACGAATTAATTAGAATAAATTGAAGAGAAAATAAATGAACAATACTCGAATATATATATATATATATATATATATATATATGTATACAAAAATTAACTGCTACCAGTAAACAAATCATACTGTTGAAAATATAGGAAAACAGCTGGCAGGTACAAAATTGGTTTCTGTGCAATTTTACCGCGTTTTAAAATTAGCAGAAATTTAAACTAAAATATAAATGGCACCATTTCACTTCATCAAATTACAATTGACATGAATTAATATTGAAATTGTAATAAATGAAATACTGAGAAGTATTACTGAGAAATGTTATTATGCCACATGCCCCTCCCCCCTCAACTGGGCTATAGATTTTAGTCCCCTAGTATAACTCTTTCTCGTTCTATCAGAGGTTGGGCGTCTTTCCCTAGGGCTATAGCATGGCGTGTTGCATAGCAAAGAGCTTCCAGTTGAGTACTAACGCATTTTGCGAAATTATAGAATTTGGGATTCTCTATGCGATTAGAAATTAATATTGAATTGCAAAGACAATTAAGTTTTCATGTGAATAGATTATAAAATTTTAGATATAATCAGAGTCCTTTAATGGCAACAAGCAATGCCATTTTTGCATCAATGTCCAATGCGCGAGTTTCATCCTCTGTAATTGTTGTCATTGCGTAAAAGAATTTAAAGAAACTAAGCAGATTAGAATAGTTTTTAATTTCATTGAAAAATATAGAAATATTGCTTGAAACAATTTCTTCTGTCATCATTTCTTGGTCAGAAATATTAGCTCTCATCATTGTGACTATCTCGATTCTCTTAGAGATATCACAATATTGGAGTGTCTCTTGTACTAAGTTAGACTACATAATATCACCAAGGCCCGAGTTAATTGTTTTGATTAAGTCGCTGATGTTGTTGACATACTGTTCTTGATCTGTAAGTGGAATATTAACACGTTTTTTCATTTGGTGTTTAGATGTATTAAAGCAGTATGTATCAGGGGTGAAGGAATGCAGTAGTTGTTTTCAGTAGTGATGCAGTCTTCAAGTGACATTTGGATCGTGGGTGTTATATCTAGCCACGCAATCCCTATGATCACAGGATAGTTCACATGTCTACAAAACATGTGCTCCCATAGGGAATTGGAAGGTAAATATTTACGAAACCTTGATATGTTTTCTTCATAAATTCGTAGTTTTGAGGACGTACATTCATCTAATGCTAGTTGAGAGTATGTTTTGAGAAAATTTTTGCATCGTGCACGGTTGTTTGGAAACAAGATACGAAAAGAGAATCATTGGTAAATACAACCAGTATGCGAATTTTATTGATATAAAAGACTGAATGTAATTTCTGTGTAGTTAAATAGGAAAAAATTGAAAAATGAAAAAGAAGGCAAACATTGATTATACGAAAAAATAATTACCAAAATGAAAAAAGAAGTCTATGGAGATCTGCGACTTTGCAATATTCAGCTTTTGTCAAAATTCGGTTTTACTGCCAAAATTTCTTTTAGCTTAGAAATTTGTTGTGTTGTGAACGCCGTTCGTTTACGTTTACTGGAAGAAATCTTTTCTGTGTTCGGACGAGAAGATATCATCTTTGGGCTACTTGGGGTCTTCTGTAAACGCTGCAGCACTTTACATTTGATGCAGCATAATACTCCTTCAGCAGTCATTTTAAATCCCTCTCCATTTCCACACGCAAGTTTGTATTCGTATATCGCATTATAGAAATCCGAACACTCCAAGTGTGTGACTTCACCGTTGAAATATCCAGTAAAGTCATTTGGATAAACCTCCAAGTTGCATTTGCCATATATAGTGCCAAAGATGTTATAAGTGACGTATGAATCAATAACTGACTGCTCACAATCCATTTCGAAAATGAAACGCGTTACTAAATTCAGGCCTATATATACAGCACTAATAGAGAGGGGTAATCTCTATAGGACGCCAGCTCGTCAACGCGTGTCGCCAAGGACGAACGCTAATTCCTTGAATTGAGCATCGTCGGACTGATTATTCTCAATAGGATTATATAGGCAATCTGCATATTAACATCATTAATATAATGTTAAGTTTTTAGATATTTAACAAAATATTTCATTCATTACTATGTTGTAGCTTGGATTTACTGAATATTTACTATTAATTCCGCTAAGGATTTTAGAAATATGTCTATGCACTAGGGCTTCATACACTACATAACATCACGGAGTGAGTACGAAATGTTTATAATTAAGTCCATTATTAATATGAATACATTCTATATATAGTACTAAAGTAATTAATTGAAATAGTTCTGCGAGGTTTCCAAAAAATGAGCTCGATTTCTGATTTTTTTGCATCCCAAAACCGCGGTTTCGGTTTTTTAACTAACTACTATCGATATTTGTAAACTTTATACAAGACAATTATACTATTCTAAATTATATTTTCATAACACAAAATTAAGTTGTTAATCAAGTAAAATACGCTTAGCCTAAATTACGAATTGGCAAGCAATTTGGCGTTTGCTCCAAGAATATTTCATCATTCCTTCGAAATAACATTATTAGGGACTGCTTTTGATAGCTAAACCGAAAAGTCTATTTTCATTTACCTCTCTCGGTGCGGTTTCGGTTTTTTCTGTATACCCTAATGGAAAACAAAAAATAATAGTCACTAGTGAGATAGTGAGTTCAGTTTTAAGCCAAATAAATTTCTTTGGGTTGATGTCTACTCCCAGTTTCTCTATGTTATTTTAATCAACATGTTGTTGATGACAAGGTGATGATATTAACTGTTGAAGTGAGTAATGACTCTTGTGTTTGTAATTCTGGAATTGACAGTTGTTGTAGTTCAATGATTTCAATTGGAATTCTTTCGTTGCCATCTTTCTTGTATTTAATCAATGATTGTATTTTACTGTAGGAGCACTCAGGATAGTGCTGATTATGATAATTATACAGAATTTCATTTTTAATCACTAGTAGAAATCATTGTGACTTTTCATAGTAGGCATTTGTGGAATGATAGGAATTTACTGCTGTAGATGTGTCATTGATAATGGAGAGAATTCATTGACTAATGTTACATATTTTGTTTCACTGGTGGCTCCCCACATATATTTTCAAACGTTGTCAGCAACAATGTGTATATCTCTGGACACTATTGCAAGTTTGTTACTAATAAGAGTAATAGGTAAGGTTCCTAATGGGTTTTCACGATTGATTATTTGGCTGCAGTAATTTTTTAATGGTGTAGTTAGCTTTGTATTTTTAGTTGGTTGTTGACATTAAAAGTGAAGTGCCAAGTAAAAGCCATTTTTCAACTTAGCAGAGCTAGGAATGATAGCTATTTTGTGAAATTTTCTTTTTCTGTTCTCTTCTACTTTTTGGAAGAGGTAAGGTTAATGTCAAATCCTCAGTAAGATAATGAATATTAATTACGATAGTTGTTTTTGAAGTTCAACAAAAATATTGTAGTTTATTATATTTAGTATAATTTTCAAGGTCAATCAATTCTAACATGAAAACGGGTAAAAAAATTAAATATCTTACAAACAAGGACAGAAGCCTGAATTTACTTTGTGGAACTACTACTAACCGTGACGGGGCTAAGAAAAACTTTCGACATTGGAAAAGGAATACAGCTGATCTCACACACCTGCTGATGATAGGAATCAAAATCGTAAAGTCTAATACTTTACAAATTGCTACTATGCTTCTTGATCAAAGGTTGCATACCTGTTTGTCTAAATATGGCATTTTGCTTGTTGCAAGAAAGCGAAAAGGCTCATATTTAATTAGCAAACTTAAACTTGGCGACTAAACTGTTTATTGCTTAAGCAAATTTTGTCTATTTGAAAAGTAAGTTACATATCCCAAACTGCCAAAACTAATCAAAATGCACTGCTAAAAATCGTTGTTAGCGAGTAAATGTGACTAAATTGAATAAACAAACTGTGCTAAGTAAACTATTGGAGTTTAGGACGGTTTGCCGATGTATCAATTTATCTGGCTTTACTAATGCAATTTTTGAATAGCAATTTAAGTTTTCATATCTAAATTTTCTCATAGTTTTACACCTCATCAAAGTAAATAAGAAAAAAAGAACATTTTACAAATGATGTCTCACAATTGTTTATTGGAATGGAAAAATTTAGAAGATGGAGAATTTGAAGACTAAATGATCTTGATTAAGTAGGGTGAGAAACAGGTCATTTTTTGCCACGTCATCACCGAACTGACTCGTCTAACACCAATTTCTGAAACGGGTGATAAAAAAAGATTATTAATATAAAGCTTACACAATATTTGAGCATAAAAACATCAATAAATACAATAAAAAATCAACACAAAATACAAAAATATTGTTTGACTTCTTAAATTTTTTCTTGAATCTTTTAGAGTTCTTTCATCCTAACGATTATAAATGACCCGTGACCTGCACCGACCTGTCTAAGAGTCACCCACAACCCTACCCGACCCATTTTCCTGACCTGTTGAGCATGACCTTCAATTGGGATTTTCCCATATAAATAATGTGCTTAAGAACTGCTTGCGAGAGTTGCAACTGTGTCTGTCAGTCATCGGGTCGCCCCGTTAAGGATTTGCTGATGGGACAGCTGGGTCAACTTTTCTCTTAAGCTTTCCGAGTTAGCTAGATAATATGCTCACTTTTATATGATAAGTTCAAAACTAAGTGTACATAAAGTCAGGTTCATTATTATGTAAATATTGAATTACGTCAAATTAGGAGACTGTTCAATTTTTTTTGAACCGCCACTCTACCTAATCTTCCAACAATAACCCTCGACCTGATCCGTTGACATGAATCGACTGATCAAAGAAAGATGACTATTCTCATATTAACAAATATTTTTTTATATAAAATTATCAATAAAAGTAATACAATTACATCAATACGAAAAATACTTTTTAAATTTTTTCCTTATTCTGTTATTGTCTCTCCACCAAACGATTAAAATATATGGCGTTAAATTAAGAAAAATTTTAGCAAATAGTAGCATCTTTTCATACAGCCTGATATTTTGCACCATAAGAAATTTGGTTGAAGTTAAACTTAGGATTTTTGCTTCGCTAATATTTTTAGTCATAAAAATGCATAAGATTATATTTAGATTCCCAGACTTGTCAACGAGCCGATATCTTTAAGCTAGGTTCGGCTCGCCACTTAGAACTTTTCAATGAGGCTCGTTTTTGCTTGATAATTTTTTTAAAAATATTGCTCTAAGAATTTTTACATAGTTCTTTGTATTATTCAATAAACATTCAAAAATAAGATTATAAGAAAGGTATATTGATTGAAAAAATTGGAAAAATCTGCATAATCAAATTAACTTGCAGAACTATAAATTTGCTTTGCTTAAAAAAGACTCGTTTTGGGCTCGTTGTATATCCAATACCGTGCTCAAGCTTTGCTGGGCTCGGCTCGTTGACAAGTCTATGTATTCCACATCCTAAATTATACCAGCTATTAGAATTTTTATATTTAAAATTAATTTCTGTTTTTTAATAGGGTGAAGTATTCGAATGGTATAGAATGCTACCGTAACATGATGCTTCAATTCAATGGATTTGCAAATTTGCTGTTAGGAGAAAATTGCAAGTAACATCAAAAAACGTGTCAAATCTAGTTATTGTGCCATTTATTTTACAACTTTACCGGGTTTCACTGGATTACTGGGCCAAAGTTTATCTGGGACGCATGGATTACTGGGTCACATTTTGTGACTCGGTTGAACTTGATGATTGCTTGTCAAGCTGCAGCATATACTTTGGTATTAAATATGGCAGTTATGTTTATATCTACAAAATACAACGCCTATTTCACAAATAGAAATGTACTAAATCGAAATCATATTTCATATTATAACATTTTTCCTTGAATTTCCTATTGCAGACATACTCAACTTTTCATTAAACCACTCTCTGAATGTTTGTATGCGTTTTTGCAGGACATAATTGCATAAATTTCCATATAAAGATTGAATAAAATAAACGCTTTTAAAGAATCTATTTTTAAAACCCAGTCATTTCCTAATACGAGATACCGATTAATGTGTGCTTTATCTATTCCAATATGAGGAATTACAAAATGTTGATGGATTCATAAAATGTTCAGTTCCTCACTTGGGAATTGAGCAGATTAAGCTCTATTGAGTGGTGATTGTCAAAGCCTGCTATCGTTCGTGTCTCCTTTTTCTGCCTACTTAAATCTACTTAGTTCTGCTCGTTTTTCAATTAACATTTTAAATTGTATCCAACTGCAATTTTCGTCTATTGTTTAAGACTCTCTATAATCAATCACTTTCCGCTAAATCGTTTAGTGTTGAGAATTTATATATATATATATATATATATATATATATATATATAACTAATGTATATATATGGATATAAGAATAACTTTTATTTTCAAAATGTGTGAATATATTCAATATTGTTAATGAAATGTGTATATGTATTTACAAAAAACGGCAGGTCATAGTTTGGCTTCTGTATCATAATTTTGTAATTTGAAATATTAACCAAATTTGGAAAAGGGCAAAGGTTATGACCCATGGTTTGTACCTACTTGGCTGATGTTTGACCTGAATTATTATTGGCTTATGTATATAAAACGTCATACATTTATTAAAGGTGAAATCAGGCCTAATATTAATGCTTAAAATCTAATATAAATCAAATAAGTTTGCTACTACATTGTAATTAATTAGACAGCGTGTGAAAAGGAAATAATCGTTTGAATTTTTGTAGAACTTTATTACTTGACCAGAGTTAGAAACCGGTCAAATGTTATGAACCACGACCCTACTCGTGACCCGACATTAATCAACTTTGTGATACGTGATTCGACGATTTGAGTCGGGTTGAGCCGTTTCCATCTCTGATGTTAACGTAACAACTGTCTATTGAGTACTAAAAACTACAAAAGTGACTATTTTGTACAGAAAAATTATCTATGGTTAACCTTAGACAGTCTAGCGTCCGTTTTAAAGGACTAACCGTTTCTCCACATTTACAAAGAATTTTCTCCAAGCCTATTTCCAAATTTGAAAATCTTGGGGCATGGGTATAGGTCTATTGGGGAACATACTTTAATGCAATGCATTGATGGGACAGATCCAACGCGCGGACTTAGAGCAAAAAAAGAGGAGACTCTTCTCTATTAGGTGCTGCTTTCAGATTGTGCACACCATTAATAGTTTTGAGCTATAAGCGTTTAAAATTTTTTTATAGAATCATGAAATCTTTTTAAAAACCTCAGTCTGTTCAAGGTTAATATAAAATAATATACAGCATATACTGGGTAATTACTTATGATATGGCTGTCAGACAAGTATTTTACTTCGCAATTATCATTGAGTTTCGAGTTGCAAATTTAACTCATCATTTGAGTAATTACTGTCCCCTTCAAACATCCATACTAAATTTGCACACAATGCATAATGGCCTACCGGATTAAGAGATGTAAACCTGAAAAATATTACGCATACTGCACTAGGATGCCTATGTGTACATTAAGTGGAAAAGAATTGAGGTAAGCTGATAAGATAGTGTTTATACTAATAACTCATCAATCGTCTTTATTAATTATTGGCTGCAAAAAGCTAAACATGTTGCGGCCATGCTCTGCTCGATTTTGGGATCATTCTCCTACTAAATTCAGAATTCTATATCTATATTTCTTTATGGTTGTGCATTCTGATGCCTTAAGTTCTTCATTTTGCCTTTATCTGAGCTTAGCTTTACAAAGGAATTTGAATTTGAATGAAACAAAGGAGTATATCGTGATCATTGGAGAATATCATGATAGTATGTTAGGTTAACCCACTCTGTCTTTTGATACACAGCGCATTATCTTTGCTACGTTCTCATGCTTATTATTCCAGTCCGAAAGATATCACTAATCCATTTTTATGATATTTTCCAGATCTGCCCCTTCTTGGTTGGCAGGCATGTCCCCCTAACA
This sequence comes from Hofstenia miamia, assembly GCA_900660155.1. NCBI lineage: Eukaryota > Metazoa > Xenacoelomorpha > Acoela > Hofsteniidae > Hofstenia > Hofstenia miamia. The sequence goes on from CABFPE010000047.1 coordinate 1,467,142, forward strand.
TTAGAGTTGGCTGAAATCATTTTTTTTGGTGGTTAATCGAAGTTAAATTCACCGATTAACCGAAATCTACTCTTGGGCATATTAACATTCAAATTTTGTGTCAAACAAAATCCAAAATATATTCAAATTCAAGAACAAAACGTCTTGGACAGGGTCTTTATTGAGTGACATTCTGCAGACAGTGAAACTGTACCAAACACCCTGAAGCATCTATCAGAAATATCAGTCGTTGTTGGGATTTGTAACTAGTGTTTTGCTGCCACGGCTTAGCCGTTAACCGGTCGTAGNAATCAATCACTTTCCGCTAAATCGTTTAGTGTTGAGAATTTATATATATATATATATATATATATATATATAACTAATGTATATATATGGATATAAGAATAACTTTTATTTTCAAAATGTGTGAATATATTCAATATTGTTAATGAAATGTGTATATGTATTTACAAAAAACGGCAGGTCATAGTTTGGCTTCTGTATCATAATTTTGTAATTTGAAATATTAACCAAATTTGGAAAAGGGCAAAGGTTATGACCCATGGTTTGTACCTACTTGGCTGATGTTTGACCTGAATTATTATTGGCTTATGTATATAAAACGTCATACATTTATTAAAGGTGAAATCAGGCCTAATATTAATGCTTAAAATCTAATATAAATCAAATAAGTTTGCTACTACATTGTAATTAATTAGACAGCGTGTGAAAAGGAAATAATCGTTTGAATTTTTGTAGAACTTTATTACTTGACCAGAGTTAGAAACCGGTCAAATGTTATGAACCACGACCCTACTCGTGACCCGACATTAATCAACTTTGTGATACGTGATTCGACGATTTGAGTCGGGTTGAGCCGTTTCCATCTCTGATGTTAACGTAACAACTGTCTATTGAGTACTAAAAACTACAAAAGTGACTATTTTGTACAGAAAAATTATCTATGGTTAACCTTAGACAGTCTAGCGTCCGTTTTAAAGGACTAACCGTTTCTCCACATTTACAAAGAATTTTCTCCAAGCCTATTTCCAAATTTGAAAATCTTGGGGCATGGGTATAGGTCTATTGGGGAACATACTTTAATGCAATGCATTGATGGGACAGATCCAACGCGCGGACTTAGAGCAAAAAAAGAGGAGACTCTTCTCTATTAGGTGCTGCTTTCAGATTGTGCACACCATTAATAGTTTTGAGCTATAAGCGTTTAAAATTTTTTTATAGAATCATGAAATCTTTTTAAAAACCTCAGTCTGTTCAAGGTTAATATAAAATAATATACAGCATATACTGGGTAATTACTTATGATATGGCTGTCAGACAAGTATTTTACTTCGCAATTATCATTGAGTTTCGAGTTGCAAATTTAACTCATCATTTGAGTAATTACTGTCCCCTTCAAACATCCATACTAAATTTGCACACAATGCATAATGGCCTACCGGATTAAGAGATGTAAACCTGAAAAATATTACGCATACTGCACTAGGATGCCTATGTGTACATTAAGTGGAAAAGAATTGAGGTAAGCTGATAAGATAGTGTTTATACTAATAACTCATCAATCGTCTTTATTAATTATTGGCTGCAAAAAGCTAAACATGTTGCGGCCATGCTCTGCTCGATTTTGGGATCATTCTCCTACTAAATTCAGAATTCTATATCTATATTTCTTTATGGTTGTGCATTCTGATGCCTTAAGTTCTTCATTTTGCCTTTATCTGAGCTTAGCTTTACAAAGGAATTTGAATTTGAATGAAACAAAGGAGTATATCGTGATCATTGGAGAATATCATGATAGTATGTTAGGTTAACCCACTCTGTCTTTTGATACACAGCGCATTATCTTTGCTACGTTCTCATGCTTATTATTCCAGTCCGAAAGATATCACTAATCCATTTTTATGATATTTTCCAGATCTGCCCCTTCTTGGTTGGCAGGCATGTCCCCCTAACATTAGAGTTGGCTGAAATCATTTTTTTTGGTGGTTAATCGAAGTTAAATTCACCGATTAACCGAAATCTACTCTTGGGCATATTAACATTCAAATTTTGTGTCAAACAAAATCCAAAATATATTCAAATTCAAGAACAAAACGTCTTGGACAGGGTCTTTATTGAGTGACATTCTGCAGACAGTGAAACTGTACCAAACACCCTGAAGCATCTATCAGAAATATCAGTCGTTGTTGGGATTTGTAACTAGTGTTTTGCTGCCACGGCTTAGCCGTTAACCGGTCGTAGCCGCGGCTAGCGACCGGCTGCGGCCAACGATGTTGGCTCACGGCCAAAATTTATTTTCCAAGGCCGGCTACGGACCAATAAAAATTGCCTATTAGGGAGTACTTTCTAACCGCTGCGACAATCATGTTGAGGCGCTTTCCTTCCATCATCTAAGTGGGTCTGCAGCTAAAGATAATATTTTTGTATTTTATCATTTCTTCAGAAACCGTCTTGACATGATGCGTTTAGACATGAGCCGATTTGCTCAAAAGTTCAAACAACGTGGATACGTTTGCATTTGTAAATTCAGTTTCTTCGTAACTATCTTCCACGGGAATTAGCTCTATTTCTTCATTGAAAATACAATAACATGTAAGTCATTTTGCATTTCATCTGTTTCCAAATACCCGCATTTATAGATCGTTACTATTCGCCTTCTGGATTTATCAAACTGTATCCATCGCATTTTTAAAAAAAATCGTCAAAATTGCACGATGAGTTTTCATACTATCAACACAGTTCTCATACCATTTAAAGTTCTATTGTGATTGTAATAATTATTCTGGTATGCTTAACAATGGCAATGTACGAAGATTCTAAGGATATGCTGACAGATTTCGCAAACATTAAGAAAATAATAGTTTTATGAGAATTGAAAAATATTTGAAGTAGATTTCGCGAAATTTAAAGCTCAAATTAATCGGTTAATCATTTATGTATTTCAACGATTAAATTTTTGGTTAACTACTAATCAGATTCAGTTCTGTGTGAATAACGATCACCAGGTCTGCTGGTTACGTTATTGACAAGACACGTTCATCATTTCAATTTAATACTTCTAATATGTTTGTGTGTTTGTGAAGCTGGTTTTCTGACAAATTTAATAGAGAAAGCGCCTATTACATTTTTTTCTTTTAACTGAATTTGTCAAAAATATTAGTTTTGATTGAATTAAAAGTTAACTATTAATTAATTTATATTTTATTATAGCAAATATTAAAAATATATTTATTTTTGCCAGCCTTAATTTGAATCTGAACAAATTCTGTATTAAAAAACACTAATATATATTATTGGAAATTTTACAGAACCAGTATATGTGCCTTTAATAAAAAATATTCATTTGGTGACTTCTAAAAGAATAATTTCAAAATGCATTAAAATTTTAAATTGGATTCAATTAAGCGGATAACAATCGTTTCTGGAAAAAATCAGCATAAAATGTCATACCTGAGAATTGTATTTCATAACTGTAAAATTTATATATATATATATATAAATGCATTAATTTTGAAATTCTGAAATAGAAATTAGAAAGTATCTACAATTTAAATTTAATAGATAATTATTCGTTTGAAGAATAAATTTCCGTCATAATAATTGTATTATATTTAAATAATAACGGTAAACATTTGATAAAAACAAGTTAAATATGAATAAATGCGCGTATATCTAATCACTAATCAATACCGATTTTGCTTTCTGAGGGGTTAATTTATTTTAAATCATCTTTTATTACTCATTCAGCCACCGTCGCTATTGTTGATTAAGGCTAATTTAATTGCAGCATGCGAGCAAATCAGAATGCAGGAGAATTATTGGGGTTTGATGTAGATGACTTGGCTCCTTGGGGATATTGTCTATTTTTGATTAGCTATTGTCTTCGGATCCTTTAAGCAGTTTTATTTCGATTAATGGAAACGAAGCCTCACAAAATGCTGTACGCTCTGATAAAAGTTTTCTGTTTCTTTCAATTGACAAATACCTTCTACATTAAACGATTGTATATATCTGACATTTTTCACCAGAGATTTCTCTCCTTTGTGGACATTCAAACAAAGTACACTGTTCATCCGAATTCATACACATTAACGTTGGAATTCTACAAAGAAGTTTTTAAAGAAAATTGTGTAAAAAATGTGGCTTTACCAGATCAGACTAACCAAAGCGAGCGGGGGATTAAGGTATGGATTAACGACTTCGGATTTAATTCGTTCAACCAGACATGCTTAATCGATAACTTCAGTTTTATGAGGCTTGTTTTGAAAAATAGCATAACTACGTCAACAGTAGTATTGGACTACCTAATTTTCGATTTCAGTTCACAGTGTGAAGCATCAAAACTTTATTTGCTTGAAAACACAATAGCACATACCTTGCATTGTGTTCCATCAGGTTTTTTACTATATAAGAATGCCGATGAATATCAATACTTGCCTTTATATCAGGGAAATACGAACTCTATCAATGTATCACTCGTATCAACACCACAAAATGAACTATCCATAAAATTGTTAAGACAAAATCCGAAGAAATTCATTGAAAAGATCTGTATAATTCATGGAGAAGAGGCAGTCGAGGACTGCAGGCACTTCCCAGATTTCACGTTTAGCTTAAAGTCGACAGGCACTCACTCTCTAATATTCTATTCAAAACTATATAACCATATGGAATATACCTTGATTCCAGTTTGCATTTCTAGATGCAGTATATCCTCAAAATTATTATCAACTTTAGAAAACTATGAGAAAGCATCTTCTATGTTTATCAACATTAACAACTTTGATGTAAAAGCAAAAAGTTATTTAACTAAGACAAACTTGTATATTAATGAAGTATTTTATACCCGCAATTATACCTTGTTTATTGAAATTTCAAGTCCATACAAACTTGGCAATTTGCAAATCGTGTGTAAAATCAATTATAACGACGATATTGAATACTCTAATGAACACTTTGTAAACTTTAACAACGATTACCTAACAGTAATAACTGAAAATATTGAATTGACAGGGAAGGTAACAATAAGTATTCAAAGATTATTGGAAACTTATATTGAAGACAGGATTATTCTTGATTCGAATATAAACCATAACTACTCTTTTCAAAGAAGACTAAGAAACTTCAATTTTTTTCTCCCTTCTTTGGGAAAGGTTAATACTTTTCGAAGTCCTTCAATAAGCAAGCGTTTATCCAGTAAAATTATTCTCACGACAAGAATAAAAGTTTTGTTTAATGTATCCATGGACTTGTTGGCGTTAGATGATACTTTCATTGAGGTTATCGGCATCTTTAGTGAGAAAGTCAATGGGTTCTGTTATGATACGAAAACAGAAATATTTCAACTATCGGAAACTTCAAATTACGAAAGACTCGTATTTACGTTCGACAAAATCTCCCCAAACAACATTTGCTATGCTTTCATTATTATGCGATATCTTTCAACGGATCGGTTCAGTACAAAATTTATGGATTTGGAGATGGCAATGCCAAGAATTGCATTTAAAAATTTCGTTAATGAACAGAATGCACATCGTTTCGAAACCCTGCTAAAAAATTATGATGGAATTCAAATTTTTCATATTCAACCAAATGACGAATATATTTGTGCACTGGTAAGTATATACACTACATAGCATATATATATATAATATATAAATGAAATGAAATCTCAAATGAAATATAATAATAATGCACGTTGAATACATGTACATTTAGAACATTCAAGAAAAATGTATAAACGATAAATTTTGTCACCTGGGCCTGCTTTTTTCGTGTTGATGCGGGCCAGGCCGATGGTGTGCGGGCTCGGGCAGAAAAAGCCGGTCCGGTTCCAACTCTGGTCAAAATGTGACCCATTTGCCACACTGATATATACATTATATATATATATATATATATATATTTATATATATGTACATGTAAAACTTTTGCAAGTAGTTAGCACTCATGTCTATGTATTTATGTATATATTCAGCGCATGTACATTCATATAATATTGAATTATATTTTATACCCTAATATATGATGTAAAATTGCGAATTATAATAGTTGTTAACCTCATTTGTTTCATTGAAATGCCTTGTTATGATCATTAGCTTACCAAAGGCATTTTCAAAATATGGGTTTACTAATAATCATGGTTATCAAATTGATGTATATAATTTCTCAAATATTTTAAATCATATTTGGATCTTCAAAATATGTCTTTAAAGAGTTACAAAGAATAAAAAATGAAATGCTTATCTGTGATTAATCCAGTCTTTTATGGGAATATCTATGTAATATAGTAATACTGTATATTTAATTTGACAAACATTCAATATACTCCATTATAACCGAAGTAAAATTATTGACCGCTACACAACCAATACATTGCAAAAATAACCACAAAAGTACAATGGTATTCTTCTCGAAGGTAAGATGGAAATAGTAGGCTGTTAGCTTCATCTTTTTAAAGCCATTATGTACAAATACTCTCTAATGTTGATTGCATATTAGTAGTTTCAAATACTCGATATTTTTAGATGTTTACCAATTTGCCAATATTGACAAATGCTTAAAAATATGTAGTATGTGAGTGATACATTGATGTATATGCAGTATATATATTTTCATATGTCAATGTATTTCAATCATATTTTGTTTTCACATTGCTTACTAGTGCATATATTCAATTGACCTCAAAGTTTATGATGTATTTTAAAATTTGCTTTTTTTAACTCCACCTACAGTACGTCAAAATATTGAACTTGATTTGACATTTCGAAATTGTTTTAAGTCACTTAAAGCCATTGTAGGTTTTACTGATAAAAAACAAAACTAATTATTCTTTTATTTTTTAATAATTGGATTATTTTCAAAAGCATTAACTGCATTGCGTATTGGAAACCAATACTGTACGTAAATGTAAACAGTGAATTTTCTAATCTAGTTAGCTTTCTCTAATTTTTGTATCAAATACGCCTTATAAATGATCCTCATTCTTCTCAAACCTCATTCCATTTTCTAGGAACAATAAATTTGTTTTTCTAGCAATTTTTTGTATAGAACTGCAAACAATTAATTACTTGTTTTGTCTTCTGGAAATTTAATTATATTTTGATTTATAGAAATTCTAAATACTAGAAAATTTTGAGTTAATACCTAGCTGCGAGATAATGCAGTCTCCATTAAAGAATATAAGAATATGTGATCTGTGAGTATTCAAATCAATCATAGAAAAGGTTTTTTCCACCATGAATTATTGAAGTAACAGAATTCAAACTTGTAACAAGGATTTATTAGTAAAAAGTGATTATTTTTTACATCAATATAGTTTTGACATTTTTTAATTCCATCCAAAAAAGTATTAATGTGGTTATCTCTTCTCTAATGAATATGGGAAAACAATCAATTACAACATATGAATCAGCTTCATTTTACTCTTGGCACCGCAAACCTCTATTTCCCAAAGAATTTACTATTGAATTGAATAAACAATGAAAATGCCCTTGGCTACAATATTGTTATAAATAATCAAAAAATGAAATGATAATAGCATTATTTATTAAATGCCATCTGAATTATATAAACAGTATATATATATATATATATATATATATATATATATAAATAATGTAAAGTTTAGATGTAACACATACCTAATATACTGTATAGAAAGTAGGAAAATAGAATGTTTGCTATAACATTGGGTAATACAATTTTTGTTTCATCTAATTTTTTTATTGTTTCTTAATGGATTTCTCATGCTGATTTTAGATCTGTTATCGGTTTTTCTCTATCATCACTATTTACTGAAATATTAAGGTTTTAGGTTTTTTAATTTTGAACAAATAAATTATATGGTGTAACTTTGTATTTCAGATTCTCAGCATTTCATAGCTACCTAAATATTATTCTACGTTATAAAGCAACTAAAGCATGGATACTAGAAGTTGTAGGAATTCACCCGATAGATTTTGCTGTCTGCGGTCGGTATTATGTGAGCAGCAAAGGAGTATCCAGACACATTGAAAAAAGAACTAAATACTGGATGGCTTATCGTCATTATTTTGGGATGGCAATTGGAGACCAGGACAAGGCATGGGCCCCTCATGTACTCTGTGGTAGTTGTCAAGTTACTCTAGAGGGGTGGCTTAGGGGTTCTCGTAAGTCTATGCTGTTTGTAATTCCAAGGGTGTGGAGAGAACGTAAAAACCATCTGGATGATTGCTATTTCAGTTCCGTTGACATAAACTACAGAAAGGCTAAAAGCAGATTGGCTCTCAATTATCCATCGATGCCATCATCTATTGCTTAAGTTCCTCAGAGCCATGACCTTTCAGTGACTCGCCCTCTAGCTAAGGTAAAGATTTCAAATTTTAATGCCTCTATTAAACTATTAAAGCCTTTAGATATACTTTGTAATTAATTTTTTCGAGTTTATTGTCAAATGAGGCTTGTCATATTTTTACATATGAATATTAACATTAATATAACCATGTTTAATTTTTAGTGACTAATATAATGTTCATGTAGGGTGTGGAAGAAGAATCCGCTGATTCACAGTCTGAAGGAATGGAAGATAATGATCCTGACTATGAAGGCGAATCTTCTCGTCATTTTCCAACTCAGATGGACTTGGATGATTTAATACGTGATCTGAGGCTATCTAAGACTGGGGCCGAGCTTCTCACTTCCAGGCTTCGGGAATGGAATATACTATTGGATGATTGGAAAGTCACAGTACAGCGAACGCGACATAGAGTTTTCAGTGTACTGTCAGGTGGTTGACAGCCTTTGTTTCTGTCATGACATTCAAGGTCTATTCGAAGCTATTGGAATAAAGCATGATCCTACAGAGTGGCGACTGTTTATCAACAGTTCCACCAAGAGTCTGAAAGCAGTCTTGCTACATAATGGTAATTTCTATCCATCTCTTCCTGTTGGCCATTCGACATAAATGAAAGAAGACTACAACAACGTCAAGCAACTTATGGAGCAGATAAAATACTCTACCTACTTCTGGATGTCTGTGGAGATTTTGAAGTGCTCGGCTTTCTTCTAGGTTTGCAGGCAGGGTATACAATGTACTCATGCTTTTTGTGTCTCTGGGACAGTTGGGCAAAATCAGAGCATTACCATCGTATTCAATGGCCCACCAGAGATTTGTCGGTACCTGGGCATCACGTTTCAAACAGAGCTCTGGTCCCTAGAAGTAAAGTACTTCTACCACCTTTGCACATTAAATGGGGCTCATCAAGCAATTTGTAACAGCATTCGACTGTGTTTAAAACATTAATTTTTCAAAATTGCTCATATCTTTCAATCCAATAAAGATAGGAGAAATCAAATTACATATTTGAAATCAGGAGAAAAAAATCTATTAGAAACAATAAAAAATTATGTGAAACAAAAATTTTGTGAATATTTGTTGCCCAGTGTAATGTTTATGCTGCGACAATTCTTGCATTTCAATTGCAAGAGCTTAGTCAAAGATAGCTTTCTTTAATGAGTTGAATGCTTCAGAAATGGGAACAAAAAAATGCAGAAATAATATTCAGATATATATGGCCATTCTTTACGCAAAAATGAATACATTATTCTGAATTTCAATAAACTAATACATATATAGTTTGATCATCAATTTTTAACCACATTTGAAAATTGCCAATCCGTGCCGTATTCAGGGGGGAGGGGGACATGGTGGAATGTCCCCCCGTCAGGTTTCCAAATTTAATTTTGACTGGATAAATCAAAATATTTTTCGTAAAAAATTGAAAAATTTAAAATCTAGGATCGTGAAATGCATTTTTAGGGTCTATTTTCTCAATATTTTCAAAAGTTTTCGCAGGGCTTCGCCCCGCATTAGGGAATAACAATGATGTACCCCCCGTCAGATAATCCTGGGTACGCCCCATATATATATATATATATATATATATATCCATGATAAGCCCATTTCATGTGAACAATATGGATATTGTGCGATCGGCGATACTGGCTAATATATTTTCAATTTACTAATTTTTGTTTACTTATAAGACATAATACACTGGCTGTAATCACTTTATTTACTAGAGAAATTTTGAAAAATTCTAAAAGCCATATTTGTTGCCAAATATGAAAANTATATATATATACTTCGACTTAAAAATCGTCTTCAGAGTAAACAAGGTAAATGCGGGTGTTGGGCTGATTTGGGCAAAATTTTGAGAAAGTATGCTGACCAGGCTTGGTAAATAATAACTCCTTACTCCCATCCTTGAAGTAGCCCATGACTCTAGAAAAAGTGTCTGGAACCCTATAAAAAAAGCGAGCAGTGTGACTAGACTTTAAGTTTAAGCAGCATATTTCTCGAAACCCTGTACAATCACTTTGCTAGAATGTATTTAGGAGTCAAACAAATGGAGAAAGGTAATAGACGAAAAGTTGAAAAAGCCAGAAAGTGGAAAAGTTACCTTTGATATTCAGAAGCTGTATCTTAGAATCAATGAATTAGACACACTTTCATCCAAATCTGGATGCAACTTTGTCGAAATAATTAACACCCGTTTTGACGGCAGAATGTCTTTAGATGGTTTGGCTTTAGCAGTTTTTAATGATCATAATAAACCGTAAGTCTAATTGCCTTAAATCGAAGTGATTCTCAATTCTACAGCTTTAAGTTATATGTTAATCTGAAAACTTCAGATGCTAGAAATCATGTGTTTCTTCGAGTATAATTGTTTTTGTCAAATGCTTCAGCCCTGAAATTTTTAAGGGGGAATATTATTTAATTGATTAAAATCGATTTTGCAGAAGTATTCATGCTATGTGTTTCAATACTGATTTAGTTAAGGAGAAAATTATTAATGTTTATCACGTACATTGATTAAGCTGGCTACCCAATACATTTGCATACTGATTCTAAGATTAGAATAGTTCTGGGAAAAATCTGTGTTGTATTTAACTGTTTAACTATAAGAATTTAGACAATAATGCCATTCATGTTACATAGCTGTATATTGATTAATCCGATTACCGACTATGCTTAAATTATTTTGTACAAAATAGTGCTCAACATTTAATGTTTTTTTTATTTTATTATTGTAATATCAATATTTAGATCGAGGCTCATTATTCCACTAAATAAATTATCTACACGTGGCTCTGGGCTCTTCGTAGTGTCTGCGTGTTCTAGTCTTCCGAAATGTGATTTTATGGTAGGATAATCTCTGTTCGTCTGCTTTACTTCTATTATGACTAATTAATCGATATAACAGTTGATCATCCCTCAATATTGAATTAACAATATTATCTTTCAAAATAACATCTCTCAATATTTTAGCTACATTATGCATAGAAATCAATGAGACAAATAACAATCCAGTTAGTCCATTTTGAGGACATATTTCTATGATAGCATGGTTAGGAATTTTTCATATATATATATATATATATATATATATATATTATATGTATATATATGATGTTTCATAGTATAGATCAATATGACTCGACCCAAGCCATTGTCACTAAGGATATCCCAACCCAACTCAACATATGTAGCCCTGATTAAACAAATAGAATTGTACATAGGAGACAATATTCTGGCCTATTATATACCAAAAATTTAAAAATCAATCGATTATCTGATAAGACTCACTACTGCTTTGTCTCAGATGTGCCGGGTGTTTGCAAGACAGATTTTAGGCTAAAGTGCAAGTAATAAAACCAAGGTCGAGATTAAATTTCAATAAATTGGAAATTGTCATAGCCATAATATATATACAAACAAATGGAAATAAACAAAATGAAATTATGACGCATATTACACATGTGTGTTGTTTGGGTAAAAAATTCAAAATTGCAATTCCAACAAATGTAATTAACGAATGGGAATGAATCATTTAAAAATGTTCAGAAACGTTTGTGCCATCAAAATGTTGAATAAACAGTTTTTTTAAACATTTAGATGATTAATCACCAGAAATTAGTTTTATGTATTTTGCACAATGTATGATTGTTATCAAAACTGTCCCTTTGAACTTTTGTGCCAAATTGTATATATGTATATACTATATATATATATATATATATATATATATATATATATATATATATATATATATATACATTTATATCTGGCACTAAGTAAAATGATTTCATTTATATTTGACGCTAAGTAATATACAAAATTTGTAATTTTTCTTTCCATTTTAAAATAATTTTTTGCCTCTTCTTAATTATTTTCTGATAAGTTATACATGATTGTTTTAACTCTTATTTAGAAGGTATGAACATAAATTTACACAAATGATTGTTTTTCATGTATGATTAATATTTATATTTGGCGCTATGTAGGGTTTGGGTTAACGCCAAATATTAATTTATATATATATATATATATGTATATATATATATATATATATATATATATAANCATATATATATATATATATATATATATATATATATATATGGGTTTTTCCATTACTTCCATTTCTGCTGATATACTTTCAAAACACCGAGCATTTTTAGAAAAACAAAATAGGCCAGCATTTAATTTTACAAGATAACTAAATTCCATAAATATTGATGCTAGTAACAAATCTTATCGAACCAATAAAAAAGATAATGTTTTAAAATTTATTAAGTCGATTCTAAATGAAATTTTAGTTGGATGCAAAACACATAGATATTATAGAGGACTGGCTGAGCAATGGACCGGCTGTAATTGCATTACTCAATTACTCTAATGATCTTCACAATACAATGCCAAATAAAATACAAAATGTCATCGACGCAGTTGCTTATAGCACAAGAGGTAGAACGAATACCCAACTAATGGACGCATTCGGCTTAGGAGATCATCAATTATCACAACTGCACAGAGGTATTTATTCTTACTGCATATTCAATAAATCTAATTTTTTCGATAATTGTGCACATCAAAATTGTAAGTTCTAAATATTGGCTAGTGAGACTGGATAATTTAGATCACGTCAACGCTTCAATTAGCCGATGTTTTTCACTTCAGCCTTTCTCCCAAGTTTCCTATCAATTGACTCAATATTCGACACCAGGAGAACCAAATGCATTCTGTAGTTCAATTCCGCTTATGCTAAGCGAACTACATCTAGGAAAATCTGTGGACTCATTCATTGAAGTAGCTACTGACACTACTCTCAAGGATATATTCCCGAATATTCCAATATTTGTTGATATAAAAGGAGTTTTTGAAGGCATTCCTAAGACCAACCGGTTAGCAGTTCGTAGGCACAAGGATATATTTGGATACATTTCATTAAATAACATAGTTACGCATTCTACCTCTATTCACACAATAGATGTATTTGCGTTTGCCATTACTCGTCCTGAAAATCAATTATTTTATAAACCTCGTCTTAACGATGACATCATATCAGAGAACGTATCATCCGATTGCCGAAATGCAGAATGTTTAATGTTTTCGTCTGTAGACTTACCTTTGGAAATATATACACATAATTCGACTTTGTATTACGAATTATGCAATGGAGATTTCGATCGGAAATATTCAAACATTTTTCCAACTAAATTACATCCAAACGCCTGCCAACATGTGGAAAAGCTATATTTTAGTGAAATTGGTCAGTACGAAAACATTGTTTTTATTGAACTTTTTTCGAAACCTTCAATTCATCTCAGAAATTCTCTATATTTTCGTAATTAGATTTTTTTCATATTTGATTTTAACAAGTATCTAGAGCGAACAATCAATGCTACAATAAAAACTAATCTGAAAAGTATGAACGTTATGGGTGCAGTTGACTTCAATGAAAACGGCTTTGGGGTTTTTGATTTCACAATATTTGAAGAAAAAGGTAAGAGTACCTGAACATGTCGGTTTTTCTCAATACTTGCAGCAATGCAATCAAGAATGATGTAGATTGCTTTTTAATAATTCCATTTTAGAGACAATTTTATCCATCAAGATCTGGAGAAATCAGAAATGCATACAGATCAGAACTGGCAACTCAAAAAACACAACTAAAAATTCAGGTATCAAAGTCATAGATGACATACGAATTCCTTAATTTGTTTAGGAAACGAATGTGTATCTACATATTTAATTAAGCAGAATTTTGATCAAGTAAGTAATATTTTTAGTATATATACTTATAATGTTTTTTGTAAAACTTCAAATATTTTTTCAATCATTATTTAATACATGTCTTTTGAAAAATTCATGTAATAACCAAGAGTTCTTGAATCATCACAATATTTACAATTAAAAATTTCATTTTTTCAATAAATATTATGCTTTTTATTGCGAACATTGCTATATTGATGAATTATAATATTAACAGGCTCGTCCATTGAACATCCGAATTCCATAAGATATTCATAATATTTCCTAAGAAATTACTGTTTTTAATTTATAGTGGCTTACTAAGATATTGTATATCACAAAATTCTTTCACTTTTAAGGCCCTGCAATCATTGCATACGTTTCGGAACAAAGAAGGGGTTCGCCAATCACAATGAAAGAAGTACAATATATTTTTAGAAATATTTTATCTCCAAATAAAATCCTTAGATCCATATTTACATTATTGTAGGTCTACACTCTGCATTTTCAATGCGCATCAAACAATTGATGGCCTCATTTTATTAGGATGTAGTCTTTACAATTATCAAAAATGAAATTTTGTCAAAAAGCAGGAAGTTGGGTAAAATAGCAAGTTCATTGATTTGGTTACTTAAGATTTTGCGACGGTTTGGGTACTTTTAGTACCCTAGAGCTAGTACTGGCTTAAGAGTTTTGAAAGATATTTATGAAATTTAATGATATTGATGGGGCTTAAATGATGAACATAGAAATACATATTTAGAAGTTTCAACATAATGTGGCACAACAACCAGAAATATTGTTCTATATTAGGCAAAGACAGCTTGGGGTATTTTTTGTATGAAGCTAAATATATTGACTTTTCTATCCTGACAAATATCATAAGCTAAGCAATATTTCAATATTAGAATATGTAAACGGATAGCCGTGTCTAGGAGCGTATTTTAGAATGTGCGACCTCACGGCCTTCTATATAGTAGGCTTTGGTAATCGACAAACATTATGACAAAATTCAATCCTTTTCATTGTCAGATACAAAGCATCGTGATACAGATCTTGCCGCTAGCTACTCTGAATATGACATATTTCAACCCAAATTTTATCGATTAATGCTCCAAAACATAAGTGAACATTATGGGATTTGGCGAAAAACCAGTTTGTAAAGTTTGTTGTAGGACGAATATTCAATAATTATACTGCATTTTGGAAAAGAAGAAGCTTTTCTTGTTTCTTAGGAAAATATATTAGGTGTTACAAAATGCATGCATGTATTTCAGATAGAAAAGGATTTGTGACACAAAACTATCCTTGAAAGTGGTTATCTGCGACTATGGCCTGGCTCGCTACTCCTACCGGTTAAGATCCATCAATATTGTGTTAAATAGCTAGATACGGTTAAAATATTCAGGTAGGTATTAAAAACATGGTTATTTATAGCTAATCATTAAATTTTAAGTTGCACTGTACAGTGTATATTAAGGAAAATATCTTATCAAAGAAGGTAAATGAAATTTTTTATACATCCCTAAACTAAATACCTCCATACTGCTAAACACGATCATTTGTAGAAAACATGGCTCTTAGTTAAGAGAGCCATGGTAGAAAACATTATGCTGGAGGTTTCCAAAAAAATTGAAAAATATTATTGCATTCTGTGTTACCATCCAAAAACGACTGCACATTGTTCGCATTATCAGAAACTTCATCTGGCCAGAAAAAATTGTTTTGCATATTACGTATTTTCTTAAGCTTATTTAAATCATAGACTATTTGCATTATTCAAATATATTTGTGGGGATTTAATTATATCTGTAGGTTCTAACTCTTAAAGAGACTTACTACATCAATTGTTGGCCTGGGACTCAGGGAATTTTGGCCTCATTTTGTTTAAATTACTGCAAATCACCATGGCCGTTACTATAGTAGGCCTTGGTCTTGCACTAATATATTTGCCTTGAATTTTACACGAAAACGTGTGCAGTGCATCGAGAATGAATAGCATTCTTAGAGATGTCAATTTATGATCTATGTGCAAACAAATGCTTTAAGGTATATTCAACCCCTAGTTCCTATGTTCTGTATTTTAGGGATCTGATTATTCATTCAATGTCTGCGATCGTGATCACGAACTTAGTTCCTCACTAAAAACTTTTGGATTTCTAAATAAATGTCCATGTTCTCACAACAGCAAAGTTGTGATTAACGAGATCAATGTCAATCAAGATGCCATTGACACAGCGGATTATGTTGAAATATTTGATGGTGGTAAAGGTCACACATCTTTAGATGGCTTAACTGTAGCAATCTACAGTGGCGATCATGATGATAAGGCTGAACATATTTTATCCCTTGATGGACATAAAACGACTGAAACGGGATTTTTCCTGATTTCGGGAAATGTTGCTCTAGCTCCAGGTATTCGCAATTTTGCTTTAAATTTTAATAATTGAAATCTTGCTACACAGAATTACAAGGCGTTTACAGAAATGACTGCATAAATTTTGACGTTTATTTAACATGTCAAGCACATACTTTCTTGAGATGCCATACTAACTTTGAATAGTTTCCACATATTTACTCGATATAATGTTTATTTGCTGTGTTTGATCGTTTTTCACAACAAATTATAGCACTACAAAGTGCTGTGTAACCCTAAGTTCAGGTTGAAGCAAAAACATATGAATCTGGTATGTTATGTTAAAAGTGCAATAATTATCTAATGAACGTTTTTCGAACGTCTAAACTCCTCTTACATTCACAAAAATATCTTCAAGTACTTCAAATACCACTCATTACGCAAATTAATTAACAAATTTATATTTTATGCTAATTATAAAATGGCGGCTATTTTCTCTAAAAATGGTAAAATACACCAAATGGATGTCACATTTATATGAAAAAGTTAGTCGTTTACTTTGAATCACCACTTAGGAAAACGCAAACTTTTCTAACACAATATAAAAACTATAGTGAGAATGCAGGTACAAAATTCGGAAACTTTGTCAAATGCATCAAATGTCTACATTCCTTAAATTCAATTGAATTAAAACGAATTTAAACACCAAAGTATTATAAATTTTAGTCCTACTTGTGTCGGAATTATCATCAAAATTTGGTGATGATGCAACTTATAGTTCCTGAGAAAAGTTGACATCTGCAAACCCTGTTATACAAAAAAACGTGTTTGCAACACTAATTTGACAAACAAAACGCTGTAAAAATGACGTCATTTTACACATTCTTGTAAGTTTTAAGGCATGTATTTTATATCAGTTTAATAATAACTGCATTGTTAACATTTGATGACAAAGAAATTTCAAAAATTTGAAAATATTATTACATTAGTTTGCTCTTAATGTTTGTTGATAATTCTATTCATTTGCATATTACAATTTTTTTATAATTTTGTATGAAGAATTGATGAAAAGCATTTAATTAAATGATGACCATAACTTTAAATATTTTCTATTAAGGAATCTAATAATACATGTATATAAATTCCTGCATATGGACATCACATCTATTACCAACATTTTAGATTTGGTAGTAGGTAATAAGAGATTTCTTCATAATGAAATCGGTGGATTGGGAATCTACAGTTTACCAGCTGATTTCTTTTATAAAGGAATGCAACCCACTAACCACTCATTAATATCATCACTGGTATTTTCCCACCATGGAGATAAAGCAAGAACTCTTAATTTTCGCAACTATCTTGCGAGGGGTGAGTTAACTTCCTTTTCTCATGTATCTGCAATGGTATCTATTTAGAATTTATAAGAAATTCAAAAAAAAATTTTTAAATCACTGATATATTCAATTTTAAGAATTTAATTTTTAAATAAATTTATGTCTATTACATTCAGTGAGTGTAATTTTGAAGTCTAGTATTTATTTAAGACATGTGAAATTATTCGTTTTGTATATGATGGTATGCAAAAAAATTTATATAAATAAATAGCAATTTTACATTTCAAGGAATCTGATGAATTTTATCCAACACAATAAAAATATTAAAAATGCTATCAATTAAATTATACTAGCAATTACATCACTAAAGGTGTATGATCGATATATTGTTAAGTGTTAAATTTTTAGCGATATTTTTAGAGGAACTTTACATTTAGTGGTCTTTAAATTTGATTTTGATTGGATAACTCAAAATATATTCGATGACAAATTCAACACTAAGGCGGTGAAATTTTGGTCTTTTTTCAATATTTTTAAATATTTCGTTTGATCTTATAAAGTCATTGCAAAATTTTCATTGTGTTAGAAAACATTTCCAAAAATTACAATGAAATATGTGCTTAAGAGAAATATTTAACATTCGCAGAAATTTGTCAAAATTTTATCATTATGTAAATTTCAAGGAAAAAATTTTATGAATAATGCTAGGATACATTATGCTGGACTCATCGCGTGTGGTGGGTTTATTTTTTTCTACTGGTTTCCCATTTTTTAATGTTCTATTAAAAAATAGAAATTTTTTAACAATGCTTATAAAAAAATCTACAATAATCTAAATATCCATTAATAACACAAGAACAGAAGTTACACTTTCGAGAAAGAATTTTTGTATAATTAAATAATTACTAAATTGTTTATGTAGAATAAATTTCCATAGCTATGTAAGTATTTTCAATAACATTTTATCACTATTATAAATGAAATATATTCAGAATTTTTTCACTAGATGGCATTAGTTTTGATTTTGCAACAAATATGGTTTTTGGAAACATGCTATATTTTTTGAACGGAATACATTAGTTGAATGGCATATGAAACTAAAAATTCTAATTCCGCAGTTGCTCTGTTATCAGATAGACCTCCAAAACGAATATATATTTTCCTAAAAATCCATTCAAATTGATTTTTTAGAAAAACCTGTAATTTTTGAAGATGAAAATTCTCGGTTTGCAGATGAATGCATTAGTCGTCATAGTTATTCTGTCGACATCTACTGCACCGTGCCTTGCTCACCAAGGTCTGCAAACTATGGATGTCCCGAATATCACAAACCAGTAGACGGTAGGTTTTGATGTCTGCATATTATAAACATTTGGAGATATACATGTATAAAAGCGTCATATCTAAGACTATATCTTTTAAAATTGCTTTAAAGAAAATTCAATATTGTATTTACTTAGAGAGGTGGTTCTCAACCGGCGTCCACATGGACCCTAGGAGTCCATGTAACTTTACTGGGAGTCCAGACACAAAAAATATTGATTTGGGGTCCACGGTGACACTATATTGGTCCACAGAGCAATTCCAATTCAGAACAGTTTTCATTACTGAGAATGAAAGTTCTACAGAAATTTGCACTTTTTTAAATTACTAAGAGCAAAAATATTCGCTCAGCTGTTCAATTTGTATACCAATTAAGTAGCAGAAAAAAATATTGAGATTTTACAATGCTCTAAATTTAAATTTCCTTCAAAATAAATTACAATCATTTACTCTATCCTTAATGTTCACAATTTTACTAGTGATTTTTTTGCAAAGGGTCCAGCTAAGCAGTTAAGAAGAAAAGAGGTACATAGGTAAAAAAGGGTTGAGAATCACTGATTTAGAGTATGTTATTGTAACTAGATTTCTCATGGAAAATTGTATGTATTTTTGTTAATTTCTTTTTTAGTATTGAAGAGCTTAAGTTGTTCCATGAATTCGGTTGACGTTTTCATTAGTGAAGTATTTGTAAATCCTACACTTAGCACTTTTTATATTGAAATCGGCTCTTCAAAACCACTTCATCTTCTTTCATGCATAATTCTTGTGTCCATTCAACCTCCTGTGATGCAAATTTGGCCTCGGTTTGTCATTCCCCTTGATACAATGAGAACGAACGAAAATGGTCTATTAGTCTTAAGAGACGCTTGGTCTTTAGCAACTCACACGAAGTTAGGGTAATATGCTTAGGAAAAATTTGTACCTACATGTTGTAGTGGTAAATATCTTATATATTTTAATTTAACATAGCATACGTATTGTTGTGAATTAATATCATTACTGAAATTCATAATAGCAATGCAGTCAGTGTTGAAAATAGAACGAAAATTTTAGTATAACCAGTAAAGCTTCAAGCGTAGTTACATCCTAACCACTGTTTTTATGAATTGAAATGTTGAATGATTTCAAATTTAATAATGCAATTAATAACTGTATTTTAGAAACGTTTTAGAATATACATGTAAGTATACATGTACATGTACACATTTACAGTACCTTATAGTAAATAGTATCTTGGAGCTAATAGTTTACTTGAAATGAGAATTTTTTACGTTGGATTTTAAGAATTCATTTCCATGAATGAATTTTATCTCTGAAAATGGACAACTCCTTTCGATGTTTAAGGACTGAACATTGTTACAATCTAATGAATCAGAATCAATGTTTGATTTAGGTATGAAAGAAGCAACCAAACTGGGTTTGCTGTAGCACTTTTCCATGGTACACTTTCAGAATGGGAATACTGTCAAAGACTCCCATGGCCAAAATTGCAAACATATTTTGAAGACAAAATCATATTCAGTCTTCAGCCAGGAACATTAATCCACTTCGATGGGCATCCTGAACCAAGTCTTGTAATTGGGGCATCCAGGGAAGGAAGAAATTTTGCATGGGCCAGATGTCAAACAGACGCATTGGGAGTTCAGTCGTTTGATTGGTCCCCAGCATTAAGAACTCCCGGAGATCCAAATATTTGTCTAAAAATACCATTTTTAATTAATGAAATTGGCTTTGACGATGGTTTCTTTGTCGAGGTACATCTTGTCGTAACTATCATTTTTTAAGTGTAGAAGTAAATCCTGCAAGTGTAAATTTTTGCCTCAAGTTATTCTTTGGGAGAATAATTATTGCATTGTATTCATTGTATTATTAATCACTTGCAATAAATGACAGTATTTTATAATTATTTGATCATTTTGTCTTGGCTTATGCATTTGAGGAATTCCCCAATTTTCAACTTAGTGAAAGAATAAGTTTTTTTAATTGATTGTGGGATATACGTCGGGTAAGCCTTTCTTCAATTAGAGCACCTCATTTTAAAATTATTTGTCGCACTACATAATTAATGAACACATTCCAACAAAAAGCTTTTTTGGCAACAACTTGTTTGCTTCTACTCTAATAAACTAATCTATGTCACATTAATATGCAGTCTAACCTCTCTAAGGCTAACTTTTTTCTAGTTAATTTATTAGACCAGTGAGACAATTTACCTCTCTAAAGTAAGCGTTTTATAAACGTGCGCCATTTAGTTCATTGGTGATTGTGAATTACATACAATCAATACGAGTATTATGTATGACGCGATATTTTATAATGAAAACTGATGAAGTGATTTTTCTACATGTTTCTTATTACTCTAACGTTTTTATGTCCGATCGGGCACAGATCCTTTTACAGACCAATTCTTTAGCAACCTCTCTAAAGCTAACATCTCCCCATAGTTACTATATTTGTTCGGTCCCTTGAACTTAACTATAGAGAGGTTGATTTCCACAGTATATTTGTCGATATGAATTTATGTTATGATTATGATTAAAGTATGAGAACTAATTGGATCTTAATTAACGGTGTAATTTGGTTTAGGAATCCTGTATTTAGCAAAATATGTGGATCCAATTTTAAATGAAAGAGCAATTTTATTAGTAAACTTTTTTGAATTTAGGTTTCTGATAATCTTTTTGGTGAAGAATTTCTGATATATAAATCACTTTTCGTTTATGGTAGAAGGGGCCCAATTATTCAGTTGGATCTTTTTACTATGCGAACAGATCAACAAGGCCTCTTTTTAATAAAAGCAGATTCATCTGCTCAATCGAGAAAAGTAGTAGAAATTGTGCATCGCGATTGTGTTGCTGTGGTTTTGTATTACAGTTCAGTCAATTTTGTGCAAAGAAACGGAATGCTTGCGAATATGGCGGATTCTTTAATATTTGGAGCATGTTCATCTATGCCAGCACAGTTTCAAGGTAATTTCACTCTGAAATTTACATGAATAGATAATTGTAATCATATAGTCCTCAAGACTCTATCTTAGGAACAGCTGCGATTAGAAATTTATTCCAATGACAGTTAAAGTTCCTGCAGTTTTAACTTTTGTGTTTAAAATTTTTCATAATTCTTTATTTTATATTTTCATCTGATTCTGTTCGTGTTATCAATCTGATTAATTTTTTCATATTTTTAGAACTGGGCACCCCATGTTCCAAGTGAGAAAAGCCGATTGATAATTTTGTGCTCTTAGTGCTAAAATGAAATTCACATTTATAGGATTAATATGTATAGGGTAAATTCGGGTAAATTTGAAAATTAGTATATATATATATATATATATATATATATATT
>CABFPE010000047.1:1489815-1503153 GCA_900660155.1 Hofstenia miamia
ATATATATATATATATATATATATATATATGTATATATTCACGTATTTTGTTCGGCTTGAAAAATCCGCTATTTTTATAATGAATACTATAAGACTTAGACAAAATTTTATTAACAAAATTCTGAAAACTAAACTTTGTAAACACCAAAAACCCAAACTAACAAGAAGTCGGAGCTAAATGTCATTTTTAGTACATCATTGTATATTCTGAATGAATATTTGAATTTTAAATTTTAAGACTGTCATATTGACTAAAAATTAATAATTTCATAATATTTTATCATGTAATGTACAGCTCCGGTCAAAAAATGAGAAAGAAATTTGAAATACAAAAAGCCTTCAACGGCAGTACACAAGCATTCACCTCAATAAAGTGCCATGCTCTTGGCGATCACCCACAATAAACAACAGTGCCCTTAAACACACCAGAGGGGGAAAGGTACCTTATTAATTTTCACAAAACATGTCTCATTAAGATGCGAGAAACATTCTGCAATATCTTTGTGTACTGCGCATTTTCAAAGGCAGGAATAAAACAACAATCAAAAAGTTCCCCTATTGACATAAAAACAAAAAGACGACCGGGCTAGCGTCTGTGAAACATGGTCGTTACAAGGAATTTTCAGAACTGTTTCATAATCAATGAGTTCATATTCCAACTGGATAGAAACAACATTTCTCATTGGTCTATGACAGCCATCTTCAAAATTTTCCCAAAAATACATAGTTTAGTGTGCTTTGAGCTATAAAGGTTTTACCTGAAAATTGTAGAAGGAGGTATTCTAGACAGTTCAAAGTATACTGATATTTTAGCAGAGTTTATTCCCATTAGCGGATTGAATGGATTTTTCAGTTAGTTGGGGCGACCCCCATACTTCAAGACAGACCCAAAATTTCTTCTAAGAGAAAAATTTCCAAATTTTGCATTGGCTTGCCAACTCACCTATAGAAAATGTTGTGAAAAAAGAAATCGAAAAATATGCAAAAACTGAAGCAATATTTGCTGGAGTCCAATGAATAAATTAATCCGAGAATGCAGAAGAATTTTATGGACTCAATTAAGGAGAGATTTTTGGAATGTGTTTGCTCCGGTGGCGATGTTGTCTAATTTTCTTTTACATAAACTTATAGAAAACCTAATTTGCCATTGATTGATATAAATTTTGTTATTGTGCGTGTTTTTGGTGCTGAGAGATTGAAAAAAAATTTTTACCGGACCTATATATTGAGTAAACATTATATAAATTAAGTTTGTGTCACCCCCGCCATTGCCTATTGTGACATCCACACATTTTGATATTTGTCAATCCGGGTTAGGGTTAGGGACAAAAAATATAATAAATCATAAAAAATTAATTTGACAATTATTGTGGTATATGATTAATACGATCTTTTCACTCTAAAACAATAATTCTTTAATTACGGCATGAAAGCTTCAATTATTCGCAAAAGTTTATCTATGATAACGAGGATGATCCTGTTGAAGATTCCGGATTTATGGTTTTGTAGTGATATTTAAAGAAGTTTTTCCAGAATATGCTTATGACGCACATGAAACTAGTGCAAAATACAATATCTGTTTCTTCCGCTTTTTAGTAGACCCAGAGTTAGACATTGGCTAAAAATTTAGGCTCAAGTGTGGCCAGTTTTTATTATGCTAATTCTGCTTATTTTAAGCCCATTCCTATGATACATTCTAAACAATTTTACAACTTTTCAATTTTTAGACCAAAATTGAGTATGTTGGAAATTTGTAATAAAATCTATACACTGAAATTGCAATTACTAATTTGACTGTTAGAAAAGTCTACGGATGCTAAAGCAAAATTTCCAAGGCAAAATTTTATTTTTCAACATTTTGTTTATAGCATTCATTGCATGTTGGTGAACTTGTGTGCACTGTTGTGTAATTTTCCGTTTTTTTTAAAAATCGGCTATTTTTCGGAGTGCCTTTTACAATTCTTTTGCCCAAACCTGGTCTATCTCTGAGTAGACCCACCTTCAAATATGCCCGCAATGGCTTGTTTGTTTTCCATTACCAGGCATGCGTAAAGTAGCCTACATACTATACTATCAGGGGCGTACGCAGGATTTTCTGACGGGGGCATCTTAGTCATGATCAAGTGAGTGAATTTTTTTGAAAATAGACCCTAAACATGCATTTCATTACCTTAGTTTTTAAATTTTTTAAATATTTTGCTAAGAATTTTTTGAATAAACGAAGCAAGATTAATTTTGAAAACCTGACTGGCGGACAACCATGTCCTCCCTTGCATGCGCCACTGCATACTACGCAAAATCACAAAAAATGAATGATAACACAAATTTATTCCAGTTGAATTGTGATGGTAAGCTATTCTACTAAGGTCTGATTGTAGGTAAGTGAACAATTTTATTACGATATTTACAATTGGATTTACCAATGCACGAACTTTTAGTTGCATTAGTAGTTGGATTGCATTGCAAATAAAATGCAAAACAAATAAAATTCCCAGTAAAATTCTATAGAAAGTTATCATGTTTTTCATGGTTTAGCATGTAAAATTTATCTATCATGTTTTTTAACGACATGTGTATTTCCATGATTTTTATTTCATGCTTTATCATGTTGATTATCATGTCATGTTACAACCCTAGTATATCTGCATCTTGTGTATTATTGTATATTTGAAACTGAAATTTCTATAATGCATGAATTTTAGCAAATTAATATTGTTTGAAATGAAAAATTCAGATTTTCTCGAATTTTATTCATTCTTGTATAGAATGTGTACATGAATATATATTTAGGCATTCAGCCAAGTGGAGCCTTCATTAAGATTACTAACAGACTATCATTCGGAAAGGAATCGATTAGTCGCTGCCAGTGTTGTGTCACACAAAGAACAGAAGCTTTTATTCATGCTCCAATTTCGCCTGGGAAGCCTAATTTTTGCAGTCAACGCAATCGTAACTTCAAAGTTACGAATTATTTAGAAAATATGTTGGATTTAAGCATAAGAATCAGTGAAATCGGTGCTTTTGGTCGGAATCTTCTTCCTTCATTTATAGAACTATATGGACCTACAAGTTTTGATCTACATTCGATATTTTTTTACATTGTGTATGATGAATTTCAATCCAATAGAGGGCATTCTGAATTTTGTTTTAAGGTATCCGATCATTTCTGAAATACATTAATTTACTTTACATTTGATGCAAGTGTTTTACTATGGTAACTTTTGATGATATTGAGTACGTACAAATTATAAATTTTTAAAATTTCAATGAACAGTCAGATTATTGGGGTTCCATTGCAGTAACTTGCATCGACCATGATCTGTAAATCTCAAATTATTATGTATGTCTACATATATAACAGAATCAAAGACTTCGTTTTCCTGATAGACTCAAAAGTAGGTGTGTAAGTGGTTCAAATTCTATTGGATTCAATGTAAAAATAGATAGATTCAAAGAATATATAGAATTTTTGATGTACTTTCTAATAGTTAACTAAGACACATTTAGGAATATACAATACCCCTATACTCAAACGTTAAGCATAAACGTAGTCATGATGGTTTTTTTGTAATTGCTGAAATTGGATTTGAAGGAGATGAGACTATGTACTTCCAGTCACCGAACGCTTCAACGGTTGGAATTTCTCTTGTTAAAGGACCTTACTTTTCTTCCGCAGCTTCCTTAACTTGCCAGAGCCAGCTAATGCCACGCAATTTGAACATTATTGATGCCATTGTGTTCAATTCACGAGACAATAGAACAGCAGATCCAATCATTAATCTACTGACGCCAAATTCATTCATTTTAAACGAAACCAAAACGTAAGTTTCAACGCTTAATTATTAACTATTCTGTTAGTTAAACAAAAAATTATAATTTTGAATATCAGGCATTTCAAAAAATTGTATTTAGTTCTGATATACACAAAGAACAAGTCGATGTATTTAAAGTCGATTTTCTGTACTCCTTAAGCAGTTGTTCTCGTTTTCATCTACCTCGCAGCAATGGTGGCTTTATCGCTACTTATGCATCTCCAGGGCATCCTAACATCTGTCCAAACTCAAAGTTTACAAAGCGATTTGAATTCATGGTCACTGGTGTGGTATGTTGGTTTATGAACAATAGTGTTCTGGATGTTCGATATCTTTCCCATATAACAGAAATCGTGGTCTCAGGTGCTCAAGCCCATTGTCAAAATTGCATCATTACAGCAAAACATTTAATTGGTAAAATTTATCTTCATAATTTACTTCTTAGGTGTTTATAATGCCACAGATTCACTACTTATATAAATGCATTCCCACACCATAGATTAGCATATTGGAAGGGGCTCAAATGAGCTCAAATTATTAAATTTATTAATATTCGTCTACCTTATTCACTTCCATGTTGATTTAAACATTATTGATTTTTATTGACAATTTATGATAGAAATATTTCTTGTAGGAGAAGGTGTAGCATTGCAAATCTTTTACCGCAATGAGTTAATCAAAGCTTTTCTGTTTTGATATTATTAAATGACAATATAATCATCAATCAATTATTAACATTTGTACAGTGAGATTCAAAAGCTAAGCGTGAGTTAAAGTTTAATCACATATATTGTGACGAGGTCGAGTCAACCATAGAAAAATGGCATCATCCTTTATTCTAAAATCATCAGTTCATGTTAATTTAATGATATTATTCACAATATAGAAAATTTGTGTGAGCCTATTTTAATTAAAACCGCATTTAAATCAAAATCATTTAGATCGCATTGCTTAAAGGAGCATGGTTTAAAACAATTGAATACCACTAATGTAATTATATAAATGACTGAACACGGAGCATAATTTTTATTAATTTCAAATATTTGGTGTTTTACTTTATATATAAGAATTATTAAGCTGCACAGCTATTTTTTGATTTCTTGAATAATTTTTTTGAAAATTGGAAAACTAAAAAATATCGAAGCTTATTTAAAAAGTGTAAGGAAAGCTTTTCAACAAAGGCATATTTAGGAAAGAGCTTGACTTGTCATAAAAACAACATCGTAATATATTCTGCAAACTTCATTGGCGCATTTGAAGAAAATGTCCAGCTCATGTTCTTGGCATATGACGAGTTCGTGAGATCAATCGAGTGGGTGGAATTTGATGGAAAGCAATACTCTGTAGCAAGATGTTCTTCGCATTGTACTGAAAATCTATACAGAGACGAATTTTCAAAACTGCAATATCAATGTAAGTATGCACATAGTAGAATAAGATGAAAAATCTTGGCATTTTAGAAATTTAATGCTGCTAGGGCTAGGCTGAAAATCAACAACTAACGTAGAACGTATTTGCTATAGTGAAAATTTTAGAATGCAATATTCTCCGCTTTTATCAATATTTGACGGATGATGTACACGTAAATGCGTTGTGTACTATAAATCATAATCTATACTTGATAGTACGTACCAATATGAGATATTTCACAGCAGATGTGAACACTGTGTCACCTATGTGAAAATTGTGGGATGGTGCCATATGTCATTATGTACTATATAATAGCTACCATAGTGGTATTATGTACGGCAATATGAAAAAAATGCTCATATTTCTTGTTCCATATACAAAATCTACATTCGGTTTCAAAAAAATTTTTAACTTATCTATGATGTCATATCTTATATCTTATTTATTTTACAGTGTTTTGAACAAATGAAGCAACTATATAGTAAGCAGTTTCAGTAGATTGCAACAAAATAAAAGATGGACTTGCTGACCATTTTTAATGTTTGCACCTAACAAGGCCTGTAGTTTTGGAACAAACAAAAAATGATTGGTTCATATTAAAATGTTTTCTGAATGTTTCTGCAGTCAAATTCACTGCTTGGGATATCAATACAATTTACAATGTTAAACAAAAGTGCTTGTTTTTAGCCTGATTAACTTTTTGCAGATTGCAATTTGATATTAATATAGCTCAATATTAGAAATAACTTTATTAAATTGCTATTTCCCACGTAACCTAAGTGAATTTTAACATCATTCATCATATTTTACATAATGGCCATTAGGGCAATAATATATGGATGAAATTTAAAAATAGCAATTGTGGATGGCTAACAAATTTCGCCTTGCCAATATATGGTCATAGGGCCTGCTATGCGAAATATTGAATTTATATAATATTGCAGTGATGGTAAAGTGTTAGTAAGTATCCGGGAAATTCGATGCATTCCAATAAAATCAAAATAATTGAGAAGCAGAATTAGTTGGGTTGCGCAATATCGAGTAAATGAAAAAGCCAATGTGGCTGTCCTGAAAAAAGTGCCTACAATGTAACACTTCTTAGTTTTTTAATTTTTTAACTGCTAATTAGTTGCCTACTCTATTTTAGATATTCTCATTTTCTTACTAAGCTTCATCGGCTTAATTTCTGCAATTGCAATTCTTTTGGTTACCTCATTCATCTACTTCAAACTTAAGAATAAAATCACTAAAGCGTAAGTCATTTTGCATTACAAGTCAAGTAATTTATCTACCAAATAATTAAAAAAATTTTCGTGCCATGTGGGGCCCTATTGATTCTATGTCAAAAAGTTTCCCACTATAAAATTCACAAAATATTAATCAAATTAAAATTTTTTATAATATCATCGGTAAATTTAGTTTGTATTTATATTCATCTTTTTTGTCTAAGCTTGGTTTGTTTAATTCTATATAAATTTACTCCATAATGCTTAGTTGAAAATTATCAATTGCGTTGGATAAAATTTTATATGTAAATTTCATATCACAATTCTTTTGGTGATCAGAGATGGTCGATTGATTTTTGTGTTCTATAATTCTGATATCTTTCCAATGTATTGCGCACCACAGTTGCAAATAATTTCATATACTACTTTGGAAAGGTTTTCAATCTTTGTTTCTGTCTTTGGTATTATTAGATGTCTTATTTTATTGGGCTTAAGTATAAATCCTATCTCTAAAAATGATGGAGTGATTCTTTTCAGATATTTCTGTAATTTAATTGATTGTATTCTTTGATATTCAATATTAAAAATGTAATTGTATAAATAATCACTTTGTTTTTAGTTTCTTGAGTTTGTAGTAAGGCCTCTAGTTTTTCTTTTATAATTCTATTGACTATATACAGTAGTGATCAAAAGTTTTCGGACACCTAACTGAACAAATTCTTTTTGCAGTGATGAGCACTATAGCTTCGATTTTTGCAATTGGGTTAACTTTAGCACTGTGAATTCAAATTTCTCCTCAATTTAATTTTCATCCCATGCGCCTGTAAAGGGCCCCGTAAAACTGTTAGTAAATATGAATGGTATGTAAAATATAACCCAAAAATCGTATTCAGCATGAAAGACTGCTCATGGAGATGCAAATTTCAACATCGTAATGGAATTTGCACAAGATTTGATAACCAATATTTTAGAAACTTCTGAATAAATTCTTACAAACAATTGTGAATATTTTTCATGCTGAATTTAAACAATTAACTAGCTGAAGTCTATTATTTAAGTAATTAAAATTCCATAGGTAATTCAATAATTGTTGTAGTTGCAACCTTTTATGTGCGTTTAGGCAATGTGGATATCAACTGCAAATGAATGAATACAGTATCCCAGACTTTCAATCAATACCGAAAGTTTTTACAATTGAAAGCATCGCAAATGAAGAAGCTAATCCACTTTAACTCCTCAATTAGATATTTAGTGTTAAAAATGTATTATTAGCCATTTTTATGTAATTTTTGATAAACTGAAGATAATTTTACATTTGAATGATTTTCCGTTGTAAATAAAATTTTAAAAAGATCACAATTATTTTACCTTAAATATATTATTTAATATATAAAATTTCCTGTTTTTTACAATATAAATCTACAAAACATTTTAAAATGAAATATTAGGATACACCAGCACCATTTATAGAGAACAATTACAGTTTATAATCTGATTTGCCGCCATCTTTATGAACTAGACGAATATCTTGAATAACAGCATCATGACCTAGAGCTTTGGTCATGTCATATACAGTGAGTGCCGCAACTGAGACTGCCGTGAGTGCCTCCATTTCAACGCCAGTTTTCTGTTCGGCTTTTACGAAAGACTGGAGTAAAACTAACCTGAAATAAACCACCAAAATGCAAGAAACTAATATAAAAACCAAGACTAGCATTACACAGGTAAATATCTAAACATGAATCGCAAATGCATAAACCTGCGAGAAGAAATTAAATTTAGTAATACAACGTACAGTTAATGGTTGATAATAATCTGGCAGTGTATGACGTATATATAAGAAATATACGATAATTTCGGCAATTAATAGTAATATACGATAATATACGAGACCAGACCAAGAATGTCGTATATAAACGACACTCGGTAAGATGTGAATGTGATTACATATTTCCGAGATGAGATAATCGGCGTGTGCGTGTCCGCAGCGTGTCACAATGCTGACATGTTAAAGGATTTGGTCATAACGATTTGTAATTGATATCAACCAATGAGAGATCGTATTTGTCCATCAGCGCCACGCCACGGACACGCACACGCTAAATTGCATAAAGGCACGTGTTATTCAAAGTTTGTTTATCTTGCAGTCATGGTGGTCAAGTACGATGTATTTTATAAACTTCCGACAACAGTTAAGGTGGATGCTGATTGTACTGCAACATGTTATGTTAAATAATTTCGGCAATTAATAGTAATATACGATAATATACGAGACCAGACCAAGAATGTCGTATATATAAACGACACTCGGTAAGATGTGAATGTGATTACATATTTCCGAGATGAGATAATCGGCGTGTGCGTGTCCGCAGCGTGTCGCAATGCTGACATGTTTAAGGATTTGCTCATAACGATTTGTAATTGATATCAACCAATGAGAGATCCTATTTGTCCATCACGCACACGCTAAATTGCATAAAGGCACGTGTTATTCAAAGTGTTTATCTTGCAGTCATATGGTGGTCAAGTACGATGTATTTTATAAACTTCCGACAACAGTTAAGGTGGATGCTGATTGTACTGCAACATGTTATGCGTGTAAGGGAAAATTGAAGTAAATTTTATTCGAAATGCAACTTATTACGGCATTTACAAACAAAGCATTCGATTGCACTGGATAAGCACCTAGTAGAGGTTCAGCCGAAGAATACACAGACCACATCTCTGGTTTTTGCTGGTGGCAGCTTAACTGTCACGCCGACTGTTTTTAAAAATCAAGATGTGGTAACTACGTCCATCGTAAAGAACCTTATTTTCGGTGAGTGTTTGCCTATTACCATAGTTGAAAATGCCCACGTCCGAAAATTCATGTACGATGTGCAACCCAAATATCTGCTATCAAACAGTAATGGAAAAGCTAGACGTCTTATTTCGCCAGGCAACGCATGCCCTTCAAAGCGATTTAAC
This sequence comes from Hofstenia miamia, assembly GCA_900660155.1. Taxonomy (NCBI): domain Eukaryota; kingdom Metazoa; phylum Xenacoelomorpha; order Acoela; family Hofsteniidae; genus Hofstenia; species Hofstenia miamia. Next base: position 1,499,231 of record CABFPE010000047.1, read on the forward strand.
TGATCTGAAATTTCGGCCAAGTATAACCGTCGACATGTGGACAACTCGTACTAATATGTGCATGATGGGTGTCACTGTTCACTACATCAAGGCAAGCAATGGTACGTGCGAACTGAAAAATATGCTGCTTGGGTGTGTCGAGTTTCCACCTCCCCATACTGGTGAAAATATCAAAATTACACTAAAGGAGCTGGCCAAAGAACGAAAGCTACCCGGTTACTTTAAAGTTATTACTGACACTGCCTCAAACGTTAAAGCAGCATTTAAAACTACGCTCTTCGATCACGCGAGCAACGAAGTGTCTGCCGATGAAGCTTCTGCCGACGAGATGGCCCAATGTGAATGCGACGCATGTAAGGTCGACCACGGGTTTAAGATGGGCTCATGGAATTGATGCTTGGAGCACATATTACAATTGGCAACCAAGGACGGGCTGAAGGAATTGAGGCTTTACGCAGATTGCACAAAAGCTCTGACTAAAGTAAAAGCCATCACTAAGTATCAGAACCAGTCAACACAGACTGCACCCAACGATACAAGATGGGATTCAGAGTTTAGAATGGTGAAATACGTATGCGTTCCTGAAAACGTCGAAGATATCAACGATGCTCTAGAGAACACTAACCATGCAGATTTGAAACTATCAGGCCGTCATTTGAACTATTTAAGTGATATCTGCGCTGTGTTGGAATTCATTTTAGATGCGACTGAACAGTTTCAGGCTGAGAAGTACCTACTTTTCACCGGCTTATACCCATACTCCAAGCACTAGAACTTGCCTTAACAACTACAACTTGCAGTACCAGTGCTGCAAATGCCCTTAAAGAANTGATATCAACCAATGAGAGATCGTATTTGTCCATCAGCGCCACAGACACGCACACGCTAAATTGCATAAATCCACGTGTTATTCTAAGTTTGTTTATCTTGCAGTCATGGTGGTCAATTACGATATATTTTATAAACTTCCGACAACAGTTAAGGTNTACAACTTGCAGTACCAGTGCTGCAAATGCCCTTAAAGAAACATTATATACTGCACTCAAGAAGAGATTTAAGTTCGTGCTGGATGATGAGACTGTCATCATGGCTGCTGTGTTATCGCCGGAAATAAAGCTTTCTTTCACCGACACCTCGCATGATTTCTTCAGTTTCAGTAAGAACAATGTTACGAGTGTCGTACGAGAGTATGTGGAAAATCATCCATCAGTAACAGCGAGGCCAGTAGCTAAAGCCACGACCGCAGTTGATGATGATCCTCCTGCTAAGAAGGGTAAACTTATGGAATTTTCACTCTTTGCCGACCATCTGCCACCAAGTGCAAATTCTATTAAAATGGACCCCTTGCATATTTGGGCATTGCAATGGGATACTGCGCCAGAAATGACAATAATCGCACTGGAAGTTGTCGGTTCCGGTGAGCTCGGCACCAGTGGAGAGATTATTTTCAAAATGCGCGCGAACATTGGGTCAAATGCGGCTGCGAATGAAGGCAACAACTCTTGACAAACTCATGATGATAAACTACAATTTGTAACTTTTGAAATTCAGTAATTTTGTTTAAGATTTTTTCTACATAGCCGCCGCGGTAAAAAAAATTGGCTAAAATATACGAAAGTGATATACGACTTCGGTAAATATAAGAATCGTAATATACGAAAAAAATTACTGAAATATACGAATATACGATATACAACAATCCCGATATACGTCAATTCACTGCTTACAGCTAACATCATGTAGTTCCTCTTCACATAATTATAAGGCAATCGATTTGGCAATTTTGTCAATTAATTTGTAAGGGTGCAATCTTAAAAGTTACAGAAGTATACGTTAATTGCCAATTCAAAAAAGCGTATAAGAGAAGAGAAGTGCATATTCATACAAAAATTGACGTTTTCTGCGGATATACACTAATAGATCATTCTAAATAAAAGCTATACGGGGTATACCTGCGCATACCCTTGACTACAGCCCCGTTTATGATTTACTAAACAAATCCTTATTGCTTAGTCGATCTCGTTTTGACATTTAACTAGCTTGGTTATTGTGTTTTAATCAACACTTTCCACAAAGAAGTGCAATAGTCTAAGGAGATTGATTCAATTCAGATATTTTTTACAGAGGTAGCCGTTGCTTTAAATAATGAGGGCAATCCACATATGTACAAGACACCATAAATAAGATATTTCTTTATATATATATATATATATATTGTGAAAAAATAAAGTTTTATTGTAATGAAATTGTTCCGACTTCATCAAAGAGACATGAAATGAAACCTAATTTGGTCTTCAATCATTCGAACAAGAACTATAATTCAAGATTTATGTTGTTCATGTGAAAATTTTTAACACAAAAAAAGAACGATGTAAATTTTCATAATTGTTTTTGCCCAAATCTCCCTATTTCGTTTCTTTTTACCATTGCTTTGCATGTATTTGTGTGTCAACAACAAAAATGCAGCTAATTTTCTTTGATCCATGTTTTAAAATGATATCTTTTCTTACATATTTCTTATCTCCCCGGCACAAGATAATTACTCTCAGTTCATGTGACGGGGCATGGTTCATTGTGTATCACTCCAAGGAGCATTCAACTTAGTTCATTTTCCCCGGGACAAAGCCCACCGTGTAACATCCGCTTTATGCGTTGCTTTGGGTCATTTTTCACACGACGTACCAGTAAATTTTCGTTTCCTTTTGTCAATTTTTGCTTTCTCTCCGTTGATTTACCAGCTGTAAATGTACCATTTCTCTCATATCTCGCAAAAGCAGACTGGGCTAAAGATCTGCATTTTAAATCTAGAACTTCTACTATTTTCTTCCATGAATAATGTTGTTTTCGCAGAAAAACGAGTTGCGAAACAATAGAATCAGGCAATGGTTTTCCCATTTCAAGCGTTTTATGCTATTGAAAACGTAATATGACTGACTTTTTTTATTAATTAACAATGTATTATCACAAACGCGATGATTTTGTAGCTTCAGTTGATTCATTAAGAATGGTGGCAAAAAGTTAAAAAACAAGATGTACGTAGCATTTTGTCAACCTACCAAATGGGATGCACCTATATGAAGATTATATTAGGTTTTCAAATACGCAATTATCTACAAGAACAATTAATGAGCATGAGATCACTTCCAGTATTTCTAATCATCTAATCAAGTGCAGACTTAACTTTGAAAAAAAATACAGATAATTCAAAATTTTTTTAAAAAATTTGCATAATATACTTACAACCCAGTCTAAGCACCAAAAAAGATTGCATTTATAAATAAAATTTACGGTTTCTTAAAATTTAAAAATGCTCATTAATTTTAAGACCAGGACATTAAGCATGACATTAAGGTCAAGTAATTTAGAAAATTATTCAGAGCATTTTCATACATTTTTGCAAATATGCTTGGGCACCAAAGATTTTATATATAAATAAATATGTCATATCTATCATTATTTAAAATCAAAAATTTTTTTTATTATACATATATATATATATATGTACATGATGTTATGAAAATGATCAAATCCAAAAAATAACGATTTATTAGCAGTTAAATACATATATCAGAGATTTGAAAATCAGTTATGTGTAGCATTTATTTATGAGCAAGTATAACTTCCAATGGTATTTGTGCATGTCGAGTTCGTACATCTTGCAGATGAACTGCATTCATCAACGTCTAAATACATTGTAATTTTTTAACATTACTTGTGTTAATTGCTTAATTAGATTTGCCTTGATTGTACGAATTGTTTGAATTTCAATTTCATACAAATATAATTTTTTTCAAAATGTTTTCAAGCACTCCAGCACCCTCGCATTGTGCTTGCCACACCCTCCTACATCACTGTGGTGATTAAATCCTTACTTTCAGAATATAATGACTTGATAGTAGTATTATATATATATATATATATAT
>CABFPE010000047.1:1504153-1526419 GCA_900660155.1 Hofstenia miamia
AAACAAATATATATATATATATATATATATATTTCCCGCTTTTTTCTATGGAAAATGCAAAAACCTTGTATTTGGCGGGAAACGGTCCAAAATTTCTAAGGCATTTAGCGGGAATCGCAATTTTCTCCCAAAAACCTATTTTTTGGCCATTGCTCCCGCAGTATTCATTGGAGCTTGAATATATTTATCATGGGGTAGGTAAATTCGGAGACACCACCCTGCGAAATTTCAAAGATTTATGTTTGTAAACGCGGTTAAGATGAGGTTTTTAAAAAACATTTAGCGGGAGATATAAATAAATAAATAACTAAATATATATATATATATCTATATATATAATACAAATATCATACTTATATTGAACATGCATAGGTCCTTTTATAATTGATTCAAAACGAAAAATCACCTTTTTTAGTTTACGTTTTATGTTTGCTTATGTAGTGTCGGTTAACATATTCTTCATAAAGCAATCAAAAAGTACAGGCATTTCATTTGTCTTACAGCCAGTGTATTGACGTATATATAAGAAATATACGAAATATATACGAATATACGATAATTTCGGCAATTAATAGTAATATACGATAATATACGAGACCAGACCAAGAATGTCGTATATATACGACACTCTGTAAGATGTGAATGTGATTACATATTTCCGAGATGAGATAATCGGCGTGTGCGTGTCCGCAGCGTGTCGCAATGCTGACATGTTTAAGGATTTGGTCATAACGATTTGTAATTGATATCAACCAATGAGAGATCGTATTTGTCCATCAGCGCCACGGACACGCACACGCTAAATTGCATAAAGGCACGTGTTATTCAAAGTTTGTTTATCTTGCAGTCATGGTGGTCAAGTACGATGTATTTTATAAACTTCCGACAACAGTTAAGGTGGATGCTGATTGTACTGCAACATGTTATGCGTGTAAGGGAAAATTGAAGTACAAGTTGAATTCGAAATGCAACTTATTACGGCATTTACAAACAAAGCATTCGATTGCACTGGATAAGCACCTAGTAGAGGTTCAGCCGAAGAATACACAGACCACATCTCTGGTTTTTGCTGGTGGCAACTTAACTGTCACTCTGACTGTTTTTAAAAATCAAGATGTGGTAACTACGACCATCGTCAAGAACCCTATGGTATTACCATAGTTGAAAAACGCATGCCCTTCAAAGCGATTTAGCTGATCTGAAATTTCGGCCAAGTATAACCGTCGACATGTGGACAACTCGTACTAATATGTGCATGATGGGTGTCACTGTTCACTACATCAAGGCAAGCAATGGTACGTGCGAACTGAGAAATATGCTGCTTGCGTGTGTCGAGTTTCCACCTCCCCATACTGGTGAAAATATCAAAATTACACTAAAGGAGTTGCCAAAGAACGAAAGCTACCCAATTACTTTAAAGTTATTACTGACACTGCCTCANAAGAACCTTATTGTCGGTGAGTGTTTGCCTATTACCATAGTTGAAAATGCCCACTTCCGAAAATTCATGTACGATGTGCAACCCAAATATCAGCCAATCTGCTATCGAACAGTAATGGAAAAGCTAGACATCTTATTTCGCCAGGCAACACATGCCCTTCAAAGCGATTTAGCTGATCTGAAATTTCGGCCAAGTATAACCGTCGACATGTGGACAACTCGTACTAATATGTGCATGATGGGTGTCACTGTTCACTACATCAAGGCAAGCAATGGTACGTGCGAACTGAAAAATATGCTGCTTGGGTGTTTCGAGTTTCCACCTCCCCATACTGGTGAAAATATCAAAATTACACTAAAGGAGTTGCCAAAGAACGAAAGCTACCCGGTTACTTTAAAGTTATTACTGACACTGCCTCAAACGTTAAAGCAGCATTTAAAACTACGCTCTTCGATCACGCGAGCAACGAAGTGTCTGCCGATGAAGCTTCTGCCGACGAGTACGGGTTTAAGATGGGCTCATGGAATTGATGCTTGGAGCACATATTACAATTGGCAACCAAGGACGGGCTGAAGGAATTGAGGCTTTACCCAGATTGCACAAAAGTTCTGACTAAAGTAAAAGCCATCACTAAGTATCAGAACCCAACGATACAAGATGGAATTCAGAGTTTAGAATGGTGAAATACGTATGTGTTCCTGAAAACGTCGAAGATATCAACGATGCTCTAGAGAACACTAACCATGCACATTTGAAACTATCAGGCCGTGATTTGAACTATTTAAGTGATATCTGCGCTGTGTTGGAATTCATTTCAGATGCGACGGAACAGTTTCAGGCTGAGAAAGTACCTACTTTTCACCGGCTTATACCTATACTCCAAGCACTAGAACTTGCCTTAACAACTACAACTTGCAGTACCAGTGCTGCAAATGCCCTTAAAGAAACATTATATACTGCACTCAAGAAGAGATTTAAGTTCGTGCTGGATGATGAGACTGTCATCATGGCTGCTGTGTTATCGCCGGAAATAAAGCTTTCTTTCACCGACACCTCGCATGATTTCTTCAGTTTCAGTAAGAACAATGTTACGAGTGTCGTACGAGAGTATGTGGAAAATCATCCATCAGTAACAGCGAGGCCAGTAGCTACAGCCACGACCGCAGTTGATGATGATCCTCCTGCTAAGAAGGGTAAACTTATGGAATTTTCACTCTTTGCGGACGATCTGCCACCAAGTGCAAATTCTATTAAAATGGACCCCCTTGCATATTTGCAACAGTATGTCAATTCTCCAAGAGAAAAACAAGCCGCTGATAAATACTGGGCATTGCAATGGGATACTGCGCCAGAAATGACAATAATCGCACTGGAAGTTCTGTCAGTTCCGGTGAGCTCGGCACCAGTGGAGAGATTATTTTCAAAATGCGGGCGAACATTGGGTCAACTGCGGCTGCGAATGAAGGCAACAACTCTTGACAAACTCATGATGATAAACTACAATTTGTAACTTTTGAAATTCAGTAATTTTGTTTAAGATTTTTTCTACATGCCGCGGTAAAAAAAAATTGGCTAAAATATACGAAAGTGATATACGACTTCGGTAAATATAAGAATCGTAATATACGAAAAAAAATTACTGAAATATACGAATATACGATATACGACAATCCCGATATACGTCAATTCACTGGTGTAATGTGACACGGAAGTTTTGGCGTTAAAAAATTTCAAAAACGGCACTAAAAGTAATATTGTGTAAAAAAATTAATCTCTAGCATTCTTAGGGAAAAAACATGATTTAAACAATGATTGGTACTTCCATGCTACAAAATTACTAAATGAGAACGATAAAAACTATAAAAATTTAATTACTAAACACTGTTAATTATCTATAATAATTATCAAATTTAATAATAATTGATTTCGTGTTATGGAATTTAAGCCATTTGGTTTTCATAACTAGGTTTTTCAATCGAATGCTTAATTAAATATGTTGGAGCAGATGATTTCCATTTTATTTTGACTTTTAATTGAAGAGTTTTTTTTACTAAATTTTGATGTATACAGCAATCCAGTTGTCAAGAAATCATTCGATGCATAGGTGTAGGACAACAAAATATGCATGGGCTAAAACTCAGGCCTGGCTTTCAACAACTAATGTCAATTAACGCGATTTACAAAGTGTGAATTAAGTATTTCTGATTAAACAGCTAAAATTAATAAACTCAATATTTTGAAACAAATTTCAAATAGGTAATGGCACAGAAAATCAATTTAATATGATTGCTAGTTAAAGTGCGTTATAAGGATGCGCCTCCAATAAAAATTTCGAAATCAGCAACTGAATGTGAAGTAATTCATATACTCAAAACTCCCAATGTGCCAGAGATGTCCAAAGGACATCCAAATCATGCACTTTTAAGGCTTCAATGTCATTGGACATATGGGACATCTTATGAATGTCCTCAAAGTGTTGTTTTACAAATTAAACTATTCAAATGTTATTAACATCTCATGAACTTTAAAAGATTCAACCGAATTTCATTAGTATTCAACATCAGCTAAAGGCGGAAAATATATAATGTATTTATATTTATATTGGGCACTGAGTATAGGAAAACTGAAAAAATATATTAATTTACACCAATTTTCGGAAAGGCAAAACTTCTGCATACATAAATTTTAACAGCGAATATTCAAGTGAATGTATGAACAATTTGTTGCAAATTTCAGCACTAAGTTTGATTTGGTTGAAAAATAATAAAACTGTGAATTTATGCTCTTTCATGTTGCTTGTAAAATTATTTTAAATTCAAATCAAAATAGAAATCTTTAATTTAAATTTATAATTATAAAACTCTTAGAGAATATATATATTGACATTTTTAAGCGGATTGAAAAATTTTGATAATGATGCAATTATATATTTGGAATATCAATGCGAATGGTTATGGCTAGGTAATTGATTTTCTTGACCACGCATATTTGTTTTGCGTTTATTTTTTGCAGATAATTTGAAATAAATATGTACAAAGCAATAGTATGCTGGATTTAACCCTTTGATGATTTTGGGGTCAATGGGACCCCACAAATATAAATATAAAGGATTAATAAACAGCTCCAAATGACAGCATATGCTTAATAAATTCATGTGTATGGATATATTTGAAGAATAATAAGCTGCAAAATGACGTAGTTAAAAAGCACGTGTTTAACGTAAACTTCACGTTTAACAGTTATTCGCGAATTAATTCCAAGTGCAAGTTAATGATTTGGTTTACGGTCATGTTAAAGTAAAACGTCATTTTTAACGGTTGCATTTTCACTCGTTAAGATATTGAATTTGGACCACTCCCATAATTTCAATTATCAAAGTTTCATTTGAGTACTCATCCAGGCTTAATACCAATGCCACTAAAATATGACCGTAAATAAATTTACATACACATTTATAAGATTGATTGCCAAATCCAAAACACTGAATACCCCTAGTTTTAATTAATGAAATATTGAGCGTTAAGCATGCCTTGTCAGTACCTACATTCTGGGGGCTTACCGTTGTAATAGCCCCCTTTTTGTTGACATTTTAGCACTACACCACTGCTCCTATGGCAACGATTCTTCCGATATGCATGCTGACGCGTCTTTTAGTTTTAGAAATTCCAGATTTTTGTATTAAAATTAACAAACTCTCCAATATGTCTAATGAATATAAGAATTGTATATCAAAATTGCGTGAAAAATTGATATATTTCGTAAAAACAGAAACGAGTAAAGCTTTCGATATGATTTATTTCGGCCCCTGATAACTCTTTGGTGAGAGCGGTGCTGATGCATTGTACGCGGTATAAACAAACGAGTGCTTTCAATAGCTTTTTAAATTACTTGAACGTAATTGGTTATAAAACTGATAATGTATTCATAGTAAAGGTATATAAAGGTATATATATAGATAAATGAATTAAAATATTGTCACCTGTTTGAGTCATTAAATGAGACGTTGATGTCACAGGATAACAGTGGAACCTAAAATTAAAATTTGATTCGATATACGCTAGTGTAACATAAGTTTAAACGTATATAAATTGGTTAGAAAAATACTGCAATTATTTAGAAACACCTTGTATATTTAAGAAAATAAATAGCATTGCACATTAAATCCTTAGTAAAATAAAAAGGCAAACACTAAAGTGCCTAAAATAGATTTTAAATGTGTAAATTTAGAAAAAACAATAATGAATATGTGCAGTAGTTCCCCCCTTGATTAGTATTGTACCTGTTCCATTGCAACCAAACTACCAAAGGATCCCCCAAATATGAGTGTTGTCGAGTGTTTCTCTGTATGACAGGCATAGCAATGAAAAAATCATTTACTTTTAAGATGCTGGTCATAAACTTGGTAACAACTATTATAAATAGTTAAATAATGCTGTCCTCAGAACAGACCATATTTCTCCAATAATAAGCATTAGTCATATTTATCCGTCTACTAATTGTTTAAACCAATCATTCAAATACAAAATGATTTTCATGATTTTATTTTTCTTCAACTTACATTTATTTTGTGTTTAAGACGATTCCCGGAGAATAGCGAGTTGATTTTGTTTCTCGACAACACCATGGTATATCAGCAGGTACTTTTGCAACACAATGAAAGAATCTCATCCAGATCATTAATAATCACCAATGGTAGGCTAGATTACTCGGTTAACATACCTTTCTCACATTTGTTAATTTTTGTGACAACTGATTCTTATTCTTACGCGACGTACTGCATTGAATATATTGCGCGTTACTTGATAAGTGAAAGCCCCAATTACGGAGATCTTTCGTCGTATAATAATGAAATAGATAAAGATATCTAAGACTAATAGTTTAATTATATTGGTTATAGAAACCAATGCAATAAATATGTTAACCGCTTATAACTAGAGGTGTTAAAATATTAAATAGCTCAAAAAATCAACGCACTATAATATGTGCAATAAGTGTATGTTGGAGTAAATTAATAGTGCACTAATTAAATGTACGAAGTACACCGAATTTGCACATTTGGTCAAGAAATTGATGAAATTGTTGAATTTTGTCATCCTCTGCTTTCAGCATCGTTCTTTTGAAGCCAATTATGAAATATTTCTTTTGTGAAATTAATAAACACGCTTGTTGGATAACTGTTACTTCAGTATTTAAATTCAACGTGTGGAGTAAATGAATTGCATTTACATTAAATGAAATTCGTGTTATATCTTTAGAAAATTTCTTTACTGATATTGTACACTACACCATTTCAAGCTCATAATGCGGCATTTCGATGTCATATCTAGATATTTCCATTTATCATTAATCCATTTCCAAGATATGTTAAGATATTTCTAATTGTATTAGCAATATTTCCAATTCAATTTGCTACATTTCCACTCGATGATAATCCTTTTCTATGTTGAATTTCAGACATTTCAAATTCTAATTTCATCAAAATTTCCAATTGATATTGATCAAATTTCTTTTACGGATAGAAAATTCCGCCGATATAAAATTTTTGTATTTTGTTCATACAGCATTATGTAATTATACACTCGTATATATGACTTCTGAAACAAGCAACAAAACAAAATATTTATTTTCAAGAGGTTAACAGTTTATCATAAATGAAAAAAGTCAAAGCCCAGGATGCATATCTTCCGACTGAAGTGCAGCTGGGAAAAATATTTAAGAATGCTGGCGACAATTAATGCAATCGCAATTGGTTATCTGATTCATTGCAGTGTTAATCAAACCCTCTACAAAGACCAATCGTCGCTCACCGATGTCATGTCTACTGACATTCGGTACCACCATTTCTCTCTTGATAATGCTCTTCATCTTGCTCAGAATAGTTTCGATTGGATTTAACATCGAAGAATATGGTCCAATTCTCTGCACAATAAGTCCAAGGAAGATGTCCTGACACTCCTCAGTCTCTGAATGACATGGAGCATTATCCATAACCAACACTTGTTATCTGATGTCAAACCATGAGGCAGGTTTGATAACATGTAAGTTACCTATTTTTGGCAGCTCCAGACCTGAAGGCACCACGATGCCTACTCTATTTGATAAGTTGAAATGGGGAGATGGCTCAAATGACACGAATATTAGGGCCCCAACATGACGGCAAGATCCTCACTGCTTTCGCTCCCTTTCTAGTTCGCGCCTGTGTTCGTTTACAAAACAAATTGATGTTCGTTTCGTCCATCTAAATGATAACTTTGTTTTGTTGCATGAACAGGCTAATTCTTTCGACATATTGTCTTCGTTCTGTTTTCATCGCGGTTCATGTAAGTTACTTCAACGTGAGCCTTTTTTAGTGTTGCAGACGTCCATGTAAATATTTGTAAAATTTCTGGACCGAGATATCAATATTGTAATAAGTCCTTACTTTCTCTGATAATTGTTTTAAAGTGGAACTTGGTTTTCTTTCCACCTCAGAAACCATCTTCAGTTAGTTGCTTTTGCTGCTTTCCCCCGCGATGCTTGTATTTCGCCTCGACACTTCTAGCCCAGTTGTTGCTGATTTTTTATTACCCCCAATGAGTGCCAAATCACGCCAATCCCCTCCTTCCTTATAACAGTTTATAATGTTAGATTTGTTGTATTGACGATTATTATTCATGTTATTTCAAACTATTGAGACTTATAAGTGCTTCGTTATTCCTCTAATTACTGAAACGAAATTTGATCAATATCAATTGGAAATTGATGAAATTAGAATTTGTCATGTCTGAAATTCAACATAGAAATGGATCATTATCAAGTAGAAATAGAGCAAACTGAATTGGAAATATCGCTAATGCAATTAGAAATATCTTAACATAGCTTGGAAATGGATGAATGATAAATGGAAATATCTTAATTTGACATAGAAATGCCACATTATGAGCTTGAAATGGTGTTGTACAAAAACGATGTGGACGCTCTTGTATTTGACATACATGTAGATATTAAAACAACAAAATATGCAACACATTATTTTGTGAATTCACAAAGTGATAATTAAAACTTCACAGAAAATGCCTTTATCACAAACTTAAAGAGAAAAGCCAATTGGGAACTCAACAGTAATATAATTATCAGCGAGAATATACAGTAGTAAAAATATGTCTAGAAAGTCTTATATCGAATAGTAAGATTCAAAGAAAGAATTTCACTAAAATTGTATAATTCAAATTCAAATAGAATTAATAAAACTATGCCTGGTGACAAAGTGGAATGAGAGAAGATGTATTTTTAGCAGCTAGTATTCCAGCAATTACAGCAGTTGATGCCAAGTCACCTTTTTTAAGTTTATTGGATTTTGCAGCATTGAATGCTTTCTCGTTTAAACGCAGCTCTGCTCGGGCAGAAGCCGTTCTTAATGAGACTGATTTTGCAGAAATGTCCACGAATTTAACTTTTCCCGCTTCATTAACGTGACTAAGCGAACAGAAAAAACGAAATCCATACTCTAAAATAATATTAGAATAATTGGTAAATTATAATTATGGAAGACCATAAATTGTCAATTTCAAACGCATTGAACTGTCAATATTTATAGAAGCGATCTTAAACGAGCTATTCGTACTAAGTCCAAAGATTCAACTAACTATGTTTTATTGATTCATCTTTGACATCAGTTGGACAAAGTTTATAGAAACACTTGAATAACGCGGTAAATTGTTGCAGAGCAACATCTGCACTGTTTATAATTACGCATGGCAGACGTTAAATTGTGTATTAATATAATTACGTTGTAAATATTTGTGGCAAAATCATAATTCTGTAATAAATATATTGCATTAGTTATTTTACACTGAGAATTTAGGAAACTTTGACATAAACCAAACATAACTGGGAGAGGCCTGTAATTTGAAAAGAGGTTTTTTCAACATAAGGATTTACGAACTCCAAGCTGAAGCTCTGAACATTTCTATGGAATGAGTGTTACTCGTTAGTATTTTTACAATTTCATTAAAAACTAGTGTACTTATAACTTAATTCTTTTCACTTGCTCTGATGTCTTGAATAAATGTAAGAGATCAGAATAAGTCACTCACTTTTTAAAAGCACCATCAATGTCTAAAACACATACAAATATGATTCGATTGCAAGCTATCTTATTCTAAACAAACACAACTTCCCATAACCATTCAATTCTGGAAGCAATTGCGACATTATGAGATTAAGGTAGAAGCCTTATAAAATTAGATTTGCCTATTACTTTGATCATATTGAGAAATTATACTATTATTATACATGCCATATAATACAGTATATATAACGTATGCAGGCGCGTCTTTAAAATTTTTAAAACAGGGGGGCACCATCCAATTTTGTTTCAAGAAAACTTAAACTAAAATGGAAATTTAAACAAAAATAACTCCAAAAGAAAACTACATTGTAAAATGTAACCTCTAAATGTCCAAATTAATGCATTGCTCACCTTAGATTGTCGGATGAAACTTGCAAACATCAACATAAAAAATATTTGAGGAAGACACTTTTACAAAAAACTAAGAATCCCCAAAAAGGGGGGGGGCACTGGCCCCCGTGTGCCTCCCCCTAAAGCCGCGCCTGAACGTATGATTTGTACAACCTGACCAAAAATAGGCGACACAGTAATTTTATAATTAGTGAAAGCGAAATGGTAGGTAATTTAGCGAATTCAGAATATTTCAAGGTTATCGTGGTATTCTATAAGCTATAACATTGCTAGCTATAATCATTTTTGCCTTTGATCTGGCATTGATCGCAATTAGTTAAAAAAAGTTAGTAAAAAATTAATAAAACCGACACATTCATTGCCTTGCCTAGTGGAAACTAAGAAATGTACGTATTAAAATAATACCCTATCCTACTTGATTTAGAAACTGCAGCCACATAATATTTTTACCTGAAATTTTGAGACTTATATTTTATTTTATTGGATTTGGATCAGAAGACTTTTTTCAAATATTTGTAATTTTATTTACAATTATTTCGCAAATTCTATGTAGAATGGCCCTTTAGAACAAAATACAAAACTAATACCAAATTTGAATTAAATATATCCCCGTGGCAAACGTTCATTAATTGAATATTTAGTGAAGACATTCCAATTAGACATTAAATATTTTTGACGTCATCAAAAATAATGTTACCATTTTGTTCAGAACACAATAATTTTCCTAGAAAAAAAATTTCGATCGTTTTAAGCACTGTTGATCACGACAAACAGTGGTCATGGCATAGCATAAGATCTAATATCATGCCTTTAGTAGGTCATCATGTGTATTAAGATGACTAAAGAACAAAAATCAATATCTGACAGAATATTGTTTTTCATACTTGTCCTAAATTGTTGTAATCACAATCAGAATGGTTTACGTGTTACTCATTATTGCAAAAATTTCAGTGTCAAAATTATATTTAAAACGTGAAAAATCCACTATGCCTTAGTCGAGTAAATGCTGAACTAAAGATACTACTCAAATAAAATCAAAATAAATTTGAAACAAAGACTTGTCATAGTGAAAATACAATAACCGAATTTTGCAAAAAATATGTTTATTTAACAACGAATGCTATTCAATGAGATCAATAAAAAATTAATTATTCTATCAAAAATAAATTTATAATTAAAAATAAATATTTAATGGATGACTTTGCGTTCACGCAGATCACTAATGTCTGTCGCGGATAAACCAAGTAACTCTTTGAGAATGGAATCAGTGTGTTCACCAAGGGTAGGTGGCGGAGAACGAATTTCATTCATAATGTTGCTGTATTGCACAGGAGGTCCTACAATCTTTACATCGCCGACGTCTGTGTGATGTAAAGTTTTTACGAGTTTGTCATGGACAATCTACAATATCACGATAATTGACGACAATTTAGATATAATTATAGAAAATTCGCATTCGACATTAACCGAAACTTGGTTTCAATACTCTCTGAATTGAGCATTGAGTATGATAGTACGAAATTGCTTTTTAACCATGCCCACCTAAATATTGATTACAAATATTGAAATAGATAAATCCTATAATTAGAAAATTGAACTGCTTCGGTACATGACGCCAATACATTGAATTCTAAACTTACAAATAAGAAAAAAAATTGGGAAAAACATCGTTATTTAAGTTTTCCGCTGTGAGATATACGCGGAGGGTTGTGAAAGTGGGTTCTGCGGCATAAACATGTTAATGTGTCCGGTCCAAGTTAGTCCCATCAGGTTTTGTCTCAATCCCGTCAAAAAACCAGTTCTACGGAATATTATGATCCCATGACATAACTATTATTCGGCCAGAAATTTACAATCATAAAAAATATTATAAAATCCGTGATTCCAGTTTCTTAAATTTATGATCCTAGTCACAATGAAATAGTTACTGCCAGGTACCAGTTCCGTGGAATTGGGTCCAGCAAATGTCATGGACTAGATGATACCGCAGAACATCCTATTGTGAAACTAATCTAGGATTTGAAAGATAGTTTTTAAAAATAAAAAGAAGCGTCGTCAATATTCGTACTTGTGGATGCTCAAAAACTTGTTGCATGTTATTAATTTGTGAATGAAGGACTTTAGTATTTTCGAAAATTGCCATCCAATGAGATTGAGGCTTCTGAATAAAAATTTCGTTCATTTTCTCAATTAACACTGATTTGTTTTCCACTCGATCACGGTTGGTTTTAAATCGATCATCAGAAACTAATTCTGTCAAGCCAATAACTTCACATAGCTCTTTGAACTAAAGCAACCTTGTAAACAAGAAGCGAATGTATCAGAAAATTGTAAGAAAAATGAATACATGATACATGTCAGCTTAGAATTCGACAGCTGATTACACCTCGGCTGTTAAATAAATTATACCCCACTGTTGTTGAAAGCTCCAACCACAATGTAACCATCACTTGTAAGAAAGACTTGATAAGGTACAATGCTGGGATGCGCGCCACCGAATCGACGGGCCTCAACACCACAATTGAGATACGACGAAGCCACATTGGCCAACGTAGCAACTTGTGCAGATAACAATGAAAGATGCACTTCCCCTCCTCTTCCGTTCAGTGCACGTGCATATAGAGCCGATAAAATACCATTACACGCAAACAAGCCAGTAATCTAAACATATTAGCTTCACAAAAACAAAATATATCTGGTAAGTTAAGTCAGGGTTTAACATTATTTAAATGTTAACAGCAACACGTTTTATAAATCAACAACTTAAAATGATTTGCAAAACTACTTCAAACGGCAAATTAAGAAGTTTAGTTGTAAAAATAAAAATGGTGTTTACACAACACTAAGACATTTGAATTGATTTTTTAGAAGAATTATGCTAGATGGAATGCCAAAACTGAAACCAAGTGGTGACTAGGGCTGCTTACACGATGCGGCTGATCCGGCAAAAAGCGAAAGATGCGGCTATCCGCATTAAGGCCATCTACATGAGTTCGCCATTAGTAGTCGATTTAATTGGTCTTCCGAGGCAGAATCCACTCCTCCACATGAAACCGTATTAGTGAAACGTAAACAACTTGTCAATACATTTAGAAATAAGTCCTGAACCATTTTTTAACATGCTCTGGCAGATTTGGCCAATTTTCCGACTGTAGGCACTGAAGACCACGATTTGCTCTAGAAGGTTGTCTAGTTTAGAACCTAGTTACGAAAAATATAGCTGACAGTGCTTCATTTGGTGAAACAAATCATTTTTGAAAGTCTCTTAGAAGAGTAAAAACTTTCCATAGCGAGAAATGATGCAAGCAGAATAGAATATACTTTCACAATTAACAAAAAGTCGCATCGCAGGCTGTATAGATTGATTTTATTGGCTTTCAAAAACGTCAATGACGCACATCAAATTTTCCATGTTCTTATGGAGATAAACACGTTCGGCAAACTAGTGCCCCCATTGGGTAACATATACTTGTTTTGTGAACAAAAGCGAAGTTCTCTAGCCTTTTTGAAAATCGGTTTTTCTGCAAGAACTAGTTGGTCAACTAGTCATTAGTTTCTTAACATACTCAGCTTTGGTCTAGCAAATCGAAAAATTAAAGAAATCTTTTGACAAGGATCCTAAAAATGTGCACATAATGGGATGAAATAGCAATGATTATATGTGCTGTGCAGGATTCGGTCAATGATTGATTCATCTCATGTGAACAAGCATGGGAATTTTTCGATATGCAATGCTGTGATTCAGATATTTTCATTAGTTCTTTATAGGACACAATATGATTGCTTTGATTATTTTACTGGATAGAGAAAAATTGCGCTAGATTGTAAAGTTAAAACTTGCAAGGAAATGTGCCTGTGAGTATATATCGAAAACGTGCCATGTCAAAACAACATTTTGGAGAATCTGGGTTGTGAACGTCTTGAAATCAACCCTACACTGCTTCCCAAAACCAGATAAGGAGGTTGCAGCGTTGAGTTGACCATCCTAGGCGGAACCATTAACCCCCATGGAATTTCAATCAAAGATTGAACTCACTTTGTATGAAATCCGATTTCTCCGAAAGAAATATATTTCACTAAAGCGGAGTATATGTAAATATTACTTAAACAAATTTTGTATCAACAAATAGTACTGTATTGGTTATTACACCGAAATAAGCTCCTCTGCATCTCGTTTAAACGAGGACAATTCCATGTTTTCCTAAAAAATTAGTACCGCACAATATGCAATTATTTAAGCAATAAACGAAACTATTATTATTATTAGGCAAAGCGACAACGAAAAAAGATAGCATGACTATTTTTTCATCGAACAAATACTTACATAAATTAAAAGGTTTTAGTTCATAAAAAATTAACAGATTGCTAATGAAAGACATTGCCTTAAACTTAAAATCGTCGATGAGCAAAGACAGAATTTGTAACTGAATAGTCACATTTTATTGAATTGAGGTAGTCTAGAATCAAATGAACAATGGCGTCTACTTTAAGTGGTCTCAAATCGTTTGTTAGCTACAGAAGTGTATCCATATTAGAAAGCAAATGTAGATCCGCAATCAAATTACATGATATCGAAAGCTTTTTTTGTATTGCGGCGTCCACTTAATAGACAGTCGCTTTTGCAGATCAACATGTGAATGCAGCTATTTCGGAAGTGAAAAGGCTTTTGGGGACACTTAGAGACTGGTGCCAATTCGGTTAATCATGTAGATGACATAGAATAAAATGCTTTAATTAAAAAAAATTGAAATCACACTTTTCAAAATATTGGTAATTACTGCAATTAATTACAGAAATTTATTGGTTTTCCTTGCAATTTAAAAATTAATAGTTGTCAAGTGCCTTTTTAATTTTTTGTGTGCCAATCAATTATTGAACAGCCCTGATTAGGTTACCATGAAAATATTTTCGGTGCATATATTCTGAAATCCATGGTTCCAGTGTTTCATCTGTGTTCCCAGTAACATGTGAGCCCTACTAAATCGCATGGGATTAAATGGTCTCACATAACTCTATTATCAAGCACAAAAAAAGAAATTTCTTAAAAAATTAATCTATAATTCACCTAAAAATTTGCGACATTATTTATGACAAAAGCATGAAATATACTCAATCATATACTTCAAAAATACCCTGTAAATGTAATTCCAAATCTCAATATTGAAAAACAAATTTGAAATGAAATAAATAGTAAAGTCGTCAACAAATTTCTCAAACGCCGAAGACATGTGCGGCACTTAGAAAATTCGCATTTAATCCGAAGTCGCAAAAATAAAATTCACAATACTAGCAAGTTTTTCTCGCATGCCTTCTACTTAAATTTCTTTGCAATAACAAATGAAATTCTTTTTCAACGGGTAGGAAAATTACAGTTGATAACTTAAGAATGAATTCTAATGAATTCCAATAGTTAATCCAATAATTGACTTTAAAAAATGCCCTCTCCAGGGCTAAGGAGCCTAAAAAGCTCAGGTCAACTAGGGTAAGATGAAAGTTGCAACAATCAACCAGCATTGAAGCAATCCTTATGATGACCAATCGAAAAATTATTATGTACGTCTATACGATGAGCCAGTGGGGTTATGCATACATAAATTTGAAAGACTTGATGACAATATAAATGATTGAAATGAAATTCATGTAAGTGAAATATTGAATTATGGAGTACTCACTTGGTCAGTTATAGCGACCCCGACCCTAGTAGGCGGACCATCAGGCTCTCCAGTAATTGACATTAACCCACCCTCTGCAGCAGCGATTAAATCCACACCTGGTCTATGAGCACTAGGACCACTTTTTCCATATCCCGATACAGCACAATAAATCAAAGAAGGATATTTCGTTGACAGCGTTTCATAATCTAACCCATATTTAACAATAGAAGATGTCATTGCATTGTGTAAAAATACATCGGCTTTAGAAATTAATCTAAACTGGAAATGCATAAATTTTCTACTGGATAATATCAAACCAACATTTGCGATAATTGAAAATGTCTTCAACTATATAATATAATCGATCTGCATAATATCAGCATTTATTTTTATATTAATAGAAAATTTTGAATGGCCTTTTTGCACAAGAGGGAAACCAATTGATTTAATGACTAAAGGTGCCACATTTAGAATGTGCACAATTTAACGATGATTAATTTTATTGGACAATGCACAGTGTAGTTAATGCTGCTGTCATCTGGCAAAACACAGTAATTCACTAATTTTTCAAAATTGATTTTTTTATGAAAATCTGATGCTTTACTAAATCGTGTGGCATTAATATTTTTTTCAGGTTGGCCCCTTAATGGTATTTATTTTTAGTTGGCAGAACTCAGCATCTCCTATTTGCACTTGAAATAACCAGTTAAAACACAAATTCTACTTTATTTTTCACTGAATTACTGTTTTTTGCTAGCAGAATAGTTTAATAATTTAGAAATTAATCCATAGATATTAAAAATATATCCTAGGAAACGAAAACTATTGCAGAATTAAAATGCTCATATGAAATAAATAAAGAATTTGATCAAAACATTTGTGCAAACAATAGATCAGACATTGAGGATGAAAGATTAAATTTGTTGTAAAGTTTTAAACTGCTTATTGTTTGAATTTCAAAGAAAAAAATTGTACAGAATAATCTTTAAATCTAGAGAAGGCGACTATGATATTTTCCATTGCCATCGATCAAGTAAACATCTTTATTTTATAAATTTAGCAGATTTATAGAGAAGGAATCAATATGAAAAAGAACGAATTTCTGCGCTGAAGCTGAAAAAGGCTGAACGCACGAACGTTTCTTGTAGTTAGGAGCAGCCAGCATATTAGAAACTATAGTTCAGTCAATTTCAATTTCGTTAAAGAGCGAAGAAAAAAATCTATTCTGGACAATTATTTGAAATTTTCCTCGAATATCATGCCTTTTAACGTAAATATAATCTAAAGGATAATCAGTTAGATATGTGCGCGGTTAGAAAATATTGATATAATTTCTATTGAAAAAACGTTATTAACCATCTAACGACGATAAGTAATTGGGTAATAATTTTAACTATTTTTTTCGTTATTATTGTTGTGAAATGGATAACATAACATAATCTGTATCCATTTTGTTCAAAATATTTTTTGTATCCAAAATCTAGTATGGGTCACGGACAGGGCTGTACTCCTAAGAAATTAACAAGGGGGCTCTCTTATCTTGTGGTTTGTATTTTCATGAAATATTTTGACCATAATATATTTTCTCAAAAAATAAAATCAAACACTCGAATACTAATATAAATTCAACAAGGGGGGGGGCTGGGCCCCTAATCTAATTCAACAAGATGGGCTGATCTCGTGGGATGGTTTTATTCCTTTCTACTCGCCTATCTACTGTTCTTTCCTCAACCCTATTTGATATTGAGAATTGTTTTACAAAATGGAAGAACCACTTAATTACGCAACGATCATCGAATGAAACTCAATAAAAAATTCAATAGAAAATGACTTTCGTGTGATTACATCTGAAGATTGGAAAGGATATTAAAGGAATATGCTTAGGTACTTGAATAATTAAACAAACAGGGTGGAAATGAATAAATGAAGGCAAACAAGACTTTTTTTGTTTTGTGCAATGAATTTTCAATAAAATTTTTAGTAGTTTTTCAGATTTTATCGAAGATTAAATGAAAGGTATTTTTAGCAAGTGTATATACAAAGACTTTATTGAATGCAATAGAGACATTCTTGAATGCAGCAGAGACTTCATTGAAATCAAATCGACTTAATTGAATGCAACAGAGACTCTATTGACTGCAACAGAGAATTATTGAAGAAAAATTACTGTAATTATACTTAATAAGGAATCAATATTTAAACGAAAACTAACCAAGGATTTTACTGGTTCTACAAATTATTTAGCAGGGTATTTTGGAACATCATTTTTTTAATTCTTGTATAAATTTCAAAGTTTTAAGTGAATTATGTTATGGAAGAGAATAGAAATCCAACTGGTTAATGAACTTTATTTCATTAAATTTCTAAAGCTGTAACAAAATGCTTTATGAAAAAATTCAAGATAATGCAAGTCCAATCCATAGCAATTTCTGTTAAATTATGTTTTCGTGACTAACCTATATCCAAACTAATCGTAATAAGCCATATTGATATTGACCCCAATCGGCATTAGAGGATTAAGATAGGATCCCCTTATGGGCATATTATTCTAGTCCTCCCCACTTTGAAAAGCTGGCGACGCCTCTGCAGAGCTGCAACCCGCGCCGTGACGTTCCTAACATTTTGCTTTACTTAGCCTGTGCCGTGCCCCAAATCTATGGAATATGCAAGCTGATGAAACTAAAAATAATTCTTTGTACAATTTTCAATTCATAATATATTAAATGTTAGTTCATGTTTAATAATACAAATGATTCTTAGAAATAGATTTGCATAGAAATTCCACTGCGGGAATTTTTAGAATGCAACAACAATATTCGTATTTTCGCTATGCCATATAATTTCTGCTTGACTTTTTGCAAAAGTGTTAGATATTATGCTTTGCGATTTTTTTGGCATATTTAGTACATAACGAATAATTTAATAGGCGTAATTTAATGTTTCTAATTTATAGTTTATCTTCTAATTATTACATTATTTTTCTAATATATTAGTTCCTTATATTTAAATGTCCATACTGTTCAGTGGCGGATACAGAAATATTTTTAGAGGGGGAACAATGCAAGATAAAATGCTAAGTGCGTAATTCGGTACTACGGCTGGTTAAAAGTTGATAAATTTTTTAAAATTTAAAACAATGCGTGAACTTCATTCGAAAAAAAATTGTGCAACTTCTCAAGACCCAGTTTCATTGTTTTTAGCCCGAAATAGTAATATTGATAGTAGGAAATTGCGTGAAATTGTATAAAATTTTTCAACAAAATAGTATTATTTTTAGAAAAAAATGTATTTTTCACGAAAATATAAATTGACTACAGTATATATTCCAAACTATATGATTTCATTGTGCAGTAGAAAAATGAGAAATTTTTAGTGCATTTTTAATGACATATGGATTAAGTAAAGTACAAACTGTTTACATAAAAATATGAATGTGTACCTACTCGTCAAATGCAAAAATCAATGAAATTTTAAAATTATGAAAAATTGCGCTGGATTTTGAGAAATTACAGAAGTGTTCCTTGTAATTTTGGAGAAGGAACAGGTTGATGAAATCCACCCATATTATTGAATTTGAAGACAAAAATTTGATGCACCCTATAGGGTACAAAGAATTTGGTTTGAAATTTTTTAGAGAGGGCCCGGACCCTCTAGGCCCCGTCTGCATCCGCCCCTGATACTGTTAGAATAGCATACATTAAATTAGAATAAGTGAACCTTATATCAAAGCTTTTTCAAAAACATAACTTTTATTTTTCACTTTACTTCTAGTAAATATGAATATTTCGGTGTCTATTTTTGAGACATATTACATTAATGGAAGCAGATTATATAAAACCGGGATGCATACTTGTGTTTTAGTAATCTGGCGTAAAAGATGTTTTTTAACAAAGTTGTTTTTTCCTACATTTACAGTAAATTTTTCAAACAAAAATACAACAATTACACTTGCATTTGTCTGATTTGTTACTAGAATTACTTATTTTTGAAAAACCTGCCGGGCTTCCAAATACCAGGCACGGTTGCAGCTCTGCGATAGGGTCACCTGTGACCCGAGACCGAAATTTGAAAATTCAGGGCAGATAGGAATATTCAAACGAAATAAATTTATAAAACATTGTTTCAAAGTATGGTTTTGTTAAATATTCACCAAAATTTATATTTCTCTGTGAAATACCCCTTCCTAGACTGCTCAAATGTGTCAAAATTATTTCATTTTGATTATGTGTCTATTTGTATAAATTTTCACTTTGTTTTTAAAATTCTATCGACTATATATGTTGCATATTCACTACGCCTAAATATATCTTCAATCTTTATGATTGATTTATGAAGTTCTAGGGAATTTTGATCAATAATTAAATGCGATGTATTCAGACCTTTGATCATGGATTTATTGTATGCAAAAGGTAGGTTTGAATGACAGTTAATTACTAAATTTGTATCAGGAGGTTTGTTGTAATATGATGATATAACTTTGTTCCTTCAATGTTATTATTCAAAATTGGGAATCCTTTGTTTTCTTATTCGATGGTAAATTGAATTGCAGAATTTAAAGAATTCAAAGACGAACGCAGGTCTTTGACATTATATTTTGATATAACTAATATATCATCAACGTATCGAGCATAGTAATACAATTTACTCATTATTTTGGCAATATTCATTTTTTCATTAAAAACGATAACAAATTTTTCATAACTGTATTTATGAATTGTTTTTGTGTCTTTCAAAAATATTTTTGATAGTTAATTCAAGAACTTGATAATCAATTTGAAAAAAACTTCATTCCAAATGTATTGGTAACCAGAGTCCTTTCGTCATCAAAGAGTTAAGAATATTTCAAGGCAATAAATATAATGTCTTAGTAAATGGTGTTGCAAGGGGAAATTGCCTAGGACCGACACTAGCAAATATTTCTGTGTCGAAATTTAAACAAAAATGAATATTGCAAAAATAATGAGTAAATGTCAATACTATGGTCAATAGGTTGATATACAATTTGTATTAGAATATAATGTAAAGGCGTGCTTCTTTGAATTCTTAAATTCTGCAATTCAAAAGAATGTCATTCCTGAATATTAATATTGAAAGAGAAAAACAAATTTTTGTCATCATATTACAACAAGCCAAACGATACAAAATTAGTAATTAACTACCATTCAAACTTACCTTTTACCAAGAACATCTAAACCAATTAGGACGCTTAATATTTCTTACGGGAATTTTAATTGAAGGGATGATTTACGAGACAGAAATTTTGCAGCAGAAAATATTTCGTGTAATACTGCATTGTGATTGCGTAATGGTTAATACGTGTAGCGTTTTTCATCGCAAATCTAATTATTACAAGGGTGATGGAAGTCTATTATTTTATAACAATTGATTTATAAATATTAAGAATATAATTTAAATAAAGTCACTTTGATTTTCCTAAAGCATCTTAATCCTAATAAATGCTTGCTATGGTACTTTACAGTGTTGGAGATTTTCAAACTGAATAAAGAGTATGCTAATGAACAAATATTTTTTTTCAACAAAGAATTATAGGTCCTCTGTGACTGTAAATCTGTAAACTTGACTAATAGATCCCTGTGTGGTGAAACAAATTAGCTAGTTGAGTGAAAATTTGGTTTCCAGAATTGCTTAATAAAGTTCAACATCAATGATAATATGCTTGTTTTATACAAGTGCAGTGCTTATTTTTTATTGAATTCAATTTAAATAGTTAAATACATCCTAACTTTATGCATATATTTGGCCAATGCGGTTTTGTACTATCAATCTAATGTTCGACGTATTTAGGTATACCGTTTGCTAACTAATGAGATTGAGAAAAGTCGTTGGATAGATGCACTTCCCAACAACCCTGCCACATTACCCAAGAATGTTTTTATTTGCCGAAAACCTTGGCCAGAAACATTGGAAGATTCGTGTTGGACTACTGGTACTGCTGGACGTTACAAAACACCTTCAATCCTCCTTCTGTTTTCGAAGTGTCGAGCTCATGCTTGAAACAATTTCAGCACAAAGGCGATCAACCAATGCACTTGGCAAGTTGTCGAAAAACGATTGCTTGATAGTGACGAAATCCGCAAATTCGAAAGAATTGATAAAATTGATCCAACTTTGTTTGCTAAGGAAATAGGAAACCATATTTCTTCTTGTTTCATTGATCGCGAAAATCCCGAATTTGACGAAAATTCAAAAATTTTTATCGGTATTTTGTGTGGCGTCGGAGTACATCGGCATCTACAGTCGAAACCGGTTTTTTCTTACACTGGGTTTTTCTTACTTTCTTATTTTTCTTACTTTTCATTCATGCAAAAAATTAAAAATTCATCTTTTACAGCTTAAGTCAATTGGTTTTTTCTTACTTCGGTTTTTTCTAACTTATCGGTTCTTTCTTACTCTGTTATCTGCTTTAAATGAAAAAATGCGTTCAATTTGAAGTGAGTTTTTCTAACTTTTTGGTCTACTATTTTCTGGTCATAAATTCATGTTAGAATAATTGTCTCTCGCCTTCTCATTGTCACCACCAAGGTCAGATTCCGCAGAGGTGAAATGGCCTCACCCATTCATATGTTAGAAACATGAGATACTGTATCGTCGAATGCTGACTCATTCATTCGGTTTAAAGCTAAGCGACGATGCCTGGCAATGGGAATTTATTACAATAGATTTTAACTTGCAAAATAACGTTTTCTAAG
>CABFPE010000047.1:1527325-1545338 GCA_900660155.1 Hofstenia miamia
TAACTCCAATATTCGATATACTGCTACTGCTCATAATCAAACTGTGACAATGCCTGTACACTTATCTAGATTTGGATGCATAACTTCATAGAGTCAGTTGAATGAAATTATTCACTATTTTAAAATGTATCACAGCAGGAATGGAATAGATTTAAACTTAATGATCGCATCACATCATTTAGAGGAGAATAGAAATCTATCTGTCGAATGCAGTTCATCAAATTCAAAGAAGAAATTTAATTTTTTTGTTGAATCAACGTCAAAAAGACGTTCTTATTGTTCTGATGTTATTTTCAGTGCTCTGGAAATATATAACATTTCCCGATATTGCTATTCTCAGTTAAGGTGTTTTTTGACATTGCCTTCTCCCACAACATTACAGCATTACATATCTGGTTTCTCTTGTGACATTTCTAATATAATTAAAAGTCATATGGATACTATTCCCACTAGTGAAAAAAAAGATTCACTTTTGGTGATGAATGAAGTAGTTATTAAGCCAGCCCTTAGATTTAGAGGAAATCATGTTTGACAAGTGAAACTGCCACATCCTTGTATAATCTTTGTCATTGTGCTGTTGACATGTGCAATTATTTGCTGCATGAGCGTAACTACAACTGTTTGGTTAGAATAAAAATTTGGTCATTACAGAC
Organism: Hofstenia miamia; assembly: GCA_900660155.1. Taxonomy (NCBI): domain Eukaryota; kingdom Metazoa; phylum Xenacoelomorpha; order Acoela; family Hofsteniidae; genus Hofstenia; species Hofstenia miamia. Next base: position 1,527,979 of record CABFPE010000047.1, read on the forward strand.
GGCTAAATGGAGGCAATTACTATATGGCTTTAGAGCATGTGGTTTTCTCTTTCAAATCTTCCACATTCAAAGACGTACTGCCCTATCTAGATGATGATGGTCTGACGAAGGGGTCCAACATATCATGTTCACTTTGTAATGCATGCATTTTTGAGGAAGACTGAGATTATTGAGAATATTAGTAATCGTGATACTTCGTGTGAAGAAATGAATACAAGTATTTTAAGTATCCAAAATTTAATGATGGGAAGGAGCTAAATGATGTTCCAACAACGTTTTTGGATATAGTTAACAGAGGAAAACTTAAAATTCCAAATGAAAATTTTATTCGCTTGTATTATACATGCAGCGCTTCCTTCTTCAAACAAAGAATTGAACCTGCAGCAAATATTTGATTAACGTTGTTGTATTAATATCGGATTTATATTTTTTATTTGATGAAGTGCTGTTTGCAATAGTTTTGGTGAACGTTTTGTTAAAAGATTTATCTAAAATTGATGGTCCCTGTCCCGAAAATATTAAGAAATTGGCAAAATATAGATTATGAATATACTTTTTTATTATTTAAATTATTTAGGATAATAGATTACTGTTATTAAGAGAATTTGTTAATATCCCTTCAATTAACATTGTCGTATTAAATTTGAAGCGTCCTGATTGGTTTAGATTTGCTTGACATTAACCCTGTAATCATGTGAACTAAATAATGTGTGATGTAGCCAGGTATGTTAACAAAAAACGTAATGAAATTAGCCATATTATTTTGAATTTACTTTTTTCGGATTTGCTCACTTGTTAAAATTTTTTCAGGTGGCCGAATGCATTTTTTCAATACAAGTTTTTTAATTTTGATTGAAAATTAATAACCAATTGTTATTCTACATATTTTATGGTATTAGACACAAATTTTCCTTTTTAATTAAAGTAACATTTAGTTATAATTTTAGGCACCCTCTATCCAATGAATATTCATTATTTATTAAAAATAGCAAGATGGTCGAATACATATTTCCAGTACTGTAGATACGGAGTGTTAGTCTTCTGGTTTGTCAGTTGAGGAACTGGAATGATTTTGGTTATTTTGCACAATGCAGGGAAATTTCCATTTTCAGGGTTAGATTCATATGAACCAAGATTCAGTAAACCATTCTGCGCTCTCANGGAGGAGGAGCATGAAGACAATATCGACGAAAAGGAATCGATTGAGAACAGTCCTGCTGTGCCCCCTTCAGTCTCTGAGTGCCTGAAACTCATGGATTTGGTGAGCAAACGCTTTATCTTAAGCTCTGGCGATGAGCCAGTTTGTGTCACAGACGTGAAGCAGGCCCTGATGAGCCTGCCAAAGTCCCAATCGCGAATCACGGACTTTTTTGTTCAAAAATAACTCCCTATAGACGTTTTTTGTTTGAGTTGGAAAAAAAGTTCTTTTTCTATAACTATTGGTTTTTTCTAACTATAGGTTTTTTCTTACTTTTTTTGGTGCAAAAAATGGTTAGAAAAAACCGGTTTCGACTGTATGTGCTTATTTGTGCTTTATTTTCAAAGATAACTCCAATATTCGATATACTGCTACTGCTCATAATCAAACTGTGACAATGCCTGTACACTTATCTAGATTTGGATGCATAACTTCATATAGTCAGTTGGATGAAATTATTCACTATTTTAAAGTGTATATCAGCAGGAATGGAATAGATTTAAACTTAACGATCGCATCACATCATTTAGAGGAGAATAGAAATCTATCTGTCGAATGCATTTCTTCAAATTCAAAGAAGAAATTTAATTTTTTGTTGAATCAACGTCAAAAAGACGTTATTGATGATGGTCTGACGAAGGGGTCCAACATATCATGTTCACTTTGTAATGCATGCATTTTTGAGGAAGACTGAGATTATTGAGAATATTAGTAATCGTGATACTTCGTGTGAAGAAATGAATACAAGTATTTTAAGTATCCAAAATTTAATGATGGGAAGGAGCTAAATGATGTTCCAACAACGTTTTTGGATATAGTTAACAGAGGAAAACTTAAAATTCCAAATGAAAATTTTATTCGCTTGTATTATACATGCAGCGCTTCCTTCTTCAAACAAAGAATTGTACCTGCCGCAAATATTTGATTAATGTTGTTGTATTAATATCGGATTTATATTTTTTATTTGATGAAGTGCCGTTTGCAATAGTTTTGGTGAATCTTTTGTTAAAAGCTTTATGTAAAATTGATGGTCCCTGTCTCGAGAATATTAAGAAATTGGCAAAATATAGATTATGAATATACTTTTTTATTATTTAAATTATTTAGGATAATAGATTGCTGTTATTAAGAGAATTTGTTAATATCCCTTTAATTAACATTGTCGTATTAAATTTGAAGCATCCTGATTGGCTTAGGTGTTCTTGCCTCTTACATACAAAAAATCCATTATCAAATGTCCGATACATCGACATTTTATGATTGATCAAAATTACGAAAAATCATAAATATCAAAGATATACAAAGGCGCAATGAATATCGAACATATGTATATAGTTGATAGAAGAACAAATATCTATATTCAGAAATTGTTTGCACAATAAGGAATACTGATAACAATTCTAAGAGCGTCAAGAAAAGAAATACAACCAATATATAATAAAACAAACCAAGGAATATTTACAAATAATAATGATAATTAACTTGGGTTATGGCGATGTTAGTTTCTATTAATAGAGTAATCAGGATTGTAAAATTTATAGCCTCGCCGTTTGTCTTTTTATAATACAGGTGTAAAAGTATTATAAAAGAACTTAAAGACTTATAACAAACTAAAGATGCTAAAAACAAACAAAGCGATTACTAATACAATTACATCCTTAATATTGAATATCGATGTATACAATCAATTGAATTACAGAAAGATCTAAAAATTATTTAAAAATAGGATGTATACCAAACCAATAAAATAAGGCATCTAATAAGACTAAAGACCTAAATTAAAATTGACGACGATAGGGTCACCATTGACTCAAACCTGAAATTTGAAAATACAGGGCAGATGGAATATTCCAACGAATTAAATTTATAAATAGTATTAAGTATGGCTTTGTGAAATATTCACCAAACTTTAGACTTCTCTGTAACAATACACTTGTTTAGAATTTGTCAAAATTAAATTTATTAAAACTATCTCATTTTGACATGTCTATTTCATAATAAAAATAACAATTTTTCCATAACGCTGTTTATGAATTGTTCTTGTGTTTTTCAACATATCTTTGATAGTTATTTTATAAACTTGATAATCAATTTGAAAAAAAATGTCATTTTAAATGTATGGGCCACCACAGTCCTGTCGTCGTTAAGCGAGACTGAAATTTTTGCCAATTCCTTACAGTTGGCGAATTTCGCCCAGGAAATTGAAGACTTACAGTATTATGGATGAAATTTTGATACAATTGTCAAATAATGCTAACGCTTAGTAAGGTTTGAATCGAGTAAAAATATCTTTTAAGTCATAAAAAATTCTTTAAACCTACAAAATGATTTGGTGACATAAAACTAGAAGAATTTTTCCATGCCAAGATTGTTGATATATTTTTTAGATGATAAATATTTCCAACTTTGTAGAACATTTTGAACAATACACTGCAGAACGCATCTTTCTCGAAATCAATCGTGAAGTCACTATCATATCGACAATTTAAAGAGAGAGGGTGCTTTGTGAATAAGCAAAATTTTGCTGATCAAAAAAGTAGCAAAACGATATCCATGTTCGGATAATTATTTGTTTTACATTTATGAGTAACATTAAGAAATTAAAATTTGCGCACGGCAAAATATCTATTCCATGATTATGTGAAATTACGTTGAACCGATTAAAGTAAATAAATTTCATTCTTTCGATACTTTCAAAACCCTGCACAACAAAGCATGTCAGATTAAGCTAACTGCTACTATATATATATTGAATTATGAATTCAATTTATTTTGATAACGAATAATAAGATCATACTGTTTTATTAAATTAAGCCCATCCCTTTGCTGAATATCAATTACAATGCTCTTCTTATTTCTGTTACAACACAGGAAATACGCCGATTGCTCATTTATAAATGGTGGTCCATAAGAACGCGTGTAATCCCCAATGATAGGTTCAATCTTTATAACATTTGCACCAAGATCACCCAACATCATCGAGGCGATTGGTCCAGCAAGAACACGGGACATGTCAACAACCATTACATCCTTGAGGATGTTCGCCTATACAAGGAATTTTAAATTCATTATAAAGCATATAAAATACCTTCGTTGAAAATCGACGTAAGTGACTAAATGATAAGAGCGAAAACATCTAAAACAAAAAACATCTTTTGTCACATCAAAGTTGATTAAATGAATAAGTACAAAAATGTATTACAAATTACAATGGTACCATCAAATATATAATTGGGCTAAATTTGACGCGAACATGAATAATTGGAATACAGCTCGTAGTGAACAACGAATTCGATTTACTGATTACCAATTGCATGTTTTTTCCACGTTTATGTGAATTCAATACAAATTAGTCAACATTCAACATCGTCAAACAGCAACAGATGGATCTTGTTGATTTTGAAGGGTGCCACGATACAGGAAGTTTTAACAAATGCTACACAGATAACAGCAACATTGCGCTAATATATAATAAAGGCTGTGTTGAGAAATAATGTCAGGTATTTGAACAAAAAGAATTACTAAATATAATCTGTGCTACTTGATAAATAAATGAAATCATTTTACAGGTCCAAATTATAATTAGAATACACTGTTGTGAACAAATTTGTAGTTTTGAAGGCTGCTTAATGCATTGGAAATATTAAATACATCGACTTCTGACTAGAATTAATGGTTTCTACAACACAAATAAGGTCTAGAAGTTTAGCATTAAATAAGATTTTTAAGGACTTCTGCATTTTGTAATTAAAAACTATTCCAAAGATATTTCATTAAAGAAATATATTCACTTACAAAACAGCTCAAATTGCAATTAGTATTGAAGATATTGCTTTGGAATTTATTAGCTTGTAAATGTTAATTAAGGTCTAGAATGACATATTGATACTAGTAGCTTTCTGCTTTTTCAATGGAAGTTAATCCAAATGATTCGCTTGAATAGGGTTTGACGCAATTTGATATTGGTTATTCGAGTGTAGAAACTTCAAGCATTCAAAAAAACTTCCAAGATCGAAATCACGAATCTCAAAAGAAAACGACATTGCCAAATATTTGCTATGCTATTTAGATTTAAAAAATGAGGTCGCAACTAACAAAGATGTATAACATTTTTGTCAAAGAAAGGGATTTTCTGCTCTCCTACTATAAAATCCTGAAATCTAAACTTGTTGATCAATGTCTGGCTTAGAAAAAATTAGTAATGATACGAGTCATTTTCACGCTTTTTCGAATCATGAACTTAATAAACTTGTAAAAGCCCAAAGAAGCAATATCCAAATACTACCTCCAGTTATCAAAAAATGAATTGTTAATTCGAAATATTCAAATGAACAGTCTCAAAATATTTCTGAAAAAAAAACAACGAGAAGTCCATGCAAAAGCTTTTTAAACGGATTTTTATTCACACAAGAATTCCGAAAGCCTGTATTACTAATTCATTCCTCAATGCAATGCTGGAAGAAAGTGGTTATAGTTCTGAAACTGTTTTGCTTCTAATGAATTGTTTAAAAAGCATTTTGGACTTTCTTACAGTTGTTAAATAATGTGAGGCATTAATTTTAAGAAATTTCGTGAGCTTTCAATAAATAACTAAAGAAACGAAAAAGAAATGTCTTCTAAAGTACCCAATAGGGAGGTATTTGAAAGACTTCAAAGAGAAATACAGCAGTTATTCGAACAAAATTTAAAAAATAATCATAATTATTATACTCAGGAACTGTTAAACTTTTTCTTTAAGTAAAAAAATCTAAATTTTTTTACATTTTTACATCATAAAGCGCCAGTGTAACAAAAACGTTACAGCCCTGTTTTGTTGAAAATGTTAATTTAGTGAACTGAGACAATGAAATATTTTTAATTAGAATACTAGGCACTACTTCACAACATTTTTATAAAATATATGTCAATATTTATCAGGGCGGTCTTGAATGAGTTAATACTCAATGCTGCTAAGAATGATGTCTTCATTGAATGGTTGCTCTCATTTAGTTTGTGCTATTGTCCACAGGAATGGATCGAAGTGAACGGTATGTACTAATCGGATAATTTCCTCTTTATCAAATGTTTTAGGTCTTTCATAAAGTTTCTATTGTAGAAGGAAACTGTGTTATCTTTGTAACTAATGCATTGATTTAGCGTTTGCTACTTTTTTTCATTGATTACCTGGTAAAGCCAAGGGGCAGACGGCAAATGTGTCGGGGATGATCAATTTCAATAGCCGAAATATTTATTCCAAACTTTTAGAGACTGCAATTTAAATTTCGTTAAAGTCTACTTATTAAATGAAGGAATTTATATTCAATTTATGTAATGCTATATGATATTAAATTCCAATAAATATCCCGACATTTTCTAAATTTGGGACTATATTGAAGTATAATCAACGTCGGAGGCACTTCAAAAATGTTGTTTAGAACAAGAAATATTTATTCCAAAATCCAAAAAACTATATAATTTCAATTTCGTAAAAGTCTACTTATTAATTTATAATTATAATATCACTTCAAATCAATAAAGGGGTATTTCACCAGTAGAATAAAGTAATTTGTTGGTTTTGTTGATTAGTCTTAATGCCCCGTATCCGCAAATTTGATTACGAAATGCTAGTGATTGTAATCAATGATTGGTTGTGCAGAAATAAAAAAATTCCGAAAAATTAAGATAAAATGCTAATAGAGTGGAAATTTGTCCTACAATGTTCTTGAAAAATATCAGAAATCACAGCTTCCCAATTGGATTTAAGTCAGGGGATGACCCCATAAACATTGTTATTACTGAGCTACATTTTGAGTTTTCGAGATGTGACAATGAGCGCCATTGTGCTTGAAGTGTGTTACTCCGTGTCAATTAATGGCAAGATTTTATCCTGAAAAATTCTCTTACATTTATTGTGGTTCCAGGAGGCATAGTCCCAAGGTCACAACGACCAATATTACTAGTGAAACGAATCCAAACCATTACTCTCTTAAATTGCTTTACACTCGGAATGGTGCTGCACACACTGTCACTGATCATCAGGGCGACAAACGTTACATTTAAATGTTCCAAACAGAGAAAACATTGACTCATCAGAAAAAAATTACATGTTTAGTCCAACCAAGTCTGGTACTTTCGGGAGGCCATGAGTTGGTCTCTTATGTTTTTAGGACTCATTAGAGGTTTGCGGCATGACTTGCATGATTTTAGTCCGGCCAGTTGGAGTTTTCTCCTGACAGTTCATATTGATATTAACTCTTCAGTTTGCTAAGACAACTCAACCGAACCAAATATGTACGATAAATAAATATTTCTTTTAAGTTTAATCTGAATTTTATGTAACGGAGACACGGTACCATGATCTCCTGGAATCCACGACCCTTTGTATTTCTCAACACATTATTTATTCAGACGAACTTAGTAAATGAAAANGACTATTTCTACAGTTACCCAAGGTTTGTGTCGTGGATATATTTTTCGCATTTTCACTGGAAATGAGTATTCATATGCGTTGAACATAAACTTTGAAAAATTTTCCCAATTCTGAGGAAAGGAAACGTTAACATCAGTGCAAAAATTCCAGTCACGGCGGGATAATATGTTCCCAAACAATTGTAGGTTATATTTCTTTTTCACTCTATAAGACGTCATCGTCGGATTTCCACATACATATTTGGATTTTATGTACACAGATAAATGCCTACATTTANTTACTCTCTTAAATTGCTTTACACTCGGAATGGTGCTGCACACACTGTCACTGATCATCAGGGCGACAAACGTTACATTTAAATGTTCCAAACAGAGAAAACATTGACTCATCAGAAAAAAATTACATGTTTAGTCCAACCAAGTCTGGTACTTTCGGGAGGCCATGAGTTGGTCTCTTATGTTTTTAGGACTCATTAGAGGTTTGCGGCATGACTTGCATGATTTTAGTCCGGCCAGTTGGAGTTTTCTCCTGACAGTTCATATTGATATTAACTCTTCAGTTTGCTAAGACAACTCAACCGAACCAAATATGTACGATAAATAAATATTTCTTTTAAGTTTAATCTGAATTTTATGTAACGGAGACACGGTACCATGATCTCCTGGAATCCACGACCCTTTGTATTTCTCAACACATTATTTATTCAGACGAACTTAGTAAATGAAAATATGTCCAAGAGTAAATAAATGTTCGTCCATAAATATTTTTCAAAAATATGTATTTCTATCATTGTAGAAACAAAAGGTAGATTTCTAATACAATTACTATTTTTAACAAATAAACTTATTTATTACTTGAATATATTTTGTGCCCTTATTAGCTTACAATGCTAATTTTATGATGTCATTCTAGTGCTATACAATGAGTAAGGTGCTTATTAGGTCGCATAGCTTAATTGACTTAAACAATAATTTTCTTCATAGACAACTATGGGTTAAATGACCCCAGGAGATTAGAAATATTCCGCCCAAACCTGCTGTTGATGGAACCTTGGAACCGCTAGGAGAAACATTTTGGATTTGGTTAGGTTGCGGAAATGATTGTATAAAAAATTATAAAACAAATGTCGAAAAACAGGCCTTGTCGAAGTCATACAAAATCAAATATACTTTATAATCCTTTTAACACGCTTAACAAATCTAGAGCTGAAACAAACGGAAAACGATGCTAATTGATAAGCGCACAAGATAAGCGTTTCAAACTTGACTCGCGAATGAAAAATAGAAACATATTATCACTGCTGTACTTCTGTCATATCGGTGCTTTCAACGACTGAGTCACAACACTCCAAACCATGGATGAAGGTCACAACCCAAGCTTCAACATATTTGTGGGAGATCACAATTGTCTGATGAACATTTAAATGCTTTGCTTGTTATTGGAACCACTCATTTTGAACCTCAGTTGGACAAAATTTTGTCAGAAATGAAACAATTTCATATTTCCCCTATTGGAAGTTAAAAAACATATTAATTGTTGCTGATATTATATGCATTGTAATTATGTACTGAATAAATAACATTTTTTAATTATTAATTCACTGTTTATTTACATTGCATGTATTTTGGTAAAATAAATAATTTAGAACCTTGGCCCGCGAAGCTTTAAAAATTCAGCAATGTGGCCCTCTGCTGGAAAACTTTGGAGACCCCTGGTATAAAGTGATATATCCAATTGCTGTACCAATTCTATTGTGCTTTTGTAAAAACTGTTTTTCTATTAAACAGTTTTAAAAGTAAACGTTTCTATACTTAGTTAATCATACAATTGTTTTTTGGAACAAAAATTACNCACTGTTTATTTACATTGCATGTATTTTGGTAAAATAAATAATTTAGAACCTTGGCCCGCGAAGCTTTAAAAATTCAGCAATGTGGCCCTCTGCTGGAAAACTTTGCAAGTGTTTTGTTAAAGTTAATAAAGCGAAGAAGATGATAAGTCGGGAATTACAATAAAATGCTTTTACGTGCGTAAGTAAATCAATAATTTATAATAATCTAACTACATGCTTAGGGACGTCAATCCTGGAGTTTCTAATATTTACTAAAACAGAAATAGAGTCCAAAACAATTTTAAGGATGCCGATGAAAGAGTTAGCCTTGGCGACCTGGTAATGATAGCAGATCCTAAGCTAGCGAAATCTACTCTAGCAGAGACGTCTATTACTACAACATGTAATCCCCTGTTGGACTGCACGGTTTCAGATGCAGGAATCCCGAAGAATTTTATAAAAATGAAAGGAATATGTTATTCTATGCAATGGTACCAGAAGCTCTCAAAATTGTGAAGTTGGTGCCATCATCTACAAGAGGTGCGATAAAGATTGTGGTTAAGCTGATACTTCTTTTACGCTGACATCTAACCTTGTCTCGAAGAGAGTTTAAACGTAAGTGTGCCATTTTGGAAGAAATAAGCCGTATGCAGAATTAAAGTTTATGAATTATATTTTTCAATAGAAGATGCAATATGCTTCATTTTGGAGTTTTTCAGAAGTTCGCACATAAATCTAAATACCTTCAAAACAATAAAGGTTTGTTAAACAATGATGCGCTTTCACCAAATACTGTATAGTATTAGTGTATGTTTAGAAGCGTAGAATTTTTTGTATACGTCTACAATACAATATTCAATTCTTATATTGAAAAGTGCCTACTCATACAATTTTCGTATAGAGCTAAAAAATTTGAACTAGACTTCCATTCAAAACTCTGCTGAGGAAATAAGACTACATTTTCTAAGAAATGCGATAACAACAGCAATTTTGACTTAAAATACAAAATCGTTAAATGAATATAGCAATGAAATATGCAGCGAAACAAAAAATACTACTCATATAGAAAGTGATACAAGTACATAAAAATAAAGTAACGAAAATATGTTTCACCACTGCTGTAAACCAACACATTGTCTGCTAATGTAAACTAAAGATTGTCTGCTAAGTAAATGCGAGAAACAAGGACTAATTCCGAAGCGGTTCAAAATAACATTGAAAATAAGAATTTACACTAGAAATTCTTAGGGAGGTGAAAATTATAATTAACTTAAAAAGTCCGAGGCATATTTTAAGGTTGTACACGAATTTCAATGTAGAATGATTTTCACTGTTAACTAATCAGATTAATTAGCTAATGAATTTGAATTTGCTGTGAATTTAACAGTGTAATAAAGTAATGGAATTCATAACTATCATTAGGGGTAGAGATTTATTATCTCATAATAATTTTCTCTATTGCAAGGAAAGGAACTATGGATTTAAATCACATTGGACATGTACTTCCCATGGATGCCATGGTCGTGAAATTTCTGAAAATGGAGTGTTTAAGGTTTCTGGTAAATAATTGATTTAAATTAAATGTTGATTGCAAAAATTGGAATTTAGTCAGTCAGTCATGCTGCCGATCCATATATAATTATTAAAAAGAAACAACGACAGAAGATAAAATAAAATCGTTATCTCGAGAGAAACCATGCAACTAGTTAGATCCGCAACTGTTGAATTATCGGAGAACCCCGTTAGTTTATTTCCATCTGTTAATTAAATTGCAAGTGCACTGCAAGCAGAACGCAGAAAACAGGGATATGGCCCACAAGGTAGTTTGGAAGTTATTCCACAAGAACTGCGTCACGCATTCTGGTGAGAGATTTATTCTTTTAGATGAAAGCTACAGTGCTGATAGAGTTTTACTGCTTGCGCTAAATATTACAAATTACAATTTATAAAATACTATGTAGCATGACAGCTTGCAAAAAATCCTATGCAATCTATGAAAACGAAATATCCTTCCTCCTTCAAGTGTCGGTGCTCATCGTGTTATTTTTGTAACTACCAAAAGAGTAATATAAATAATAATGCAAACAAAATTACTTTAAATTTCTGATACTAATTTACTACAATATTTGACATTTAAATCAATTTCATTGGTGTTCCTTCTTCAATTCTTATTGGCTAACAGTAAAAATCCTTTATAGTGAAATTCGGTTGGTACTATTTATCAACATACGAAATCTTGAAATCGACATAGGAAATCTTGAAATCAACATAGCAAATCGTTATGACAATATGAACAAAAAATTTAGCATGAATGAGGTATACCTATCAATTACATCAAAAGAGACATCAAAATTTAGTGTTAGCAGTTTTTTATTGAATTGTAATCCAGACTAAATCATAAAATATTATACTTGATTTCATAAAAAAAACTCAGATAAATATTTTAATGTACATATGAGAAAATTTTCAATGACCCATCTAATGTTATTAATCTTCATACCTCATTCATGCTAAATTTTTGTTCATATTGTCATAATGATTTGCTATGTCGATCTCAAGGTTCCCTATGTTGGTTTCAAGATTTCGTATGTTGTTAAAAAGTACCAACTGTGAAATTCGGTTGGTACTTTATTTCATTCTGGAAAATCTCATATTTCCAAATTTATCTCAAATCATTTCCAAGAATATTATTTAATAGACACATTTCCCTAAGAAAAATTACTGCAAGTGTCCATTCTAGGAAAAATTAGGAAGATTTGAGATTTTCAAGAATGAAAAAAGTACCAACCTTGAAATTGAATGTGCCATTTTAAAGATTTCATTTAAGTTCAGCTAACCTAATTGGCAAACGTTAATATTGACGTCATTAAAAGACCCAGCAATAGGAATAGTTTATTTTATTGGACAATTTTCAAGAAAATATAGATTTTCGAGAAAATTGAATTTTTCCAATAATTTCTAGCCCATAATGTTGAGAAAATTTTAAATTTTTTTATGTAAAGCTATTGTAGCATCATCCAAATAAAACATAAGCTGCTAAAGTCGATTAAGAAGAATGAAGATCAAATATGAATATGATTAGAAATATATTGTAAAAAGTTATCATCAGCTTAGATTAATTTGTATGTTGCAACCAAGTAATATTGTAGAGTCACTTGGGGCCCTATTTTTCAAATTTTATTATTTGGCAATCTGAAAATAGTGTTATATCTTTTTGACGTCATTATTTGATGATTAGGTGCTATCAATTTGTATCAATTTCTTTAATTCAATTTGTTCACATTTTTTAGTGTTGTTATTTGATAGAATTATTATTTGTCCCCTTGGTTAAGAGTACATGTGATTGCTCATTTAAATATTGTGAGGGAAATTGTGTTTGAAACTGTAAACATTATCCAGGTAATAATTTACAGATTTTGTAATAAATATCTGAGTAACTGTAGCAAAGCAAACAATAAATTTGTCTTCCTTCAACTGCATTTGATCTTTTTTGCTTTTAGTATCTAGTAAACCCTTTTAGATTTATCATCAAAGATTTGGTTATGATAACTATTGCTTAAGATCCAGCGACAATTCAGGAGGAAACTGCACTGGGTCTCCTTAACAGTGACAGCCCAAATTGTAGTCACTTTAGGCTATGATTACATGTAGGGAATAACAACTTTTATTTGATTGATTTGTACATGCACATAATATTAACACACTGCAAATATACTATGCTGTTGGCAAACATGAATGCACAGCAATTATGTGCCTTTTGTTTGTTATTTATAATAGAACTCTGAGATAAATCCTTGGCAAGTAAGGATGGCTTTGTGGATCTGGCTTTGGCATGATGCAGTGTGAATTGGTCACTGCTGGAGTTATTTATGTAATTTCTGTATTTATTAGGCAAATTGGTGAACCACCAATGTTTCTTTCTTTTGTTGGAATGTGGGTCACTCTCTGCTATGGTAAACTTTGCAACCTTCAATTGTAACTCTTGAGTTTCCCAGTACCACTAGAGTAGCCAGAGCTCCTCTGTGATTCTGGACAAATTAGGGTGTCAGTTTAACTCTCTACTCTATTCTGTTGAATTTCCTGAAGTGGTCATCTGCTTTTTGCCTGGTGATTATAACATAGTGCTGAGCTGTTACTGTTTCTATATCATATTTGGTTTTGTTCTTTCTCCTTGGTGTGAGCCAGCTGGCCATGAATCAACTTCACTACCACTTGATGCATAACTTTGCCTCTTATGTTATTTTTATGCTGCAGTTCTGTACTCTGAAGCTGTCACTGAGCTTTGACATGTTTTTTAATTGTTTTGGTTGTTACTTTGTTGTTGTCTCATTCTTCTAGAATTTGGATTTATTACCATACCCCACACTGTGCTGTCTACTGTTATTAGTTTTTGTTTCTCTGAACCCAGTTGGAATTTCTCTCAATTTGTTGGAATTGTTTTTCTGAATTTTCTTGTTTTTTCTGAATGGATTTTAGTAGTTTGTCTCATAATGGGACTCCCACTCAGTGTTTCCCCAGTGTGAGCCCAAGCAGCCCAAACATTGCTCCTCACACTGCTGGGATTAATTCAATTGTTTCTCCATTATCTTTTGATCCTTATTATATTCTCCCACAGACACCACTGTCTCCTGAGCCTCAAAACACTGAGATCAATCAACTCTGAGCTGCCCTTGCCAAACAAACTAGTTGACATCTTGCCTGTGAGCAATGCCTAGATTTGCTTCAAGATGAGATGCAAGGACAGGCTTGTGATGCTCAATTGAGAGAGAGATGTTTCATTGATTCAAATGCTTTGGAAATTCAACTTCAAACTTTGGTGACACCAATGCATACATCCCTGCTGAGGCAGACTATACTCTCCCAGTCTAGATTTTCTGAGTATGTAACTCACAGTGTTTTACAAGATGTTTTGGACACTTTTTCCAAATGCCTTTCTGAACAAATTTTTGAGCAGCCCTATTGTCTCCACCTCTACACCATTGATGCCTCAATTTGTTACCCCTGTCACTTCATTCACAACTGAAGAGCCCACCTTTATGCAGTCTGCTTTGACTCAAGTTTCCACATTAACCACAGTTGCTGCCTGCACCTGTGAATACTTGTGTTACCCCCATGGTCATAACTCTGATTGCTCCACCACAGTTATGTTATCTTTCTATGTCTGCTCTGAAGAATGGACCACATTTTACCCAATTGATCCTACCTACAACCACTGTTTGAAATGAAACCACTAACTTATGTAATTGTCATTCTATATTGCCTAAGTTCACTGGAAAGATTGATGAAATTTCACAGTCTTTTGAAGAGTGGTTTTTCCTCTTTAAATTAACCTTGCAGCAGTACAAACCCACTCATGATACTGCTGTAGCTCAATTTCCTACCTACCTTCAAGGTTTTGCATATAACCAATACATGATGTTGGATTGGGACATGAAGACTAATTACCAACTTTTCATTGGTTATTTTGAGTATGAATACAAGGTGCCTTACATTAAGCATCAATACAAAACGCTATTATGCAAACTTTTGTTCAAGAAGGGCAATGATAGGTGCACTTACATCATGCAGGTGGAAAGGCTGTTCCATTTAAGCAAGCTCATCCCTGAATATTTGAAGCATGATCTCTTTTTGTACATTTGTCAGGGCTTTCTGCCCAATATCCATAGTCACCTTGAACTCAAGTGTGATCCCAAAGATGATCTTAACCTGATAATTCATAAAGCTATTAGCATTGTGTACATGCTGCACAATACCACTCACATCAACAAGGATGCTGCAGATCTTAAAGCAGGTTCCTCTTTGTTGCAGAAATCCCCTACCTCCTTGAGCACTGTTGCTTCCACCATGAAAATAGTACTTGAACAGACTCATTGTTTCTATTGTAGCCAGAAAGGTCATATGAAGTTGCAATGCCATGCTGTCATTCATTTATTCGCCAATGGTGAAGGCTTCATCATTGATGAGCCCAGAGTTGGAGAATGTCCTCCAGATTTACCTGTTAGCTCTGTTGGTCAGTTAAACTAGTTGGAGTGCTGCCTCAAAGAAAATGTGCACACAACATTCTTGTAATCACTTCACTGTTGTGTACTAATGTTATCCCTGTAGATATAAATGGATCTCTGATTAATGTCACCATTGACACTGATGACCTCAGCTTCAATCATTAGTGAGTCTTGTTGCTCCAAGTTATGTTTGTCATGAAATGATTTACTTTCATCTACTGCATGTCTGTTGGATGCCTCTGGGAACTCATTGTCTTTGAAAGTTCACATACCAAACCTGGAGTTATGCATTCAGTAGGAAGTGTTTGTTGTTGATTAAATTGTTATAGATACCTGCAACCAGCTGCTCCTGTATAACATAATTCTTGGTAATGACTTTCTCAAGCAGAACACATGTGTTATTGATTACAGAAAGAACACAATTTCTATCCATGAAAGCAAACATTGGCAGGAGCTCATTACCATTCCTGAGCAGGATATCTTGTTAAGTTTTTCCAAAAGTGTGATTTTTGAGCCACATCATTGGCAAAGTGTCCCCATCACTATTGACTCTGCATACACTGGAGATGTTATGGTTTTTGGATTCAAGGGGAAGCACTTCTGTAGAGTTAACTTTTTCCCTAATCTCTGCCATATCTCTAAAGGAAGAAAGTACATTACTATCTTAAATAGTTCTAATTTGTTGGTCAAGATAGACCCTTCTCAACTGAAAATTATTGCAACTCTGGCTTGTCTGGAATTCCAGGCCACTGCCTGTCTACCAATATTAACTGCCATTCATGATCTGACAGAACCAAGCAATCCTGTCCAGATCCCTCATGTTAATGAATGGACTCATCCACATCTTAGCTTGCAAGAGCATGAGTCACTTTCTCACCTGCTGTGGCAACATCATGAGGTTTTCAATTATGGTTCAATCAGCATTGGCCAGGCTGTTGGCAAGACCAAGAATGATCATCCTATTTGCCTGCACATTAGGAAGGTACTGGAAAACCTCCAATAAGAATATGAAAAGATTCTGAGCAATCTTATAGAAAGTGGCAATATTCAGGCTAGCAATAGTCCCTACACAGCACCCACTGTCTTTATTAAACAGGATGACAAGTACTTTCCTCTTGTATTCTTTTCTTAACCTCGTCTTCATTCCCTCATGATCTGTTCTATCTTTCTCTATCACACCTAAGTACTTGTACCTCTCTTTGATTTCCTCAATCTTATCCCCACTGCTCATCCTCAAACCATCTCCATCTATGCACTTTCCTCTGGCCATTGTCACTGTTGCACAATTTCCTAATCCAAATTCCAACCCTGAATCTCTGCTTGCCTTCTCCAATGTCTCTACTTGCTTCTGCAACATCTTCCTTGAACTGGTATAAATCTTCAGGTCGTCCATGTACCAAAGGTGACTCACTGCTCTACCATTCTTCTAAATCTTATACCCTATGCTGGTCTCCTTTAAACTTTCTGTGATAGGTATTAAGCTAACTACAAACAATAGTGGTTCTAAGCTGTCTCCCTTGAATATGCCCCGCCTAAACCTCAAAATGTGTCTGCTATCTCAGTCTCCCACTTTCCCATTTCCCTCTCTAGAAACTCAACCTATTTCCATGACACTCCATTGGCCTCTAACGTCCTCAATACCCACCTATGTGATATGCTGTCATATGCCTTCCTGCAGTTTATCCATGCCATTGCTGAGTTTGTCTTCCTTCTTCTACAATTCTCTATCACTGCCTGGTCTATCAACAGCTGATCTTTGCATCCTCTCGTCTTTGTCCTACTTCCCTTCTGCTCCTGTGGTATCAACCTGTTCTGTTCTAAATAACATGCCAGTCTACTTGAAATCACAGAATTTAGCCATTTCCACATTGTTGGCAGACATTATTATTATTATTATTATTATTATTATTATTATTATTA
>CABFPE010000047.1:1549729-1566441 GCA_900660155.1 Hofstenia miamia
GTCTGTATGTTGAAATCCCACAGTATCTTAACCTTTTCATTTTCTATGACGCCCTGTGGCTTATGCTCATACCACTTGTCTCCTGCTTCTAACCCATTATTATTATTATTATTATTAGTATTATTATTATTATTATTATTATTATTGACCTTATATTTTTAGCTTTAGTTTTTAGTGTTGTACAGTAACATATTGTGTATATATATTGCTTTGTAAATATTTGTATATAAATATGATGCAATGTACTCACAGTTCAAACTAAATAATGCTGATTATTCAAGAAGGTCAAAAAATGTTTATCACATATTGTCAGTGATGTCCATTTCTAATTTCTTTTAAGGGATTATTTAAACTATCCTCTATGTTTCCCCTGATTTTACTGCAAGGCTTTTTAAAGGAAATCCCTTAAGGCATCTTAGTCCTATGTTAAATTTAGTTTAGCTTTCAGCCATCCAAACACCTACCATGTTCAACCCAGTTAGCATTTGGTGGTGCAGTTTCACACACACAAAAGTTTCCTTTTATGTTACCAGTTCTTCCAACATCTCCTAAACGATCTTCAGTGTTTCTTAATCATTTTTGAGCTAGCACATTTGACAGGGATTCCACATCATATTGTTCACTTTGTGCGTTCCATAAATTTGATAAATTCGATTGCAATATCTAAGCTATTGAATATTTATAAATCATATAATTGAGATGCTTTACATTATATAGTCCTTACTAAATAGTGTAAACCTTTAAAAGGATCGCTTAACTTTTTAACTTCTCGTTTAATTTTAGATTTTTCTGTAAAAATATTTAATTGAACAGAATGGATATAGTGTTGGCCAGCACCAATAAATATATTTATTTTTTATTTTTTAATTCTATTTAAATAATCTGCAAATAATTCTTTTATTCAACTATAAATGTTTTCCAATATAGAATAAAAGTCCATTCTTATTTTGAAATAAACATTGTTGTCATTGTTACATTTAACTGACCTCTTATGTACACCAAAATGGAACTAGAAAATAATAAATTGGCTACAAGTATGATTTAAAAATAATTTATTTCATAGACAAATGAATATTTCTGCTTTACATCCAGGTGTTATTTAGTAATCCTTGATATATTGTATATTAGGCAACCCCATATTATTTTTGGATGAGTTTTTGCTGTAAAGCAATAAAGAAATGTTTATCTTCTTTCTAGATTAAAAAAATTTCACGCCCCTAGATGAAATTTGTCAAATATAATATAGATATGATTATAATAAATATGGAGCTGTAAAAAAAGTAAAAAATCATAATACGGTATTATATATTGGGAAACAAGTACCGGTGCCGTACACCTCTAAACCCTAACATGTATATATTATATAATTTTCTATATTCCACAAAGATCGAGGATCTCGAGGAGGTTGTCTTCTGCTTCTAATACCAAAGATCCTTAAACTAATCAGATATGAAGTGCTAGAAAAAAAGTGTTTATTAGGCAAAATAGCACAAGAACTTCTACTACACCAGAGATTCAAAAACTAGAAAAGGCAATGAAGAAAGCCTGCCAAGACCTAAGTGACGCAAACATAAGCCTAGAGGAATATAATGAACTTAGAAATGCACTTAACACCAAAAAAAAGCAGCGTAAGGCTAGTCAGGACAGAAAATTATTTAGACAGTTGGATACTTGCAAAAATAAGTGGAATTTTTTAAATAAGTTCCTTGGTAGAAACAAAGGATCAAATGAAAATATTTCTGAGATTAACATAAAAAATTCAATTGTAAGAGATCATTTTGAAATTGCAACACACTTTAATGAGGTTTTTCAAGCTATTGGCTTGTATAAAGGTACTAAAAAAGAATATAGCAAGAACAGGAAGTACACATGTAGTAGTAAGTTTAGCTTCTATTTTGTAAGCAAAGCAGAGTTGCTAAATGTCATACGCAAAATTGATAGTAGAAAGTCTTGTGGAAGTATGGGAATTCCTATATTTATAATTAAGGAATATATAACTCATTTTGAAGAGCATTTGTTATTCGCAATAAACTATTCAATAAGCCAAAATAATTTTCCACCTGTTTTGAAAAGAGTGGACATTACTCCAGTCTACAAAAAAGGAGATCCACTGCTAGCAGAAAATTACCGTCCAATAGCTATTGGCAACCCATTTGCTAAAATCTTTGAAAGATTGCTATACAATCAAATAATATCTTATATTAATGATAATAATTTGCTTTACAATAGACAATTCGGATTCAGAAAGTCTTACAGCACTACAGATGCACTTCTTTACATAACTGAAAGTACCAGATATCACTTAAATGAGAATATCTCTAGTGCAGTCGCCCTTTTAGATCTGAGCAAGGCATTTGACAGTTTAAATTTAAACATCCTACATAAAACGTTAGGAAATAAATTTTTCGTCAAGTAGTATCGAATTAATAGCAGCATTTCTAGAAAAAAGGGAACAAAGAGTTAAAATAGGGACCACATTTTCAAAGTACATAGCTACAGAAAGGGGAGTTCCGCAGGGCTCCGTACTTGGACCCATTTTGTTTACTTTGTATGTAAATGATATGCATGAATCAGTTAAATGTGAAGTGATTCAGTATGCTGATGATACTTGCTTAATTACACGAGACCTTAATGTAAAAATTTCAGTAGAAAAACTGCAAAAAGATATAGGAAACATAATTCAATATTTAAACATCAACCAATTACAAATAAATATGAGTAAAACGCAGTTCACAATATTTTCTCCTCCTATTAGCAAGATGTCATGCAAAGATATTTCACTAAGTGTAGAGTCAGGAGTGAGCATACATCAGGTTGACATCTTAAAATATCTCGGTGTAGAGATCGACCAGCAACTGACACTAAAGAGATTTGTTTCCAGCAAAATTAGGAAAATGGCGATGGGGATCCGCTACCTACAGCAGATAAGGCACATAACAAGCAATAAAGAGCTGTTGAATGCTTTAGTTATGAGCAATTTTGTATATGCATGCACACTTCTAAACGGGTTATGTATAGCTGAGCATGAAAGGTTGAACAAGGTATTTAACTGGTCAGTGACAACATTATTTAATATTAGTAAACAGATGATTGGAGAGAAATTGCAAGAAACACAAATCCTGGCGCCAAAATACTACATTCAGTTTGCCAGTCTTGTCACCTTGTACAAACACAATTACAAGTTAACCAATTCACTCGATTTTCTTAATACCTTTTACATAATAAATAAGCGTGCAAATAAATACATAAATAACAGCAAAATTAGGTGCTTGCCATGGAGTAAATCCTTCTCAGTAGTCACATGCAACAGCTGGAATTCACTACCTGATGAAATTAGAACTGCCAAAACACTAAACATATTTAAAAAGAAACTAAAACAAAATCTACATTCACATCAAAAAATTCTAGGTTCACATCAAAAAATTCTAGGTAGTAGTAAGCGTCTAAATACATGGCAAAACAGCTTATCGCAGCATTTCTTTTTTTAAACAATATTTTAATGTGTTGATTTACTAATAATTTTATATGTGTTCATTTTAATTTTTTTATTGTACATAGTGTAGTTTGTAGTTTTGTAAATATGTTTATATTTGTAAATATGTTCCTTGCATATAACTTATATTGCATATTACAAACTGCAAAATAAACTATTGCTAGACTTAAATGATTTTTAAAAAGTAATAATTATAAATGCTTTATAGGCATACAAAAAGAACATTTGTACAAATTTAAACTTAAAAAGATTTAAAGCTATTCGATGTACTTTTGAATTGCAGTTTTATCTTCAGAAGAATACTTCGTTGTAATAATAGACTTAATGAGATCATTAAGAAATAAAAAGCTCTTTTCTATTCGAGTATACCGCCTTTTTGTCCTTCGAATGTCATTCATTGTGTTCTGAATTTGTTGTACAGTAATCTTTAGTTGTAGTTCAGGTGTTTTTTCTTGGTGTTCTTGATATGTGATGTGATATGCTTCTGCTATCGATTTCTCCCAATTTAAAAGTGCCCTATCATATACAGGCCGTGTATCTATAGCTTTCCTAGATAGGCTATGTAAGAACATAAAAGTATATCCAAATAGTGAAAATGGATGTGGTAAACATGGCCTTCGTTCAAACTCGATAAGAAACCTGAATCTCTCCGAGTTCCAAATTTTGTATGAGTTGGCTGCGAGCACATCAAACTCTCTGTTAAACATTGCAATTAAGATATTGAGCAAAACGGCGTGCGCATATAACAATGAAAACATTAGTCCAATTAGTGTGGTTACACCTCTGAAATCCACCTTATTTAATTTATCATGTGGAAACTGATATTTGTACATCCGAAAATAAGGATAAAAGAACACTTGGTTCGCTAGTACCAGCATATCAGAATCAAGTATTCCAGTTTTCTCATCGCGGTTAATAAGAAAAAAGAAAAGACCACAATAAAGATCTGTGAAGATGAGAATAATTAAGAAGTGTGAAACACTTGATAACATTTTTATTATAATAAGTAACATACGACCCAAAGTTTTATGGGGAAATAGTGCTCGTAATAATTTAATTGAATGCAAAATTGAAGATGTAATAAACAGTACCAAACACCAATGTGAGTCTTCATCTTTTCCGGAAATTGCTATGGCATAACGAAAAACTAAACCAACAAAATAAGTCAAGACAGCAATCGCGTCCAGGGATTTATAGAAGTTTACAAAAAATTGCCTCAATCTCAACCAAACAGATCCATGCGTTGTAAGGAGCTTACGCACTACCTCTGCGAGATAGCCCAAATTAAATAACATCAGAACAAATTCTAATGGAGAGACTTTGCTGTAATCATATGTTGTTAACAGTAAGTAGTACATCACGAATAAATAGACAGCATTTGATAGAGTGTACCCGATAAACTTTGCAAAGGGATATTTAACTGGTCAGTGACAACATTATTTAATATTAGTAAACAGATGATTGGAGAGAAATTGCAAGAAACACAAATCCTGGCGCCAAAATACTACATTCAGTTTGCCAGTCTTGTCACCTTGTACAAACACAATTACAAGTTAACCAATTCACTCGATTTTCTTAATACCTTTTACATAATAAATAAGCGTGCAAATAAATACATAAATAACAGCAAAATTAGGTGCTTGCCATGGAGTAAATCCTTCTCAGTAGTCACATGCAACAGCTGGAATTCACTACCTGATGAAATTAGAACTGCTAAAACACTAAACATATTTAAAAAGAAACTAAAACAAAATCTACATTCACATCAAAAAATTCTAGGTAGTAGTAAGCGTCTAAATACATGGCAAAACAGCTTATCGCAGCATTTCTTTTTTTAAACAATATTTTAATGTGTTGATTTACTAATAATTTTATATGTGTTCATTTTAATTTTTTTATTGTACATAGTGTAGTTTGTAGTTTTGTAAATATGCTTATATTTGTAAATATGTTCCTTGCATATAACTTATATTGCATATTACAAACTGAAAAATAAACTATTGCTAGACTTAATGTATTGAATAAAATAAATGTTTATTTAAATGCTTTATAGGCATACAAAAAGAACATTTGTACAAATTTAAACTTAAAAAGATTTAAAGCTATTCGATGTACTTTTGAATTGCAGTTTTATCTTCAGAAGAATACTTCGTTGTAATAATAGACTTAATGAGATCATTAAGAAATAAAAAGCTCTTTTCTATTCGAGTATACCGCCTTTTTGTCCTTCGAATGTCATTCATTGTGTTCTGAATTTGTTGTACAGTAATCTTTAGTTGTAGTTCAGGTGTTTTTTCTTGGTGTTCTTGATATGTGATGTGATATGCTTCTGCTATCGATTTCTCCCAATTTAAAAGTGCCCTATCATATACAGGCCGTGTATCTATAGCTTTCCTAGATAGGCTATGTAAGAACATAAAAGTATATCCAAATAGTGAAAATGGATGTGGTAAACATGGCCTTCGTTCAAACTCGATAAGAAACCTGAATCTCTCCGAGTTCCAAATTTTGTATGAGTTGGCTGCGAGCACATCAAACTCTCTGTTAAACATTGCAATTAAGATATTGAGCAAAACGGCGTGCGCATATAACAATGAAAACATTAGTCCAATTAGTGTGGTTACACCTCTGAAATCCACCTTATTTAATTTATCATGTGGAAACTGATATTTGTACATCCGAAAATAAGGATAAAAGAACACTTGGTTCGCTAGTACCAGCATATCAGAATCAAGTATTCCAGTTTTCTCATCGCGGTTAATAAGAAAAAAGAAAAGACCACAATAAAGATCTGTGAAGATGAGAATAATTAAGAAGTGTGAAACACTTGATAACATTTTTATTATAATAAGTAACATACGACCCAAAGTTTTATGGGGAAATAGTGCTCGTAATAATTTAATTGAATGCAAAATTGAAGATGTAATAAACAGTACCAAACACCAATGTGAGTCTTCATCTTTTCCGGAAATTGCTATGGCATAACGAAAAACTAAACCAACAAAATAAGTCAAGACAGCAATCGCGTCCAGGGATTTATAGAAGTTTACAAAAAATTGCCTCAATCTCAACCAAACAGATCCATGCGTTGTAAGGAGCTTACGCACTACCTCTGCGAGATAGCCCAAATTAAATAACATCAGAACAAATTCTAATGGAGAGACTTTGCTGTAATCATATGTTGTTAACAGTAAGTAGTACATCACGAATAAATAGACAGCATTTGATAGAGTGTACCCGATAAACTTTGCAAAGGGGCTGCGATAAAAAGCCAATACTTTGTGAAAAACTGACATTTTTGCATTAAATCTTAAAATAGGTATAAATATTGGTAGAAAATAGAAAAGTACAATTATCCCGAAGAAGTATGCATGATGAATATGGCCATACCACCTAACAGTGAACATATCTTGCATTGCAGCAGTGGCCTCGACATTCTTGCATTTGGCAATTGCAGCCATTTTTATCACATTTTTCTTGAAAAATCCTACATTTTCACTAACAAGCAGTTTTCTAGTAAGACTTCTATCAGCTCGCCAGCACCTGTTTACAATAGCAACGGCATGATCTTCAAATATTGTCCGTAGATTCTCAGCTTTATTCTTAGCACTATATGTTTTGTGCTTTTTTTGAATATAAGATAGCATTCTACATGCCAACATAGCGTTTATAATATGCTGATCTCCCATTTTCCAAAAGTACTCACTTAATTTTCGGTCCAAAGATAAAATACTGTAGAAAAACAAAATTAAGACAATGTATTGAGATTTTACACAATTTTTATGGGACAGTGGAGTGCTGAAATTTATATTTGAGAAACGCGTAATAATTAGAGGAAGTGGCAATCGTTTATTCTTCAAGTTTGAATAGTACCAAAAATTTTCCCTTATTTCCTCATCACTAATTTCATATATGTTGGCTCCATTTTCCATAAAGTATATTGCGGCCTCAGATTTATGCAATTTTAACGCTTTTATAAGAAACAGAATATAATTCCTGGAATCAATTTCAGTCAAATGCTGGGAAACAACATCTTCGACAAGATCGGCATATCGCAAATGTAAAGCGATGTTTATTTGAAACAGTGAGTCCTTCGTGTATTCGATTACAAACGCCACGAATAACTCTTCGAATTCTATTTTGGAATCGTATTCAAATATCCGTATATTGGTCTTATAATTCACAATTTGCTCAATTTTTTTTGCTGCAGCAGTAATAGCTGTAGCCTTTTCTCTTCTGAATACAAAATACAACTTCTTTTCAATCAATGTTTTAAATTCAGGCGTTTTATTGCGCGCATGTTCTTCAAGTGCATAAGATAAAACTGTGGTTCCTGGACCAGAATTTTTTACTATTATGCATAGCGATCCACGTTCGAGATCCTTCAGCAGATTTGAGAAAACATTTATATTGCCTCCAATATATATCGAAAATATGGGTAAGTTAAATTGTTTCATAAATGCTGAAAGAAATTTTTTCGCCAAATCTTCTGTATAATGTTTACCTAAACAATGGTTACAGAGCTATGAATATATAATAAAAACATCATGAATGCTTGCGGGGCACATTAGATAAAATTTAATTTGCAATTTTTGGAAAATACAAATTTAAATCAATCGCAGTGAAGGTTATTTGAATTCGTACGTTGTATTCAAACTGAAATAAACATTCAATTTTGATCATCCAGCAACAGAACAGGCTTTTTCAGGTATTATACTGAGATTGATGTCGGTATTTTATGACTGCTAATGAGAATTTTAAATGTGATATTTCTCAAATATAATCTATGATAGTTGGCATATCAAACTATAGTTTAATATTGATACTGCATGTAGCAGAAACTAAAAAAAGATTTTTTTATAGGATTATGGAATTTTTTCAAACATCCGCAAGCTGTGTGAGGTTAAATTTGTTTGTAGCTCAAGATAGAGACAGGTTATTTAACCAACAGTGCGCACTTCTAGGTTAATGAAAAAAAAATATCAACATTAGTCTTCAATGATTTAATCAAAAACTGTTTTATGTAATCGAAAAAGCTATCAGCTGATTGATTCACAAATCCACACGAGTTATGCCGAATAAACTAAGCAATAATTGGGCCTCCATTTCAAAAAAACTGGATTCCCCATTACCATGCAGTGCTCTTGAAGCAAGCTAACTGCAGTGACTGTGCTATATGGAAATTCATTAAAATACAAACTGATAATTAGTTAGCTTATTTACCTTACACTAGCTTTTTACATAAGTTGGTTGTGATTCAATTTAGATTTTTCAATTTCAAATTGCAATTTCTCATTGTAAGCATTTATTATGCCCAATATTGTTCTAGCAGAAGGAAAAATTAAACGAAAGAGTTCTTTTTAGTCGAGTTCGTTTTAGTTGAAATAAGTATGTTTGGGTCTGATCCATTATATTACTAAAGACAACTCAATGATACGGGAACTTAATGAAGTTTTCAAGTCACAGAAAATTATGTTTGTCAAATTTTACAATGGTATACTGTTTTGCGGATGGGAAATATTGTGTGCATTGCCCGTGTAGGCCCGTTGTTTTCTTCGCCTGATGTCCGCCTAAGAGTTCTCCAATCTCTCAGAACTCCACCAGTCGATTAAATAAAGACGAGTGACCTAAATTGTGTATTAGAAAACTACCACACTTTCAAAAAAGACATTAGACTAAGATTATTAAAAGTATCTGATATTTGTAATGAAATCAAATATATCTAAAAAAATAATGTAAAAGAAAAATGTGTAAAACAGAAATATTCAGATAAGCTGTTGCGTGTCTGTTGCGTTCTACGACACAACGGGCTGCCCGCCGTCTAGTTAATGACAGATGACAATACAAAATACTTAGATCGATGAAAAACGTTGTTTTGAATTTTGGAATATTAATATTTGGCAAATGCTACGACTTTTGACTTTCTCTAGTGTCGATCTCTAGCAGGGTATATTTTATGGAATGCACTATTCAGATATTTAGTTGAAATTTCAACTGTTAATATTCCCAATAATTTAAATACGTATATTTTACATTATAATTTTACTTTACTCAGGAGCGGTTATAGAAATATTATTAGAGGGCGCTCAAGGTGAAGTAATTGCTAAGTGCGTGATTTTGTACTGACGAATTTCTGTATTTAGGTTTTATTGCACTATTTTATTCTTACATTAGTTTGCCATTTGGCCTGGCTCATTCTCTTAACTATTGCATCTAATAAGCAGGCTTCATAAGTTTACAGTAAGTAGAACAGCGTACTTATAAAATACATTATAGCTAAAGAGAATTGTAAAAGTCCACAAAATTTTAGAATGTATGAATAACTAGGGAATACAAACAATAAAAATGACTTTTTAGTAATCAACAAGGAGGTTTGAATATTTTATTGAACTTGTAGAATTTTTATCAATTCATTAATTATTAGTAGATAAATAGGCAAAATATATTTATTGATGCTAACCGTAATCCACCATAATGTACTGTGTATGATTTGGATCAAGTCTAGGATTTTGATCATCATCTTTTGGTTCGTAATGTGCCTTAGAGCCTTTTTTGTTAAGTTTCTTTTTGTTGTTAATTAAGTGCCAGGGGAGAACTGCTATCAAAGTATAGTGTGATTCTTTGTTCATTTCCTAAATTTGTATATCTATAAGTTTATATATATATATATATATATATATATATATCATTTGCAGATTCACTACGAATGCATCAGTTTCTTATTGTCAACAACTTGCCACAATGTTTGCAATATCATCTAAACGTATTTTAAATTATATACTAAGAATTTTACTATTATCATTCGTGATTATGCTGTCATTAGAATATTAAGCTAAAATACATATTCTATATTGAAAAATAACATAATCATTCTATAATATATGTTGTTAACTGATAGATACATTTTAGATAGTCTTATCTAAATTGGTTAACAAATTTTAGTAGTAGTAGTAGTAATAACCTGCAAATGATTTTTTAAATATATGCTCTTAGTTAAATGCAATAAGAACTATGTAATCACAGCCAAATTGAATTGACATAATAAAAACATAATACAAAACTGTAATAATAAGCTTCTAATGTGAAAACATAGCTCAGTTATGTGCAAAATACAATATTAAACATATATCTTTACTTAAGAGAGGTTGATACATTTTGTAGCCAATTTCTAAAAAGCAAAGTAATAAAGAAAAATGGCAGCAGTTGTGGATTAGGGATGGCTGTGCAAAGCTATGCAAGTAAACAATATGGGATTATTAATGTGAAACATAGGAAGAATGCTCTTTGAACTGGTTTATATGAAATACATAAAATATTCAATTTATAACTATTATAATAAATTTTTTTTTGAACAATACGTTTAGAAAATAAGAAAAGACCAATATCAATTGTCAGTATTGATAGTTATTCGTATTCTTGTTGCCTGTTATTACTTTTGATAATGAAATCTTAATACATTAAAAAGGGTCAAGGATATCGAGTACATATATATGTATATTGCTAAATTTTATAAGGGGCGCAGCCCCATTTCACATAATTATCAAATTTAAGAAATTAATCACTAAGTTCCCTCATTCATACAAAGTGTTCAAAGAATATAGCAAAGCAAAATAATATTTGCTGCGTTTATTTCCTTATCATAGTTCTGTTTGTTTCAATGGTACCCTCTTTCCCAGCACTACTAGCAGTGCCAAAAAAGAAATCATAAAAAGTATTTTCTGCGTTTCCATTTTTATTCACTAAGAGAATTTTTGCATGTGAATTTGAATCTCTCTATCCTCAAAATGTTGTAACAACAAAATGGATCCATGTCAAAAATCGAAGTAATCGAATTATTGTATAGCTTTTTGTATATTCAGTAATAATCTGTCAGCTGCATCATGTTTTCAGGAGGTAAATAACTATTAGATACATTAAGGCCACGTACCGCCCCGTTCCGTTTTCAGAATTTTATGCTCAGTCCGGGCAAGTTTAAGCCCACTGCCCCATTCACAACTCTGAATCACATGTTTTGAGGAATTTTTGCTCTGGATGTTTTCCTTCCAATTCTCAATATTATATTACTAATTTCGAACAGATAAATGCCTTTAACTAAGTTGAATTCGCTTACGTGTAAAAGTATGTTATAAAGAAGCAAACTGATGTACCCACTAAAAATCCTAGATTCACCACTGCATGTGAAGTAATTCCTATACTCTAGCCAGACTTGTCTCGAATAGTATTAATAATAATATTAATAATAATGAATTTTACCTTAAAGAGATTAATAATACAAAAACAAAATTAAACAAAATAATGAGAATACTAGAAGAAGTAAGATTTTTTGTGACAATTCCAGAATTGAAAGAGATTACATTTACATAAGATTCCAGGAGAGAGCAAAGATTTTAAAAGAAATTAGGATATTAGATTTAAAATTAGAAGGACTTGCTCAAAGATCAATATCGAGATTTTGAAATAGGAAATTAGCTATAGGAATGATTAGAAAAAAAGTAGTTATGGAATGATTTTGATTTATGAATTAAAGGAGATTTAAAAGATAGTTATTTGGATGAACGAGAATTAAAGGTGCTTGAGGAAAATGATAGATATTCATTAACATCAAAGTCATAGCTTACAATAAGTAATTTTCTAAGAAAAATAAGATCAAGATATTTTAAGTAAAAATTAATTGGAATAAGTCGTTTGTTTCATTTGAATACTTAAACAGGTCTTAATATCAATCCCACAAATGATAAGAGTATGACTGTGAATAAATTTTATAAGATGATAGTAAAAAATCCAAATCACACAATTGCCATTGCAGAAATGCTGGCTGTTAAGCAAGCTTTGGTGACTAGACTGCACAGTTCTGGCCAAATGCTGGACGGTTTACCTCTGTAAGAGGTAGGAATGAACAAAATTGTATTGTAATATAATTTTCCTGAAAAATTAATTATTGCATATGTATGTTTCCAAAAATTAATAATTCTAATTATTGCTATGCATTATATTATTGACCGAGAAAAATAATTTTCCGAGTGGATTTATATTCAACATCATTAAATATCAACTGGTCGCAGAAATCTCAACTTGAGAGCAGAAAAATTTTACGTTCCAAATTGACAGGTATTAGCTTCTTTCCGTAGTCTAAGCTTTCATTCCACAATAATAGACGTACCCAGCACACACGATTACTCACTTAGATCAGTAGAAGCAGTTTTCTATATTCATCATTTGTGCTACAATAATTCAATGTATTCACAATAACTACAGGTGAAAAATATTTTTTTTTGAATTTAAATGACTAAAAATATATTAATTTATTATATTTACTACAATAATTTTCCAATAAATAATTTATTGTCCATCTCTGGAAAAAGGGTAAGAGTTCCCTTGTTAAAGGTTTAGCAGTACACATCTGAATAACGAGGAGCATTAAAAAAAATCTCAGAATTTTATAATTTTTTATTGATTTCTTTATACAATGAATCCATTTCTCAATATAAGCCCGATCATTGTCAATGTATCTCTAGAGGCGGTGCTGCCATCCTTTTGGAACATTTTTTAAGAAATATACAGACCCTTTTGTTAACAATTACTTTGCTGCATGTTTTGCTCCATCAGTGCTATTGAAATGAATGTCTCTCAAATGCTATTTGAGTTTTGGAAATAAAATAGTCCGAAGGGGCTAGGTTGGAATATAAGGTGGATGTTGCAACAATTCCCATCGAGATTCTCTCAAAACTTCTTTTGTAACACTAAAAAATACGCCGGGGTGTTGTCATGGTTGAATATCTTGGACTCCAAGTGCAGCTAATTCTGTTCTCAATCTCCTTGAAATTTCTACATAATAAGCTCCTGTGACAGTTTTTCGACCTTCCTAGTGATGATTCGACTGAACAATTTGGCATCATTTGCTTCAATTCTGGTCAAAATTGCCATTCACAGTTCACTTCTGAGATTGAGCTGGCCTGGACGCAACGTTTTTGGAATCCATTGCGCTGAAAGCTTGCTGAGGCCAAAATCTTAATGTAGAATTGAATGCGCCGAACAAACTGATATTTTCGTACTCTGAGCTATGCCATAAACTATCAATCTTATATCTTCCTTGACTAAGCTCATAACAGCATCCCTTTTTCAACATTTTTCAAAGTTGTTGGCCTCCCTCGACCCTTATCATCTTTAACAGTTTCTCTAATATTTCAAAATCTTTCAATCCATTTATAATCGTGCGTTTTTTTTCGGAGCATGATCCCCTTAATCGTTCTGTAGAAGTTGAATGATCTCCGTTCCCTTCAAACCAAGCCTGAACAGAAATTTGATGTTGGTTCTTATCTCAAAATCCTTACGATATAACGGTCAAAACCTGCCTTTTCCCAACTACTAACTGACCGCTTCGTTTCTATGCGAATATTTATTACTAGCAGGTATTAGATAGCCAAAATCATGCTCTTCCTGCTGATATGTTTAAACATGGTTTATCTTGTTGGTACTATAGTGGATATATCATATATATATCATATCATGACAAAAAACTTTAAATCTATTTGCAATTGGAATTTTTTAGATAAATTACGTTTGTATTTGTTAAAAATATTAGGTTAGAGAATAATGTATAATAATATTTTTGCAGTTTTCTTTTATAAAGAGTAAACTCTGAAAAAGAATCCGACATATATATCGTGGAGTGGCCGGTTGAAGTTTATCAAAAATAGAAGGAATTTATAATATTAGATATTTCTTCGACAAGTGCACTACTATACACAATTTCCACAATACTTATCTGAATTTAATATGTCATCTGTCATGTCATTCAAAAATTCTATATTGATATCATCATGACAAACTTCTATTTTAGGCATTTCATACAGAGAAAGTTTAATCTTTTGTCTAGAATGTGTCTTGGGTTAATTGGGGTAATTAAGCTAAAAAATTAAATCATTGTTTGACTTGACAATACGAGTGTTAACTTGATCACTAACTGTTTATTGTTTGTGTTTGTTATGCTCAATGATGGATTTTCTTGAGATTAAGTATTTATTTAGTTCCCGAAAAGGTTTAGATAAAAGTTTTTTCTGTTGAAATCTATTGAGTTTTTCGAAATCTATAATCTGATTAAATTCATTTAACATATTTTTTGTTAAAATTTCTGCTATGTTAATTAAATGTATAACACTGGCAGTTGTAAAATAGTAATATTTGCCATCGACACATTGTTCTTAGAAGTCAAAGTGCTCTTCAAAATTTAGCATCGAAATAATCTTGCTGAAAATTTCCAAAAAATACGTGCTCATGCCCAAATTATTGATCATCAGAAAGTATAATTTCAATTAAATTTACGAGAGCACCACATGTCTATTTATAAGAGTTCGGAAATTCCTTTTTGCATTTGGTGCCATAAACTAGGCGAAATTAGGAAAATGAAACCAGGAAAATTTCAAATTGTTCCCCGAAATTGGATCCCAAAAAACTATTTCTTTCATATTTGACTAAAAAATGGATAATTCCGAAAAATTTAGTAAATATTTTAAGAAATTTAACTATTTCTAATCACTGCTAGATCCAATTGCAAAATAAGTCTCCTCAAAACATCCTATAAATTGAACACTCCTGTAATTCAACTTGAGTCGGTGATACAACCAGGGCTGAGAGGAGGGAGTAAAAATCTTTACACGTTAACGCGTTAATTATAATTTCAACAAAAATTTATTGTATATGTAAGATCATACAGGTTTGTTTGCATTCGTGTACTGGCGACAGTCAGGATATTATTGCAAGAATCAATGAATTGTGACGTTTGTCGTTTAGTTAATTTTTCATAAATCATGTCATTTAGCGTTCATCTAACTAAAGAAACCGTATTTTTTACCTTACCTACCAATAAATTTTCTTTGGCAAAAACCTGTTCAAGCTAGTCGCAGAAAGCCTATGTCCGAGCGTACTTTTTCCGAAAAATAACATATTTTTCTGGTTCGATTCCATTTCTCTTCCATAGCATTCGCTTATGTTTCATTTACACTAAATTTGTTGTTCAATTACATGTATTCATAATCAACAAATAGATTTTTAAGAACAGTTAGCATCTGATAAACAAAATGCAGAAATAGGAAACACTATAATGAAGCATAATTATACGAACAACTGTATGAATTAAGTCCAATATTAATGGTCAACTTAGAAATCAGTTCAAATTTGCAAAAAACTTCCTATTTCTACGAAGTTATCATTAGACACCTAATTGCATTAGCCTAATTCTAATTGCCAGAATTTTGTTAATTCACTTATTTATTATTCAAAGTGAAATAATTTATGAAAACACGTCTTTTGGGAAAAATATTTTGTAATTTGTGCTGCAACTCCCTATACCTACATATGAAAGTAAATGCTATGAATTTTCTCCATTTCATTTTGAATTTTAAATGAAGTTTTTTTTGACAAAAGTTTTGATATCCTCAGAAATGAGGATTCGAAATTTTTTGCCATCATTCTATTGCTAAGCTGGAAAGCAACATGTTAAATTTATCCACGCTTGGAATCGGATGTTGATGTACTATATATCTGTAAAGATTTATCCCACAGGCTCATATCTGTAAATAGATGTCCATAAGTAATTCATTGATCAGTAACTAATCTTGCTAATTTAATGGCGTCAAAAGAGAGCTATTTTAATGATTTGGACTGAGATCATCGAGTTGTAATTGTCTCTTGTTTTCGAAGTAAATATTTACTGATTTTATTGGTTTACATAGCTCATTTTTTCTTGTGTACTTTTACAATGTACGAAATTTATTCATTACTCCGAGTAAAACTGCGATAATTGAAAAAGGGCTGACTAAAATAATTTTCACTAATTTTCTACAGAAACATGGGCACCTTCCTAAATATGTACTTGAAGTTGAAATAGGCAAGAAAACGCCACAATATACAAAATTTAGAATAGAGAACAAAATATTTTTAAGATGGTTTCCAAAAGCATGCATAACACACAAAACTTCATGTCAATTTAGACACTTCATTACGAGCTCGTTCAAATACGTATCCACTATTATAGATTAATATTGGTTTTATATATATTCCATCCATTAGTAAGAAAACACAGTTCTTAAATCATCTTAATTAGAAAAACATTTTTTATAAAATGGAGTATCACTTATCGTTAGAAACAAGAAATTCATCAGTGATAATTTCTAAATCTTCATTACGTCATCGGTATTATTTTAGTATGCTATATATATAT
>CABFPE010000047.1:1568841-1583289 GCA_900660155.1 Hofstenia miamia
ATATATATATATATATATACAGAAAATTTGAGGACTTAAATCCCTCTTTTGCATTTTATCAAAGATTATTTAATCTTAGTCTCCAAAATAAAAATTCTGAAATTTTTTGAAATACAGTTTTGGTACATGTATTAAAGTTAAACTATATCATATTTATAGCAATAAAAAATTTATTAATATTAAGAAATTATAAAAATTGCCTTTGATGTCCTCTAAATATTTTACCAAAAATGTTAATATATTAGCATAGCTTTTGGAATTCTTTTGCAAAGCAGCGGTTTTTGATTTAATTTAAGAAAATGTTTCCGTGGAGCTAAAGAATATTATAACTAAAATTCCATGTAACTGTTACAAACTTAAACTTTAAAAATCTTTCAAGTTCTTATAAGAACTCTTCATATTGTTACTATGATTAGAAAAAATCATTTTGGTTCCTTATAAAATTGAATTGATGTGTATGGTTTGTTAACTTTTTTTCAAAGCCCAAAAT
This sequence comes from Hofstenia miamia, assembly GCA_900660155.1. NCBI lineage: Eukaryota > Metazoa > Xenacoelomorpha > Acoela > Hofsteniidae > Hofstenia > Hofstenia miamia. Next base: position 1,569,332 of record CABFPE010000047.1, read on the forward strand.
CAAATCTATATTATACTAATGCATTGCATTCTGAAAATTTAAAATTACTCAGCTTAAATTAAATCAAGCAAAATAATATTTGACAACCAATTTTCAACAACTTCATGTTATTTTTAATTGAAAAATTCCAATAATAATTTTTAAATTATAGTGATACTTTTAAGAAAACCTATAAGAACTTGAAATAACTTTAAAGATCATTAAAGTTTAAGTTGGTAGCAGTTCCATGGGACATAATACTGCTGTTCTAATACATTTTAAACAACTGTTTCTAAGCCTATTATATGAAAGACACCATCAGTATATATATATATATATATATATATATATATATATATTAAATACATATATGTAAACCATTTAGGGGAAATATTGTTGGTCTCTCCTAGCTTAAGACAAGGAAATAAAAAATTAGTCCGATGCTGCAAAAACCATCAGAATTGAAATTTTTTTAAAATCTTAGTAAGAGTATTAATAAGAGAGAATTAATAATGAAAAAATAATTTAGTTCTAATCCATTGAAACCTAGTACATGTTTGTAATTATAATACTGGTAAAAATTCTACCCTGAGTACGTTAAGAACTTCGCCACAAGCCTTTACAAATCCACTGGCAAATCCTTCTGTAAATACCCAAGCATTACAGTTAGCAGCAGTCTTAACTAGTTCATATCGAATTTCATCCATTGCCGCATAGGACAGCGTAAAATTATCCAAACCACCAACAACTGAGCACAAGATGGAAGGTTTTTTCAATTCCCAGTAGTTTTCAAGAAGTATTCTCAAATCACCTGGTTCAGCTTTATCATGTACTTTTACAAAATTTGGTTCGTGATCAGACTCACTTTGCGCAAATTTTATTTTTCCATAACCTTTCGTTGGTTTTAAACTAAATATAGGCTTAACGTTTTAGCAATAAAAATAAAAATAGAAGTCTTTAACTAGTTAACTATGCCTAGGTTTCATCTTAAATGAATGGTGGATATTGTGTATAGACAAAGCGATGCTCAATATTTGGCATCGCTTTGTGTGTGTGTGTATATATATATATATAGTATTTTATTATCGAGTATGCTCCTATCGTAGCCCCTTCTGTATATAGTTAACTAGGTGGTACGACTAGATCAGGTCCTGAAACCATTGAGATATGAGAATCATCACGAAATCATATGTTTATGATGACAGATCCACCAACGTCTCTCGCCTGAGAGCACGATGTTGTCAATGTGGATAATACTGATCCTCTCTCAGGGATGACCACTGCACATGAACAACAGTACTAACTCTTACGTGCACTTACTACGTGGCTATTGCTTTCGGAACTATTGATGCTAACTCTAGGAAGTGGTGAATATTTAGCTTTCTCTGTGCAATATCATCCGAGTTACAAATATTACACGCTTCCGTCCTATTATTGTGCTTATATCAGATGAAAATTAACGAATAACCCTTTTTTAATATGTCAGGAATTTAAATATTTGATCTTTGTGCTCAAAAAACGTACGACGTACCTACCGAGACTCGAGTCTGTGTTTTTATTTGATAAGGTAAGTAAAGAGTGCTCGATGAAATTTGCAAAATTTATATTAACTTCAAGAATTCAATAACTATCTCAGCCGATATACTTTTCATAGGAACGATTGATTCAGAAGTAATTCCACCTATAATTACTTATTGCTTTTTTATATTGTAATTTCAATGAAATTTGGTCAACAAATATTAACGTTGAGCTCAAAAGTGCAATTACATAATTTTTTGCAAAATTAACCGAACATTCGTTATTAAAATATATATTAATACACTATTATTATCGCAGGTAATGTATAAAGCTTTGAATATATTTTCTAAAATATTAAAATATACGTTTCTTCATTGAGGTATTGTTTAAATTTCTTCTTTATAAATTCATTTGCTTTAAGAGTTTGAGTTCCCTCTGTAACACCTTCTTTTCCAGATTCTTCTCTAAAAATATTTGGATTAACTCAATTTCTAATATTCCTTTACAATGGTGTAAATTATTCATTTCAATATAGCTTTTCAGAACGACATAGAATATTTATATATTTTGGAAGGGTAAATGAAACCAGATAAAAAACGATAGCATTTCACAAGTTGGTATAGAAAACTCACAAATCAGAAGAAGAATATTTGTTTTTGGAATCCCCCTCCCCTCAGTCCAGATTCTCCAATCAAGCAAAAAACCACAAATGGTATTTGTGCTTCTAAGCCTAAGAATCAGTAGATGTGGGAGTGAATATTGATCTATAAAAAAGAAAATGTCACTAAGTTCCCTAAAAGATTTAATCAAAACCCAGGAACAAATATAATTCTAATGTTCTGTTCTTACAACGTTATTCTTATCAAAATATTTAAATAAGTTGAAAAATTTCGCACTATTTCTCAGTGTGTTAAGCAACAGTTAAATGCCTTCTTGCCTGTGCCTATCATGCCCATTTTATCTAAAAAATGTAAGAATATGTGATGATTTCTAAATGCACATGCTTTTGTTCAAAGTTTAGACTTTTATACACCAATTAAATGTCCTTGATAGAAGCATACGATGTTTCGAATTTAGGTTAGTTAAAAGATAGGAACAGTATTGAATATGAGACAAACAGAAAGCATATATCAGTTGTTTATGATAATTGCTTGATATTACATTGGGTAAGTCATAAAGATATCTAATGCCTGCAGTAATTTTTTGAATCTTATTCACTAGAAATTTTTCAAATTTAAATTTATTATCTATCTCCACTCCTAAAAAGCCGACTGAATCACTTTGCTTTATTGGCTTACTATTTATCTTTAGTTCTATATCACTTATTAGATTTCTTTGTGCCTTCGGTGAAAAAATTATAAATTGAGTTTTTTCAATATTTAGTTTTAGTTGATTATTTGTAAAATAATTATTTAATTTTTCTACATCTGTTTGGAGCTTTTTGTAGCATCAAAAGCATTTTTTGCGGGACTTATTAGACATGTGTCGTCGGCATATTGGTAAATGTCGCTGTTTTTAACATGTTTTATTATATCATTTACAAAAATTGCAAATATAATAGGGCCAAGTACAATGACTTGGGGTACTCCACGGTCAGTCGTAATATAACTTGATTTTTTACTGTTTAACATTACACGCTGCTGTCTATTTTTTAAGAAGTTCCTGATTAAATTAATTGAGTTAGCATCAAAATTATAGTTTATATGCTTGTCTTGCAAAATATCAAAATTCATTGAATTGAATGCCTTACTTAAATCTAATAATGCTACACAACTGCAGTTATTATGAGATATATTAGACTTTATTTCTTAAGTAATAGATAGAATTGCGTCTTGGGTGCTATGGCCATTACGAAATCCAAATTGTTTATGTGATAGGATGTTTTCAGATTTTAGGAATGCGTTTATTTGAATATACAAAAGTGTTTCAAAGAGGTTTCTAAAAGGATGTGTAATACTACTATTACTACTACTACTAAAAGACTTTATTTAGTCATGTTTCAGACTACAAAATATTCATAAGAGTTTGCATTTACAATCAAGACAAGAACAAAATATAAAACGGCTGCAACCTTCCCGAGAATAATAATCACGTAAATAATTGAAAAATAGCACCTTTAACGTTTGCTTAAAAAATCTAGGTCTTTCATAAATTGACAAATTATACTTGGCTTGGAGACAGTTCACGTAATAAACAGTTCTTGTGAAAAAAGAATTTTCTGTTCCTTTCAAACGAGTTTTTTGTATAGTAAATTTGAGTCTATTACTACTATGTAAACAAGGTCGTGAATTTTTTGCAATGCTGACATACTTCCAAACGTCAACATCATACATACCAGTTACTAGTTTATTGAATAAAATGATATCATTAAATTGCAATAAAAGGGATATTGGTAAAAGATTCAATTTTAACAAACGGTCGCGGTAGTCCATTGAGAATCCAATAATCCACTTTGAAGCCCTGGATTGTAATTTCTCCAAACATAATAAGGTGCTGATATTGGCATGCCAAACAGAAGAACAATAAATCAGAGTTGATAGAATATATGATCTGTAAAGGTTAACTTTTGTAGTAATAGGCGTAGAATAAGGAGTACAGCGTTTCAACCTCAAAAGGATGTAATTTGCAGCATGAACTTTGGACTGAATATGAGACTTCCAGGTAAGATTAGAAGTAATAATAACTCCCAGGTCCTTTACTTTATGATTTGTATTAACTTGTGCTCCTTGAAAATCAACAAAAGCAGTTTCCCTATTTGAAAATAGCACAGTTTTGTCAGAATTGAAAACCATAAAATTCGAAATACCCCAATCAATAACTCTTTGACAATCTTGGGAAATGTGTTCTATGAAGTTTGAAAACATTTTTGCGTCATCAGCAAACAAAAAAGTTTTACAATTGGTGCAAACCGAGGGCAAATCATTGATAAACATTAAAAACAACATGGGACCCAAGATGGACCCCTGTGGAACTCCACTTTCTACATCCACTAAAATCGAATTTATCCCGTTTATTGTAACGAACTGTCTACGGTTCCTTAAATAAGACGCGATAAGTTTTAGTACTTTACCACCAACTCCAAACTCGCGCAATTTTTGTAACAATAAGTTGTGAGAAACTTTGTCAAAAGCTTTTGCCATATCTAGATAAAGCGTATGTATAGGCCTATTTTCGTCAATAGATCTATATAATTCCTCCAAATAAAGCAAAAGCTGAAGCTGTGTAGAACGCCTATTCATGAACCCAAACTATTTCGGAGAAATACAAATGGGTCTATAATTTTTTGCGTTTAGGTTGTCACCATTTTTAAATATAGGAGTTATATCTGATTTTTTTAGTAAGTCTAGAAATTCACAATCAATAATACATTGATTAAATGCGATTAACAATTGTTCTCCAAAAATAGAAAAAAACGCTTAATAATAAAAAATTGGAGGTAATAAGAAACGGTTGATTTGTTGGTATCAAGTTTCTCAACAATGTTTGATAATTCATTGAGCAAGTCTAAAGGAAAATTGTTTTGATTGTTTGAGATTATCAGGAGTTGTTTTTTCTTATAAGGTGGAAAATCGAAATTTTCAAGTTCTTTGAATGTTGAATTTAAATGATTTAGTATTTGAGTTTTGTCTTTTAAGGCCANTTAAATAAGACGCGATAAGTTTTAGTACTTTCCCACAAACTCCAAACTCGCGCAATTTTTGTAACAATAAGTTGTGAGAAACTTTGTCAAAAGCTTTTGCCATATCTAGATAAAGCGTATGTATAGGCCTATTTTCGTCAATAGATCTATATAATTCCTCCAAATAAAGCAAAAGCTGAAGCTGTGTAGAACGCCTATTCATGAACCCAAACTATTTCGGAGAAATACAAATGGGTCTATAATTTTTTGCGTTTAGGTTGTCACCATTTTTAAATATAGGAGTTATATCTGATTTTTTTAGTAAGTCTAGAAATTCACAATCAATAATACATTGATTAAATGCGATTAACAATTGTTCTCCAAAAATAGAAAAAAACGCTTAATAATAAAAAATTGGAGGTAATAAGAAACGGTTGATTTGTTGGTATCAAGTTTCTCAACAATGTTTGATAATTCATTGAGCAAGTCTAAAGGAAAATTGTTTTGATTGTTTGAGATTATCAGGAGTTGTTTTTTCTTATAAGGTGGAAAATCGAAATTTTCAAGTTCTTTGAATGTTGAATTTAAATGATTTAGTATTTGAGTTTTGTCTTTTAAGGCCATATTAGTGATGTTTAGTTCATTTATTTCAGATGAAAGACCTTTAGATTTTCCAATAAATTTATGGATGTATCGCCATTTTTCTCTAGTAGAATTTAATTGATCAAAGAATTTTTTTAATAATAATAATAATAATAATAATAATATTATTATTATTATTATTAATATTATTAATATTAATAATAATATTTTCTTAAAAAAGTTCTACATATTTGCTAGAGCTTAGTGGTGGCATTGATACCGAAACCGATACCACGGTATTTTGACAATGCTGAAAAATACCGATACCGAGGTTCTTGCATAACAAATTGATCGATACTTTACTTAAAATTGTGTGTATTGCATGCAAGCCCGAGTGTCAATATTTGCAGCATGAAAACTTGAACTACTTCTGTAGAAGGTCGAAAATAAAGCCCTTAGGAAAACTCAGCTAATTTTTTAAGAAGAAATGTATATTAATCATGCAGTAGCAATAATCTGTACAATAAATTTACTCTCTTCGGATGAAATATGATAAATTTCCATTGTTACGTTTACTATGTAATCTCCAGTAAAAGACTAATGCACTCCTAGACTCCATTGAACTCGACAAGATGGTTTTCCAGAACAAATTTGACGATAACTCAAGCCTTAGATCATGTTTTAGACTTTTGCATAATTTAGAGAAAAAATCTCTAGCTCGGCCAATAGTTTGGAATGAAACTTCTTATTACTAAGATCAAGATGTTGCAGAAGTTTTCAATGATTACTTTATCTCAATTTTTCATTATCAAGCTCCGTTTAGTTTGACATATGAAACTTTAACTTATAATACAATAGACTATACTTTATTTGATGTTTACAATATTTTAGTTGAATCTGCGTCAACTGGATTTGGTCCGGACAACATTCCGGGATCTTTCATTTCAAAAAATGCCGCTGAACTCAGCCCTCATATTTTGGCACTTTTTCATCACTGTATTGACTCAGGCACATTCCCCGATGTTTGGAAAATTGCAACAGTTCGCCCAATTTTTAAAAGTAGGGATAGACATTGTGTTAAAAACTATAGGCCTATCATTCTTTTTTGCAAAATCTCACTTGTAGTTGAAAAAATAATTTTCAAGTTTCTCCACATCTTTATTGATCATCTGACGACGTACCAGTATAGATTTGTCAAAAAAACGCTCAACAACTTTACAACTTCTAGCCTACCTGGATCTAGTTAATAACAGCTATGATAATGATTCACCTCTATACATATTATTTCTCGATTTTAGCAAAGCATTCGATAGAGTTCCGCATTCAATTCTTTTAAGAAAATTAAGGCTCTTGGTACTGGTGGTAATCTGCTGAAATTGCTAGTTTCTTACCTCACTCACGCTATCTCAATCTCGAAAAGTCATTAATGGGGTGTCACAGAGTTCAGTTTTGGGGCGCTTGTTATTTTTAATATTTATTAACGACTTGCCTGATGTATGTATTACCTCTCTGTCTGTCATTTTTGCTGACGATGTAAAAATCATAGCAAATTCGTATGAATGAAAATTTACGTGATGATTACTTAAGGCTTCAAGAATGGACAATCCAAAATGGTATGGAATTTAATCTCAATAAATTCTAAATTATAAATTTTGTTGGTTCGTCTGATACTATTTCTCTGCTTAATCATGCTACGGAACCGCTATCTGTTTTAAAAGACCTAAAGTTATAGTCAGTTTCGATCTTAGCTGGTCTGCACATATTACCCAAAAGCTAAAATCATCCAATACCACTCTTCTTTCGCTAATACGTAACATTCTGTTAATTCTTTCTAGATTGATCTACGCCTCACCCGCGTGGCACGCTGATATCACTCGAGTTACCTTGCTTGAAAAATTTCAAGGACGATGCACCAAGTGGATTGAAAATTCTGATGGCTACATAAAACGTCTAAAGCTACTAAAACTGCTTCCTATAGCCTACAAACTTCAGCTGGTGGATTATTTTTTAACAAAATGCTAAATGGCTATTACGATTTAGAGCCTTTTTCCTAACTTTCCCTCTATGTACCATCACGTCCTGGTTTAACACTAGAAAGTCTAAGGATTCTATATCTTAAATTCATGCAGTTGTCAGAATTGCCACATTCAAGTAAAACTAATGAAAACCAAGCAAGTGAAAGAAAAGTGTCAGAAGAACAAAATAAACTATTTTTCTATTTAAATTATCATTATATGAGGCATTACAAATGCATTTAAGATGTGCAAAGTGGTCAAATTTGACCGCTCAGACTTTCTAGTGTTAAGATCTCAAAATATTGTCCTTTTTAGATCTCGATTGCTCCATAAAAGAAGGTGCATGCCATTCTTTTACAATTGCATTGTTTTGTTGACGAACTTCATCCATGCAAATACGAGTATTATAATTTATTTCATTCTAGGAAGTCCGTAAAGCCTCAGCTCCGATACCTCTTCTGGGAATGTTTTATGGAAAGATATGAGCAAGGAAATTCGTGCTCGAAATATGCTATTTGTTTCTGCCCAACATGTCGGTCTTCATTGACTTTTTATTAATTTTTTTTATTTAGAGTCAATTTGACAATAAAGCCTATTAAAATATATATTATCAAATCATTCAACACATATTGTAACACATGTCATCGATGAGAACAAAATTGAATGCGGTGTTTTCCTAGTGTCTTATTGGTGAATAATTTTTTTCAGCATTTAGGCATTATAAAACATACCTTAACCCTGAACTTAGTGAGAAATTTACAGATATAATTCTTAGACTGTGTAAAGCAGCCGCACCCTAAACTTTTCACTGCCTTTCGGTTTAAATTAAGATAGTTATTATATTAAGAAATATATTTATTCTGAAATTTCTGCGAGATTATCCTTGGTTAATTGCAACATGAATATAAAGTAGAGACTTCATGAAATTTAAAAAATATGAGTAGACAAATATTTAAGTAAACTTTTGCGGAAGTTCCGCTCAATTAACATTCCTTACAATTTCTAGAATTGCATTCACTTAGCGATATGCATGCTGTAAAAATATAAGCGGTTTCGACACAATCCAAAGGAGTGAGCATTCTTGACAACAGTATAAGATTTTTCTTTAGTTTTGATTAATTCAATGACATACTACATATGAGGAAAATCGAATAATTGGAATGTCCAAATTTGTAACTTATATGTAAAACATTCAATTACACCTTTTGAAGAAGCTTCTTATTCCAACATATCCAAGGCTGGTTGAATGCTGATTCATTTTCTAGAAAACGTATAAACTCTGCTAAATTTTAAGATAAGAATGTACTTTTTTACTAATACAAAATTTACTCACTTTCTCAAGATACATGAGCTATTTATTCAGTGATAGCTTCTGCACCTCTACACAATTTTTCATTTCTAAAAGTGCGAGCCATCATGTATGTATTCACGTTCCTCGTCTTCTGAATAATTTTTTAAGCAATGCATTTATTGTGCTATTATTATTGTGTTCAATCAAATTTTTGGATATTGATTATAAAATTCACTTGTTCTGTTTGTTTTAAATTTGCTTAAATGGTTTTAGCGGATCTGCATGCACTCAATTTCCTATCAATGTTCTAGTTCGAGAAAAGTTCCAGTATAGTGTTATATCTTTATGAGTGCAATGTTTTTTGAAGAGTACATAAAGAACAAATTGATGTTAAGCTTTTCAATAAAAGAAGCTGCTTGGAATTTTGTTGTAATATATTGGAAACAGTTTTTCTAGAGATCCAATTATTAGACAATCACATATAATAATTGATTTCTGTTTACATAATATTATATATATATATATATATATATATATATATTATCTGCATATTTTATTATTGGTCTGTTTGTATGACAGTATGGATTTATCATGTCAAGAAATCGACCAAATTATACAATTTTATTATCAAAATGGGGAAAGTTAGACTGAAACCTTACCAGAAATGGCAAGCGCAAAAAAATTTTCAAACAGTTCCAATACTAAATCAATATATTCAAATTTGCAAAAAATTTGCAGAAACTGGCAATGTAGTCTATCGTTCATTTAGCGCACTATTATCATTGCAATCTGAAGGAGTTTCAACCATTCAGGAAGTCTTTGTTTGAGCATATGCATCAAATTTCTATGCTTATTCGTCTACAAGTAAAATTGCAGAAGTTACTGGAATTAGCTAAGCAAGTGTTCATCGTGTCTTTGCACACACCTCATATTTCTGTTCATCAGTCTCTCACTGATGAGACAAAACAAGTCGAGTGGATTTTGCTAATTGGCTGATGAGCATTTTCATTAGGAAATTCCTAATCGACATAATTCCGTTATATGGAGTAATGATAATCTACATCCAATATCAGTAAATCATTGCACAGTCCTGGGTGATTGCTTGGATTCGCTTCTCATCACATGTCACAGGTTATCACTCTTTCTTTCTTTGAGAACAAAGTCACTGCCCAATCTTACTATACTTGCCATTTCTGCGAAGCAAGATGGGGCACCTGTCCATTACAGTGTTCAAATTAAGCACAATTGTGGTGATTGGCTTATCGGAACCTGTTTCGCAGTGGCCACCAAGGTCTCCAGATCTTTATCCTCTCAATTACTGGGTGTTTTAATTTTTTTAAGGATATAATTTACCATCAAGATAAACCAAATGATATTGTTCAGATTAAAACACGTATCAATGAAGAAGTTGGAAAAATTAAACGTGGTCGTAATGTGAAAGAAATTCATTTTAAAAATTTATAATATATAATTTCACTTTCATTTGTTGTTAAAAACTTATATTGTATATTCTTTTCTGCTTACCTATTTTCAAATATATCATTATTAAATTTTAACAATATTTTGATTCGCCTGGTGTATATATTGAATAATAATAATAATAATAATAATAATAATAATAATAATAATAATAATAATAATAATAATAATAATAATAATAATAATAATTTATTTGTCTTTGCGACCTAGGGTTGAATTTACAAGACAAATTTTATAAAATTTTCAAAATGCAGATTTAATTATATACAGTAGTCTATTTTATTTTCACGTCGATTCTCTACACTAGCAAAAGAATGCTTCCCCAAACTAGTTAAGCTGTTATCTGAGACGAATTTTCGAGCATCTCATAACTGGTAGTTTAACTTTTTGACATATTATTTCATACGATAATCTTGCATATTTTTTCACGACAATCGTATAAATTTTGTGAATTGAAATCCTTGCATATAGTATATGCATATTGATATATTATAATTTTTATTGGCGATATTATTTTGAAGGCGCGTTTTTGAATTCTTTCTATTTTTTTGATTGGGAATTTATTAGGGCATGATGCCAAGGTGGGCAACAATATTCTAGTATTGGTCTAATTAGAGTGTTATATATATGTATAGTGAAAACCATGTGCATTGCATAGAATATATTTACCTAAAATCAAATGATCATCCACTGACGTCTAAAGTGCCTTATAATAAAAATATAGGTGCGCAATAAGGTATTCATAAATTTGTTTTAGAAACATTTTAATTTAGCCATATAAAGACTTATATGCGCCGTTGGATATATTTTCTATGATAATATTTTTGGGGAGATGGAAGTGTTTTTAATTCATTCGATACTTGAGAAGTTAGGACAGATGACAATAATTACAATTAAGTAACTTACATTTGTGACTCTTCCTCTTCTTCTTCTTCCTCTTCTACTTCCACTTTTTTTTCTTCTGGCATCCTCGATGTTTCAAAGATAATTCAACTCGACAAAATTTTAGAAACTGATGTATTCCTAAAAATATGAAAATATAATAATATAATTCTTGTTTTCGCATGTTTGCGTATGTACTCAAAATTAGAACGCTTGTTTCAAAATTATATCTTAAAGGTGATTTTTTTAGTTTTCTTACAAAATTTCGTGGTATCAAAAGCATATTTTGCCTTATTGTGAAAACCATATTTTGTCATGATATTTTCATATTTTTATTAAGCAAAACAAATTTTTTTAGTTTATCTCAGTCACAAGTAATGCCCCATGATGATTTATCATTTAATATTAATTTCTGCTGTCTACAGATTAAGCAATTCACTATAAAATACTTGAGTGATCACAAAATATATTTTACAACTCTATCGTGGAAAAATTCGTTGGAATTAAGTGATTTACTAATATAGAAATGCACTTGCACTTAGAAAATGCATTAAAGTAAGCTTGTTGAAATTTCTTTGTGGATAATGTGTCCACACTACGAACAACAGAATTGCGTCGGTTCTTATAACTTAAAAAGTGTTCATTAATATCAAATTTTTTTTCAACGCATACTAAGAGAATGTGTAATACAAATTGGTCTAAGATGTATTACAGAAAACAATCATTTTTTCATTCAAATTATTTGTGTTAGCATTTACTATTACATCTGTAAATTTATAATTAGCTCTCTAATTACCAGACCAAGAACTTCCACTAGTGACTCCTAAACTGAAAGTCAATCTTTCTTACTAGCTTAAATTCCAAGATGTACTACCAAGCACATAAAGATGTCAATGGTAAAATAATTATAACTATAAAAATAACATATGCAATCATAAATCCTTATGTGGTGTTCCTGGAGACACCATGCTAATTAGAAGGTTAATAAAACATTGAATACATCTGAATACCAACTGTTATCTACAAATCTGTAAAAAATATTTAATAATAACAACTGAAATTCGCTTAATAATACAATATCATGTTTCTTAAGTTTGTAATTTTTGCAATTACAAAAAAAAATATTTTGAATTTTGTGCTGAAAATGTCGGAGAAGTGAGAATGCCGCTTTCCATAGGTGTTGAATTTAAAATATTTAATAATATATTTTATTCGATAAGATTGCTGTGTCAATGCTTAACTCATTGATATTACCCGAAGTACATAGAATACCTGTAGACAAAGTCATACAGGTACTTGGGTTAAATTTTACAATATATTTAAAAATTGATGGCAACAATTTCGCTTAAAATGATATACATGATTAATTAAGATAATTATTTACAAACCTTGTATTAATTTTGCCACCAAATTGGATTAATGATATTAAATTAAATCAATTCACAATAAAATATAAACACAGTATACTAGTCTTACATTATATTTACGTTCACTATTTCTCAGAGAAAGTGTAATTCATTTATATTGTTACACATCTCTTATTACCACTTTGGTTTTTTCGCACTTTATTACATTTTGTAAATCACGCTAAATATGTACAGCTTCCTTTTTTTCAAGTATATACATATGAAAAAATTACAGTCAAATAGATAATATTTGTCAAAAGCCATTTGTGAATTAAAAATAAATTGTCAATACAGTATTGTGTAATGACGTTTAAGTAGATCCTTAATAGAGGATTTTTTCTAATGCTAACTGTTTTTGCATTGAAGCTCTGATACCAATTTAAATTTTGTCCATCTCAGTAGAAACAACAGATTATGCAATAGTTAGTACCTTTACAAAGGCTACTAAAAGTTTGAACATTCGATTATAAATGTATTTCAAAAATTACATTCTTAGTTAGAAAATGTGAAGGCATTAAGTTTTTTAATGTTGAAGTGGTCGTACTAAAAGATCTCCCATTAACTCTGTTATAAACTATCAAAAAATGCTATTTGTGAACGCAGAACAAAATTGTCAACACCCACTGAATTTCTTTATTCCCCGGAGATATACTAAATCAAGCAGGTTACGTGAAATAAGATGTAAATTAAATCCCCGGAAGAAATTTATTCCATTTATTACAAGTTTTGTAAACATACATAAATAATTGCTTACTAAAGCTAAATTACATGTTTTTTGTTGTTGTTATTATTGTTGAAACTAGGATAAAGCAATGTAATCTAAGCTAAAATTCTTAACTAAATAATAATTAATTAGCTATTTTAAATTAAAATGCGGGTATTTATGTTTTTTGATATACAACTCAAGTTCCAGGTAATTAGTAACTATATAAAATTCATATATATATATATATTATATTAAACAAAGAAGATCATAATTATATTTTAAATAAGCACGTTAATTACATCAAAAGAACTTATTTATTTTAGTCAATGCATGTATATATGATTTTTAATTATTTAGTGTAGTATTTTTGTAAAGGTATATTTGCCGCAATATTATATTCTGACGATGACCCACAAGTGGTTGAAATGCATCAATAAGTGCTTATAGTTTAAATGACTATATATATATATATATATATATA
>CABFPE010000047.1:1589756-1641996 GCA_900660155.1 Hofstenia miamia
TTTAAAGTGATGTATGGTAGAGAGGCAGCAACGCCAGTATCTATGCAATATAGTACCTATTCAGAAAAACCATATAATGAATATATTAAAAAGATAAAAAATCAATTAACAGGAATCCACGAAGCAATGTGTCACAATACGAAAAAGTCTGTGATAAGACAGCAGAGAAATTTCAATAAGAAAATCTATGGAAAACCACAGGAAGGGTGATAAGGTTTATGCATACACATTATTGAGGACACACGACGTAAACCAAGTAAGAAAATTAAAAACACAGTGGTCCAGGCCATTTGTCATTTCACAAACATTACCTAATAATAATTATAAACTTAGTGACGGTAGAATTTTACATTTTCAAAATTTAAAAAGGGCAACAAAGGACATAGAACAAGCGAAATTAGACGAAAATGCACAATTTAAATTAGTAGAAAATAATGATGGTATATATTGTGAAATGGATGATCTCGACAGTGTAACAGAAGAAGAATTTCAGGAAGAATACAACCCTATACAGGGAGATGATGAAGTCAAGAGGAGAGTGATGCCCCAGAGGGCTGTAAAAAATAAAAATAAATTCGACCCTGAAATATGGGATTTAAATTTAGTAACTCCATTGAGATTAGATAATGAAGAGAGCCAACAGTAGATCACTGTTGAAGAGCAGAAGAGTACGCAGAAGATCCCGATCCGATCGTCAGTTAAAGGGCGTGATGAGGGGAGAGAATTCTAGCAGTCATACTGGAAGCACAAGGTCTCCGCAATCCGATTGTCATTTAAAGGGCATGAGGATGGAGCAGTCTTCACCGATCAACAAAAGAAGACGAGTGTGAAGAAAATCTCCGCAATCCGATTGTCACTTAAAGGGCATGAGGATGGAGACAACACCAAAACGAGATACCAATCGCCAATTAAAGGGCATGAGGTTGGATCAAAAATCTGAATCGTCAATGGAACACTCCCCCAACTCCAGCGGAACTCGAAGTCAATTAAAGGGCGGAGAGTACAAAGCTATGAGAATAAGTCCTCGACTGCATTTAAAGGCAGCAGGTACTAAAGTCTGTGGTCAATACATTGACCCAGATATTCAAGAAATCAGTGAAGAATCGGAAATGGACACTTCAGAACAGCTGTCAATAAGTTCATTTACAACACGTAGTTTGCAGCCATTCTCGCATAGACAATCATCAACTACAACAAACTTGTCGAGATTGGAGGAGTGAGAAAGTAGAATGACGAAAATTGGGAAAGATAAAATCCACCCATATTTTATAGTGAACAGGAAAATCCGTTACAACTCACACGAGTAGAGTGGATGCAATAATGACACTTATGATAGCAATCAAAGGATTGAAACTTTATGAGAAATATTATGAGGAATTCAATGGAAAATTAAACAAACTATGCAGTATCTGTATGATATCGAACAAATTAAGAAATCCAAAGTTTCTACGACATAAGAAATTGGTAACTGCAGAGAAGGAAGTAGTGTTGAAACTAACTAAAGATGAAAAGTTTGAGAAAACCAAATGGGAAATGCTAGAGGCAAACACGATGATAAAACAGGCGGTGGAGATGGTCCATGGAGAGAGAGTCGTGATCCTTAATTAGCTATGCTGGAGGGGGAGTGTAACATAATTCAAATCATGTGTGGTCAATTTGAGGAAAATAGAGGAAAGAACTAAGACTGAATTTTGAAATAAATATTAATTGTACAACACATGATTATGATTAGTTAATTATTTGTAAATTTATAAGCAGTAATTTTTCTATTAATTAATTGGCAGTACAAATGTATATTTGACAAATGGTAAAAAGGCAAAGTCGCAAAAAGCTAATTAATGCTGATGTGCGCAAAGTGGCAGACAAAAAAAGATCAAGAATTAGTAAATTGTCAACAACTCAGAATTAACAGGTACTAGCCAAATATTTGATTGTTTAAACAATTTCTAGTATAAAAATGGTGCAATATGATATTTTGTTGATGGCTGAAATTTATCGGATTTACTTCGTTTTCTTTTTGTCAGGTTTATTTATTAATTAAATGGAAAGCTAAACGTTCGAGCACTAGGGTATTATAGACAGTGGTCCACGACTTCATTTAAAGGGAGATAATTCGTAACAGCTTAGCACTTAGCAATGAATTGTTATTGCCATTCCAATGGCTGTGCGATCTGCACTTAACAATGATGATTTGCTGTGCAGCTGGTAGCTGTTGGTCTACCCGATGTGCTCATAGGTTACATGTAAGGATAGGGGTTTTTCTTCGTTATAGCTTTCCTATCATTCGTTGTTCGTTTTATTACATTATTATGTTTACATTAGCCCTTGTAGGAGAATTCACATTTTGTTTGCATTGGAAGTTTATCAATGTCATTACATCGTATTTAATTTGTTGTCGACCTAATGACCTAATTCCTAGTTTTATGCTGACTGCATTGATTGTTCACATGTACCATAGGTTATTAGCATGTACATGTTTATATGTAGGGTTATTACATGTAAGGCACAATAACAANGAAAGAATAGAGATGGAATTTGGAATCTGTCACCTACCTTACTAGGAGAAGATAGGAAGTAGTCAAAGCAGCTCCTAAATTACATTCAGACTTGCTAGTTGGAAGGTTGTCAAGATTCTACAATAGGGAACACAAGAACTTCGTTGAGCTGAGGTTGGGAGTTACCTACTTCAACAATGGAAACACAAATGAGGTGATGCAGAGATCAGAGTCGGCAGGAGGCCACCTATACATAAATCATGGAGAAGGGCTATGATGGCGAAGTACCTAAATAGTATTCAGTTATTTCAGTTAAATGAAGATTAACAGAAATACATGCAACAAATAGCTAATATGCATACATCCCTACCCGTGTAGAATAAGGAATAATAATTTAAAGAATCATTTAACCTACATCAATGCTTGGTAGCAGATGCTACAAGATGCTACACTATAACTGTGGTTTTGCTTTTCTATATTGCTAACTATGATGATGCTAGAATATATATATATATATAAATAGTTCTGACTTATGACATTTAGGCGAATCTTATTCTTTAAGCTTTTCAGTAAAACCTGATTATCCTGGCTATGCCCTTGACTCCACTAATAATATTTGTCATTCTCCTAGGCAATGATTTACAAAGCTTGTTTATCACATGGATTTCAATTTTGTATTTTCAAAATAATTTATTGGAAATAAATATTACAATAATTAAAAAATTGATAAATTTACAAAATTCATTTAACACTGCATACATTATTACAATTTAAAGTAAATTTTTAAAATAATTGTATAAATCAATATTAAAATGATTAAGACAAATTATCTACCAATTCGCACAAAAAATTTAATGGGATTTACAGCCTACTTTATTCCAATCTAATGATGACACTCTAGAGATCTTGCTAAAATCCTATTAGCATTGCCTTGCATTAGTGCAATTGAGCGTGACTGCAAAAATCTAAAGGGAGCAATAGCTGACATATTTTTTGTGAATTTTCCGCTATTCTGCAAGGAGGCCCAGCTTCTGAAAAGTATTAATTGAAGTAGTAATTGAAAAATCTCTCTAGTGTTTCTAGGGCCAAGGGCACAAATAAATAACCTTCAGAATCACAATTATTAAAGTGTTTTGAGTATTTGCGATTTTCAGGTACTCCTAGAGCCCAGCCTGCATTAGATGCCGCATTTGAAATGGTTGAAATTTGCAGCAGACAGATGACAGTTAAGGCTAGTGCAGCAGATTTACTTGCAAATTAAACAGGAATGAAATGAAAACATCTACAGGTTTAGCCTGAGACCCATGAATTAGATCTCATTGCTTTTTGGCTGGAGATTAGAATGCAAAGCTGCAATTGAATATACAGGGTCCGGCAAAAAATCCTCCCTGATTTCAATAGGCAGAAATTGCAAGTTTTTGCATAAACTAGTTTTTGGTTTTTTCCAAAAAATTATTTCACTTTATTACTGAAATAATATATTACGCTTTTAAAGATTATTATTATCTCTCTGATTCAAACATTTGTTATTTTACAGGTTGAAGATTGCACAATGCTAAAGTTCATCACTCAGAGCAATTGTGTAATGCATGCTTTTACATTTAGCACAAATTATACACAATTGATGAATATATAGCTATATTCCTACCTTTGTATACTATATCTTTGATTAATATTAATGCATGTTGAAATATACATCTATGCAAAATATAAAATGTTATACTCAAGTGTTGGGTTTTACATCTATGAATCATTTTCCTTAATACAGTGTTGCATAATTAAAACATTGTTTCAATGAACATGTCATAACTATATTAACAGAAGCAAATTTGCCCAAATCCTAGTGATCAAAAATGAAAACTTCATCAAAAAATTATTATGCTCAATTTAATATTGTCAAAAACATTTATTTTCCTCAATTATATCACTTTGCCCAAATCCTAGAAATCAAAAATAAAAACTTTGTCAAAAAATTAATTTGTTCAATTTTACTTTGTCAAAAATATTTCGTCCATTAGAATCACTTCATTTCCATGTGGCGAAGTGTAATAGGGTGTTATGAGAACTTCAGGGTGTCCTGTAGGGACCTCCTCTGTCCTTTACCTTACTACTAACATTTGGGCAACCATTATTTTGTAGGGATGCAGATGAAGTTCTTTATCCAGAATTCTCCTTTCTGACAATCCCAGGGCAGTTGCATGTTTAATTGCTGACTTTTTTGGAGACTGTTGGATGGAGGTTCTTACTCATGCCATGGTCTCTGGTGTTATTGCAGTACGAGGTCAGTCATTGGCTCACTTTTTAGTGCTGACCTGTTTTTCTAAAGTTTGACTCCCACAGTCTAATCATTTTCACATCAGGAACACTATCACATTGGCAAAGTTCGAATCGAATCTGAAAAGCTCGTTTAGTAGAAATCACAGAACTGCCATTTTTAATACACTCTTCCACAACAAACGCACGATGCTCACCATGCCAATACATGACGCACACTGACAATGGCACGTACGCCACTAAGCAGTGGCTTGCTCAAACTAAATGGCATCATATAGGCTACTCACAAATATAAGTAATTGTTCTGTATGTGTTTTATTCATTTTACAAATGCCTATTGAAATCAGGGAGGTTTTTTGCCGGACCCTGTACAATATTGCAAAGACGATCATGGCTACCAATTCTGTCATCATTAATGCTGCAAGTAAGAGCATGGTCTACATAAATATCCAAAGTATTATTCTGACAAGATGCGCATTTTCTAGATTCTGAATAGAGGGGCAGACATAAATGGCAACGAGCTATTGCCTGGTTTTCTGAGGGAAGATTGAGGCCAAATGTTTTCAGAGGAATAACAGTTAACCACGCCCCAGAAACCTCGACAATAAGAGAGCGCAATCTAGTTTGGTCCAAGTGATTTACTAAAAAATTCTTCGTTTTTTTGTGAAAAAGTGAATTGAAAAGCTTTATGGCTGCAGTTCTGAGGCAATTCTTCTGACCAAGTTATGGAAAAGAAAAGAGATAATTAGTGAAATACACCGAATTAGTAGTATCTGCATTGGTGAACTTTTCAACCAAATCTTGAGCGTTAAGAATAGAAACCAAATAAGCACAATAAGATGCTGGTCACAGGCACGACGTATATCAAAGCCTCCATTTTAATAGGGAAAGATGCTTAATTCCATGCAAAGTCAGGAGGTGGTGACCCAATGATGCATGAAGTGGCATCGCGTAAAGATTCTTCAAATTCCCTTAAAATAACCTCACTACTAGTAGAGGGAGGAATAGATCTGTGCATGGGTAAGCTTAATATTTTGAATTATTGGTAGTATTCCTCTTCTGTGATGCTCTCTAGCTCATCTAATGAAGGTGAGCTTATGAGATTTACATAGACGTTTAACAACTGAGTACAAAGGAAATCATTTATTTCAAAAACATGAGCTTATACTTAATACCTTTGGATCAAAGTGATTCGTTTTCTCATTACCTCCATTCGAAATTGAAATAAATAATCTGTGAGTTGATAACTAACATGCAGAGCAATTTTTTAAATTTATAAACAGCCCGCGCATAAATCTTCATTTGACCAGCTCACGAGTTATTGCTGGCTGGGTCAATCGGTTGCAGAGTGGCACACTGCAACAGACTTACAATGAATATTGATTGAAATATTACTTAAATCAGAACCAACTTATTGTACTAATCAAGTAATAATAATGTAGAATGTTAGGCGTTTCTCAACTCAAGAATATTTTTGTCGAATGGGCAGAAGAATTACAGCATTTAAACTAATTCTGAACTTCTTTGATTGTTGTTACTCTAAATAATTGCAAAAAACGAGATACATACATTGGGACTATTTGCGAAATTCACACTGTTGTGTGAAATTTTTAGTGAAAAGATAGTACCTTCAGAAATGTGAAGTATTGAATAGTAGAACATTTGTGCAATTGAACTTTCAAATTTCCTAACAGGTAAATTTCATTTAAGAATTGCATGACTAAATTTGTTTCATAAGGGAAATAACAACAATTTTGTACCAAACTAATATTTAAGTAGCATAATTTTGCAAATAAATTTTTTCATGTCTCCTGAATTTCTCATTGATAAATTGGAAATAGAGTAGGTATGGAAGAGTTCCATCAGTAAGAAATATTCATATGCAATAATAGGGAATTTTATTTTGATAGTAACTTGTACATATTCCAAAAATAATTTCATTTATAAAGGAAGCCAATAAAAAAAGCCAATTATTCAGGTTCGAGGCTTCTTCCAAATTGATACCAAACATTAAATGTTAAAATGTCTTTGCTAAGAAGCACAATGAGTTCAACAATACCAATGTTTGATTATTTTTTTAACTGAATTATTTTTACAAGCTGTTAACTGTGTTCAGAACACATTCCGTTTTACATTTTGCATAACTTCATGAAATTTAATAGTTCATTTAGATTTAATTGGTTGTATAAAGTAGATGTTCTGGAGGTTGCACATACTTAAATTAGTAAAAATCTTGAAAAAATACTTATTCTGCGTTTGAAGGTTCAAAATTAAAATTATCAAGAGATCCAAAACTATATATTTAAAAGTTTACAACTAAGTTTGAAATTACTTTAATTTTCGGAGATTGGCTAGCAATCGCAAGAACACGACAGGGTTCTTAATCTCCAAATCTTTTTGAATAAACTGCGGAGCAAATTCTGGACTAGATATCAAAAGCGTTTTCAGTTCTTTAATTGTTTCTCCGTCTAGTTCAGATAACGGCGTCGATAGGTCTGATGCTGTAACCGTCTTTAACCAGTCTTTTGTCTGGAGATTTGTCCAACTTTCACACTCAGAATGAGTTTCATTTTTTAGTGCTTTATTTACTAAATATTGCATGAATTCTACAATTGCTATAATTAATAAATATTATTTTTAACGCATTGACTGGAGCTCGGAAGGATTTGACTTTATTTAGGTAATTGAGCGTAGCTTGGGTTGAAACAAATATTTGATAAATATTCGTTTCATATAGTGTAGTTTAAAGTACTAGTACTCACTAATTTAGACAATCGTATTTAATTAGTACTAACTAAACATTATATTCAATTAAAGTCAATCATTTAAAACAGTAAAATATTCTTGCACGTTTTTGCAAAGAATTATGATTAAAATTTTGTATAAGCAAATTTAGTAAACGTTTTGTAATTATGCTAGGAAAAGCTTTTGTTGAATGCTTGGAGAGCGAACATTTTCAAAATATTTTATTGATTTACGATATAATCATAAACCAAAACCTACAAAATTCGGAATAATTGGAGCTAAAAATAAAAAAATATATATTTTTACATAATTATGTAGATTGATGCACTGCTCTGTTGTCAATTTGCAGTGTACTTCATATACTTCCATTTAAACTAGATGAATTCAAAAATATTGCTTATATATATAAATAAATAAACTAAAGTCAATTAATGAGCTGTATCTAATAACCAGCAAACATGGAATGAGATTATATTTTTTAATAAGTCAAATGTTTCTCCTCATTTAAAGCAAAAGTTAAAAAGATACTTGGAAGACAGCGCCACGAGTTTGAAAACCGAGGACAAAAAAATCTTCTCAACTTCAAAAACGTTTTCATCTGCTGGAAGAAGCAGCTACTGCAGCCAAATCTGTGTTTACCCTTCGATTAACTTACAATCAAGAAAGAAACTGCGAGGCAAATATACAAAAAGCATTGAACTTGGAAGACATGCCGATGTCATAGAATTGTGTATTCTTGTTTGATTGTGATATTAGTTTTTATAAAAAATTGTTTAAAATTTTTCACACGCCCTGATTGTCTATAATATACAATTGTATACACTAAATATGGCATTTCCGATGTAAACATCAGAATACGCATTACTATTCTATAGACTCAAATTGAATTTTCATAGACTCAAATTGAATTTTCTTAGACTCAAATTGAATTTTCTTAGACTCAAATTGAATTTTCTTAGACTCAAATTGAGCTTTAAGAGGTGTCGTGATAAAATGTGAATTCTTCGTTCAGCCCCAATATTTTCTTGGGAGTAAATTAGCTTATATTGATTTCGAAATGCATTTTTAACTCTAAAATATTTTGCATGCATTTGCTAAATTATTTATCTGTGGCACGAAAACGGATGAAAATTTCAACCAAATGAACTTCGTGCGATAAAAACGGACTTTCACATCGAACTTAACAACCTTCTAGCTGAAAATATGAGATGTTGCCAAAAGAGCGATTTTAGTTTACACAAAGAAAAACGTATCCTAAATTATGTGAAGTTGTACAAAATATGGTGGAATATAAGGTATTCATCTTAAGAATCATTTTAATTGAAAGTTCATTACATGCTTTACAACAAAGTGAAATAGCGCGATTTAAATAAGAAGGCTTAGTCAGCAATAAATAAATTTATTATTTCATTTTCTCACTAAAGTATTAACAGCAAATTTCACATGCGCGAAATTGAAGATATTTCTCAGATTATTAAATGAACCTAATTTCTTCCTATGACCCTCTCACACAAACTAAGGACGTGGGTTTTCCCCATCAAATCAATCCTTGATCTAATAATACTAATTTCTGAAGCTTACATTTAAAAAATAACAACGTAGATTAAACTTTAGCTTAACTAAATTTTTGAAATGTAACCTCTTAAATTAGAACTTAAGTAAATGTAGCAGTTTCTACACTTCAAAATTTTTCCCTACTGAATAATTCCGGGATTTTATTGAATGTCTTGTTAAATATAAGACTTAACAATAAATGAATCTTGCAATTTAAAAAATCCATCGCACTTATTAGATATGAGCATTTTCGCCCTGAAATTCTGCAAAAACTTTGGCAATAAACAAAAGACGCTTGCCAGTCTAAGTTCACAAACAATGCGTGAATAAAAAGTGCACAATGCAAACTATGCTCAAATAAAGGGGAAATATAGCTTAAAACTAGTGTGCAACATATAAAAAGCTAGTCAATTCATCATGCAATTGTCTATTTAAAATATTGGTAGTTAAAAATAGGGTTACCAACTTTCTGTTTAACTATTGCGGAACATATCAAAATTGATGCGGTAATGCAGAACAATGAAAATAGGTAGTCGAAATTGAAATGTTGATTTTTAATCTGCAAAAAATTCCGAAAACTACAAATACACAAAATTTATGGCCCTGATCCAACATTTTCTGTTATACAATTCATAATTTTCAGTATTTTGGGCAAAATTTGCAAATTAATAATTTTGAAATTTAAAATATACTTTTTGCTTTGCTATCAATATTTTTGGTACCAGTAATTTTCCTGAAGTAATGAAATACTCAGATATTAAATCATTTCCAAGATAGAAGATTACACAGTCATATGCCTCGCAAGCATGCAAAAATCCTGAGACAGTGAGAGAAATAGAAGTTCTACTGGAGAAAGAACGGAATGAACTCTATAAATCTGTTATCTATCGGTCAGGTCCAACTAAAATAAGTATAGAACAATTGCTTGGATTTTTTGCTAAAAATGTTGGATTATGGATTTTTTGTCAGTATTTTGTAAAAACTTTTATTTGGGTTTTTAAATAATCGACTTGTTCAAAATCAAAAGATGATTTCTAACCGAGTTGTAAATTTAATGACAAATCATTTTTCCAAAATGTTTACCAAAAGATGCATCTACTTGCAAACATTTTTTCAAAATGATGCATAATTTTCTCAAGCGTTCTTAAAAATTTGCCAAACAATGTCTAAGGGTGGGCCAAGCCAAAAGTTTTTCTAGGTTATTCTTACCAAAGGCCTAATTCTAAAAAAAATTTTGCAATATCTGTGATGTTTTCCTCAACAATTTTTAACTCGGGAACTAATAAAGATATTTAAAATTTGAAACTCAAAATAGAAAATTATCTTCTTTCGTTTTCGACTTTAATTCACGACCTGCCACGAAACCTTTCATGCTCGACTTTTTAAGGTCAATGCAATTGCTTATGGCGAGAACGTTTCAACTGTTAGCATAGGTTAATTTTGAAGAAAATTTCAGTAAAAATGATTATTGTGCATCTGAGAATTTTGAAGATGAAAACAGTACTGTTTCATTAAGTATTTAATGATTTGATCTTGTTCCCCCAATTATGGATGCAATTTCATTTCATCATAGATTTCTATTAAGATTCGTTAAAATAATGAAATTACACATGATACACCTGAAATTATTTCCGCTGTATCAAGTAATATTTTGCACTGGCGAACTTCATCATATTGTCATAGCAACCAAAATAGCTAAGTTTTACATTTGAAAACCCCTTTATCATGCGTAATAAGGCCAGTTGGATCAGCTACTTATGGATATTTGCTTTTTTACCAACAGAATGCAGAGATTCTTGACGCAAACACTAAGTTTACTTTGACAAATAAACTCAATACAGTGTCGAAATAGATGTCAATTCGTAAACTGAATTCTAATCATTTTACACAAGTTCATTAGTAGAAACAAATAAAAAACTAAGGGTCTTTTTAATGTTTGTAATAATAAGATGTGAAATACGAGCAAAATCCGCAAGTTTAACTTGTTGCTTAAATCTTTCAATAAACTTTTGAAAAATAAATGTCGATCGTTGATGTTGAGTAAATTGTTCTGTATAAAGGGAAAAAGACTGCTGTGTGATAGAACAATTCCCCGCAAGTCTGCAAGATGGGGTTATAACTTCTAAATGGAAAGCCTGGCAATATTCATAGAATAGAAACTTATCTTGCAAGGACTCCCATTCAGACCTAAAATATGCTGCTCTCAATGTTGAAACGTCTGATGCAGTTGTTTTAAGACTACTTAAATATCTTCCAGCATCAAAGATCTTTAAGGGATTTCTGGACAATTCCCTCAATTCTCCAAGTTTCCAAAGATATGACATCTGAGCGTGAAATGAAGCAGCGTGCCAGTGATTCACATGTTACACGAACTTGTCTCGCATAATCTATTCACCGGACACCAGTGGTATGATATCGCTGTATTGTGATGTTGAGTAATATATTGGCAGTGATCATTATCAGCCATGCACAGATATAACCAACGTAGTATGACAAGCAGTAATAGCTGAATACAAGAGGTTTATGGGCTTAGTCGATTAAGCGAACAGATACAGGGATGCTCATCGTACAGTTTGTTCTTTAATAATGCAAACAATTGAATATTTTAATCTATTTACGAACTAAATGGCATTAGTTGTGGGTATTCTTCAATCTTATCGATGTTGCATCAATCAATTTATGCTAAAGGCATTGCATTAAGCAAAGAAATGTGATTCGATTGTTTGAATTCATAGCTTCTATATGCTTTGATTTGACACATACCTATCCAAAGGGTGCGACCAAACAAGGAAGACCATCAGCAAATGTTGATGAAAAGTTTGAAAAAGAGTGGGGTTCCAAATACTGGTATAAATATACGAAAACTACGTTGGGATGGGCTTCATAATTGGCCCAAGTTTGATGAAAATCGAACAATGTGCAAATATTATTTCTTCTACTCCGTTAGTGAATACCTGATCAATGACATATTTAGTCTGCTTTTCTATTAGTGAATTGAAGAGCTGAATTAATAAATGACTGAGTGAAATCGGCCAAATGTTGCTGTTATTTATTCATTTGTTCCAGTTAGTTTTATAAAAGTTCATGGGCTTATTTAAAAATATTTGTTAAATATTTGTAAATAAATAAAATTAGTGCGGGGATGGCAGGACCTAGTAAATATGTATGGCCTTGTTATATATATATATATATATATATATATATATATATATATATATATATATATTTTTATCTTATGTTTTTATATTTGATGCAAATTGTATTTCACAATACCTTTATTCTCCCTGCGCTACCTAAATTGTAACAAAAAATGCATCATGGAAACTAAAACGAGCTAAATACAAGATTCAAAGCAATATATTTGCCAAACTACAATATAAATATATAATATCAAGAATTGCTCACTATTGCTTGGAACTCAAACTAAGTATCCATGTTGAGTTATCACACTGACCAGATTTCCTACTCAATAATTTTACTAATTGGCATAATTTTGGAAATAAATGAACACTTAAATATTTTAAAATTCAGTGAAGAATAACAGACTAATAGCTATTTGCTGTCATTAGCTAAATTTAATATGCTAAATGGTGAACAAAGTATTTAGCACATTTCTACAAAAAACTTCAATCTAAAGTTTTTAAAACTATCTAAAAAAATTTTCTATTTTCTTAAAATCTATAGCATCTATAGCATTTTGTTAATTTCTTCCAGCAAGTAGCTCACAAGCTTAATTAACTTGGCAGCTAGTCTGAGGAAACAGAATACCTTAGAAGCCTAATTTGAAATGAAAAAATGTAATATTCTTGAGATTGAAAAACATTTAGGAATGTTTTACATTTGAATATTTTAAGCCTATAAAAATACTGTATACCATATGTCAAAAAGCTTGCGGTTGCGCTTAGTGTTAAAGTTTTTATTGCAAAGCAATCGCCGGATAGATTGAATATTAAAATAATTGGAGGTACCAAGTGGACAATCAACTACGTTGTTCATTTTTCATTTTGATCAAAAATATTTATACGGTAAATATGGATAAATATTTTATCTATGCTAAAAAATATTTTCGAATTTTTTGCGACAAGTACCTATCAGGACTTATACAACTTTTTTGTGATGCTTGCAATAATCAGTTAAATTAATATTTGCATACAAAAATTGTATTGTGCTTACATTTTTTTGCACTTAAAATTTTCAAATAGAAAATTGCACATTCATATATACGTAATTTATTTTCTTTTACATAGAAATCCAAAAGGTCCATAAGCTGAATAACAACAAAGAAAATAAAAAATAAACCCATTTAACTTTCATCTTTTTGGATATTATCTCAAATTATTTTTAATTGAAAACAAGGATCGCTAAAGAGAAGGATAGGCCTCGCGCGCACTATTGATTTTTAATTTACGTAAATACCAAACTATTTAGTTGACAAAATAAAACACAGAGCTTTACTTAAGTCAACGCGCACTAGCAATTTAATGATCACAGAAATTAAAAAATTCCTGCGTGATCTATTTTCGCGTTGATTAAACTGTAGACACATAAAATAGAACATATCGTTTTCAATGGACGTGCGCGCACTACAGTTAATTAATTGAACAATTCGAACGATGAGAGGCATTGATTCATTCAGAAGCGAGCTTCGAATTATAATTAATAGTTAAAGGATTATTCTTGCAAGAGCTTAAAGAAAAAATATAGCCATAGAGGAGTTTTTTTAAAAAAAGAATCAAGCTATTATTTAGCTCATTTCCTGTATTCAGGGGTGTTAAAAATTAAGTGTACTATTGTTTTTGATTAAACATATTTAAAAAAATAAATAAGTGCACTTTCCAATTTTAAAAAAAATATGTTATTGCATTTAAATTTTACTGCCACCAATTTCGAGTCAAAATTAGGGTGATCTTAGCGCAATTTGCAATATTTAATTTGCGTGAATTTGGTTGTACGTGGGGCCAAGATGTTACACATCATAAGAAAACCTTGTCAGCCAAATTTTATCGAAATTAGTTATAATGTTTACTGCTGGGGCAACAATCTTAAATTTTCAGAAATTTCATTATCATCAGTTCTCTTGTGCGATAGGCACAGAAAAAAAACTTGCGTGCTTCGTGCACATCCCATGCTATTTTAACAGAAAAAATGACTACTTAATCAGCTGCAGAAAAAGTACGTGAACTCAGTTCTAGTATATCTTCCAGTGATCTTCCATTGAACATTCGTAGGGGTAAAACCTCTTATGTCAACCCAGAATTTGCAGAAGCCTTACTCAGAACAAATACCAGGTTGTGAAAGGCTGTGCACAATTTAAATGCCTTAGGCAAGTCTTCTCACTTCCATCATCCTGCCTCAGATTTGATTATCAGTTCATCTTCAAAAAGCGTGACTGGTATATCGAAAAAAAATAGTGGAAAATATTTAAGGCAATCTTTTAATTTTTCGCATTGAGATGGAAAGATAATGAGCGATTATGAGTACTATCACCATAACTAAAGAAATGTTTGCCCATCTTAGTGTCTGGAGGCTGCAGATCGACCTACGATCCTAATCTTGTCAACCCCACTACATTAATTTCTTCATTATATTGTTGGACAACTATTTTTCCTAATATTTTGGAGGTAAGCTAACATTAATGCACACTTTTTAACCCCTAATTATATTATAAGTTTGCCTTTTTTTCATATATATAATTTTTTCCTAGAAAGACGTATAAGTAGCGAAATATTTCGGACATATTTAAATTTGTACTAAAAGCGACATTGACGGTTGGGTTAAGTAATTAAGATTACATTAACACTATAAATTTTTATTATAATTGGGTTGAATAAAGTATTGCCAAGGGAGAATTTCAAAAATGAGTTACTATTGGGTACCAAATTTTTATCCCTTATGCATCTCTGGCTGAATGGTTAATGTTTGTAATAGTGCTGAATAGTGTTATTACAGAATTATTGAAAAACATAATAAGATTATCATTACATGATTTTTCTATTCAAACTTTTCTGTGTCTAATTGCTTACTTTTATTGATAAAGTTATTTTTAATATAATTTTGTTAGTTCAAAAGTAAGAGTGAGCGTAGTGCTGGTTAAACTTGTGGATTAACGTACTTATATGGAAATATTTTAGATCAATTTTGTTGCTTAAAAATAAATTTTCTATAGAATGATTTTATTTTTAGCCTGAAAAGTTACATCCAACATAAGCACTTGTAGTTTTCATTTGCCAGAAAATTCATTGGTGATAAGAAAGAAAGGTCATATTATCTCTACTCTCTTTCTTCAATTTTCTTTAAATTTTCATTGCTTTCTAAGCAGTCAACTTCACAAAATCGACATCTCCTTCAACGCCTAAGTTCAGCGAGTGTTGGATTGCAAAAGCAGAATGATATCTTCATGACAATTAGAAGACTTCTAGCAAGTTATGGAGACAAACTGAATTTTGGACAATTGTTAAGCAAATTACACTTTGCACTTTCAGAAATATGCACGCTTAAGACTTTTTCTTGTTTCTCAAATGGACTGATTCGGACTGGTCATTAAAATTTACCTTAGTGATTTTATCACATTTAAAGAAAATGTTTGTAGTAATGAATGAAATTTGCTATTTCATTAGACTAACTTGTGTATTGTTGTCATCAATTTAGTGTGAAAATGATTGCTGACTGTTTTATATTATGTATTCTTTTTTATTTCCATAAGAAGCGTTGCCTAAATACTTTCGGAAGTCATTTATAGAGATTAAAAAAGTGTAAATTTGCAAAGTTTTCCCGATAACATTTCTGTTTTTGCATTTTGCAGAGTGATCATATTTTGTTGATATTGAACTATAGTCTAATTTTTTACATGCGTTATCTTACTTAATGTAAAACGCATGTTGACCATTAAGCAATAGAAAGTTTTATTATTTTTAAGACGTTCATATTTATGAAAACTATTATCCTAAAAAAAATAATAAATATTCATGACTGCATAGCAAGATGTATGTAGTTAAGTTCATTAATTTAGTATAAAATATTTTGCAGCCTCCACATTATGTTGCACTGTTCTACTGGTTGTCTATCCTTCTATTTAGCAATCATTGATTGAAAACAAATAAATTTTCTAATCCATTGTTTAATAAACAGTAAACCCAATTGAAATTGCAAAAAACTATCAAGTCACAACCTATCTATTGTTCAATATAAATATTCTTTCTAATAGCTAGCTTCTTGCTGTAATGCAGTGTAGATATCTACTTAGACCATCAACATTTTTCCATTTTCATTTTTCATTTTTTTTCTTTGAAAACAACACAAAAATTTTGCTAATAACAAATATAAAATGAAATTTTAAGAACACATTTGGAAAATGGGCAGATTCATTGCTTAATTTTGTTTATAATTTATATATCATCTTTAGAAAAGTCCCTACAACGTCATTTGGTGTCATTAACTTCAATGAAGATCCCCCAAATAAGATATGTCATTATCTAAGAATGGCATCTGATACCAATTTGGATGAAATACATAATTTACTCATTAAACATTGGAAACTCAATCCACCTGGATTTATTATTTCCATAATCGGAGAAATGGGCACTTTACACATGTCTAAGCTGCAGCAAGAAGCAATTGAAACCGGCTTATTGAACATTACCAAGGATCAGGATGCGTGGATAACAACTTATGGAGTAAACGGTGGAATCACAAAGTTGTGTGGAGAGCTCAGAGCTTTTAAACAAGTATTTATGTTGATAAATATCGTATAATAAGGTTAATTACATCAGTGTTTTGGAAATGTATTTTTGTTCAAAATATTGCTATTGAATGATTTAATTAAATTCTAAAAAACAGAATCGATTTCCTGAAGTCTGTAAGTCTACTTTTGTTCTTGAAAAGTTTATCTTTTACAAAATTCCATATATAGAAAATTTAACTTACAAAAAGCAGGAGGGGAATTTGAAATTTTAAATGCTGATTTTCTCTTTTGAAAAATATAATATATTTGAATAAATCTAAAACAGAAGAAGTACAATGGGTTTTAGATTTAGATTTGTGCCACATTCACTAATTAAGTGTAGTTGGTAATATTTTCAAGCAGCAATGTTCATTGTAATGGTATGGTGTACAATCAATTAACAGTTGGTTCTCAAATGAAGCCTCGTTCACGTTTTGAACGACTTTGATGAAAAAGTTTGTTGATAAATATATCAAAAGTTTATGGGATGTAATTCTTAGGATTTCAAAATATTTGCTTCCCATGCTAAATTTACTTTCGTCATTAGCCCAATAGCATTTTTCTTTATATTTAAGTAGGGTATTCTGTAATCAATGTTAACCTTTTTTGTGAATTTCAGCAACTAATTCAAGTCAAAATTTTCTTAACTACATTATATTTAATGATAATATCTGTGCAAAAGCAGTTTATTTTAAATTAGTATTTTTTATCAATTGTGTGAATGCACATGCACAATTGTAAAATCATTCTTATAAGTAGTTGTTATTAAGACTCTTGAAGTAATGCTAATAGACAGCTATTCTCAACCTCATTTTCCATTGATTTTGTAAAACAACATTCAACACCTATAAGTAGAAATTCTATGTTTATTAATTCCTATATAAAAAATAATTGAAGACAATGCTATGTCAATCATGAGCCGAGCAAAACGATATTCTAGTGTTGATTGATCATCTAAAGATGTATACCTTCCTAGAAAGCTTATGATCCATTTTGCAAGCAAAAAAAAACATTTTTCTAATGAACTGCATTTTGAACCAAGCCCTTTTGCACAAATCATTGTTTGTTTCTGGATTGGTGCGGTGCGGTTCTCCAACTGCATCTAGCTAAATATGTCTCACTTTTAAAAACGCCGGAAAAATGCGAATTGTTTTTTTAATTCTGCACTACTGTGTAATGAACTCATGCTAGTAAGAATTCTGCACTGTTATTAATTGACTAACAGAGCCTAAATACACAGAAACCCATCCAGTCTTGAAAATAACTAACGAAAAAAATGAAAAATATCTCATGAAAAAAAAGAGATGAAAGCTATCGAAATTAATTGAATTTCTTTGCAGATTTCAAAATTTAAATGACTTTATCAAATTTTCATCTCAAATTAATATTTAATTGCAAATACATTGATCAAATCTCATAAAAAGAAATTCTTTCAATAGAGAAGCGTTTTTTGGAACAATTTTTGCTAATAATAAATATATGTACTCTAAAAAATTGCTATTTGCTTTTCTCATGGCTTAAGATGTAGGCCTATACAATTTTGTTTTTCTACTACCAATTTTTGACTATTTCTAAAGCTATGTTGTCGGATAACGTTTAAAAAATTTTGATACAAAATAGCCATGTTTGCTATTTTTCCTCATTCTTACATCTCAAATAATTTAATATGCGTATGGATATATCTATGTTTATATATATATATATATATATACATATATATATATATATATATATATTAATGAACATAATATAGTATTTTAGAATATTAAATTAATCATTAGGGTGTACTAATAAATGAAGAATTATGCATACTTGGTATTGTTCCATGGAAAAAAATTTATGGAAATAGCATGTTGATTAGCAGTGATGGTGAAGGACTATATCCAGCGTTATATTCTACAGCTGCAAGCAGTTCAAGATCAAGAAACATTATTTTAGATAATAATCATACACATTACATTTTTTATGAAGATCGTAAGCATATCAATATTTTATAGTACAATTATGTGATGTAAATGAAATTCTAAGGTTCTTAACTATGGATTTTAAAAGTAAGCTTAATTACGAGAAAATATAAAAAATACATCTACACATATATATATATATATATATATATATATATATTCTCAAATAGAACTTAGACCAGAATGGGCCACAATTCTTAAATATTCTTGCAAAAGATATATTTTATAAATATCCGCCTATATTGTAACATGCTTTGCAGATTGCGCTCAACAAATTATCCAGGCTCATAATTTTTAATAATTTTCTAGTGCTTTGATCCTGTTATCATTAACATACTGATTATTGGACTAAAAGTTGCGAGCCCAGATAAAACAAATGTACGTTGCAAAACAGGCTGTGCTGATTTTTTAAATATTACATGGTCTGCGTGCAGAGCTGACCTCCAGTAGCAACCCTTAGTTTTTTCTTCTAGATATTCCTTTAGTTCTAGTGTTTCTGCTTCCACACTTAGCCGTGTTTTCCTTTTTTTGCATTACCATCTACAGTCTATCTACTTTACAATTTAACATGAATGTTCTCTCTCTCTCTCTCTCTCTCTCTCTCTATGCTCTCTCAGTTCACCTTTGTTCCTGATTAGTATCTCAACACTGTTATTACTCATGTTTGAATTGCCTTTATACTTTTCTGCGCATTCAATGCTGATTTCAGCAGTAATTTTCTAACTCTCCTTTTTGTATTCCTTCCTCGTAACCTGTTCTATCTCTCTCTTTTTCTCTTTCTCTTCCTCTCTCTCTCATTCCTAAGTATTTCTACCCTTTATTGACTTCCTCAATCTTATCCCGACTGCTCGTTCTTAGCCCCATCTATCTGTACATTTGCCTCAGATTATTATCACTGCTGTACACCTTCCTAGTAAAAACACTAACCTAGACTTTTTACTTGTTTTCCTCAATGTCTCAATTTGCTTCTGCAACAACTTCTTTGAGCTATCATATATATTCATGTCGTCAATGTACCATATGTGGCTCACTGCTCTACCATTCTTCTCCACCTTATACCATATGCCTGTCTCCGTAAGCCTCAGCCTGTGTCCATCTATCTCAGTTTGCCACATTCCCATCTCTCTTTCTCTCTCTGTCTTTCTCTTTTTACATCCTCAACTCTTACTCCTGCATCGTTTCTCCTCCTCTGGAAACAGCCTGTCTGTTCTAAATAACATGTCAGCCTACTTGAAATCACGAAAGTTAGCAATTTCCAAGTTATTGGAGACATCTTATTGCACTGAAACTGCTTGGCTCACTCCCTTTCTTCTGGGGCAACATACTTCTCTCATCTATTTCTTCTTTTATTCTTTCCNAAGTTATTGGAGACATCTTATTGCACTGAAACTGCTTGGCTCACTCACTTTCTTCTGGGGCAACATACTTCTCTCATCTATTTCTTCTTTTATTCTTTCCATGATTATTGCTTCAGTTTCTATATCTACTGGTTCTGCTACTTCTGCCTCACGTTCACAACTTCATCGTCTCTTTACTTAAGCTGTTTAACTCTCTTTCCTTTACTCTCATCCAGCTGCAACTTTCTCACTTGTCATGCAATGCTCTGTTCTGTAACTTCTAATACCATTTCTGCTTTTTTCTATTCTTCCAGCATCCTCTTCCTATAACCATTGTCATATGACCTCCTTCTTCTGTAGCACTCCAATGCTGTAATGTTCTGACCATATGTCTTTTTGTGTCAACATCCATTGATCTTTATGGACACTATACTGCCACTCCTTGAGTCCACCTCCTACCTAAAGATTCTTAGCACCATCTGACCAATTAAGGCATGCCGTGAATTGAAGTCTTTTGCTTTTTCATGATTTGACATCAGTGAGTATTGTTGTTTGAGTATGGACTCACATTGCCCGGGGAAGTTGCCCAATAAGGTTTAGAGTGTTTCCTATCATGTGAGCTAAGTCAATTAGTTTTGTGACCACGATCACAATTGCTTAATCTCAGATTACCAAACTGGGCTACCTGCACACATTTTTATTATATTATTATTATTAATATTTATTTCCTTTTTATGGCTTCTCACAGCTATGTCTCTCGACACAGGAAATAATGACATTGTAGGCTTATTGCACAAGTTGTACTAACATTGTTCAATTATTTCTAAGGTAAATAAAATTAATTATTATATACTGTGATGTTTTTATATTTTTTGTCTTCACTATAATAAACAGCTAAATTAATCGGAATGGGACGCGCTTAGGATGGGAAAATCAGTGATGTGTTTAAGCACTAATGGGTTATATGGGCAATGGGTAGTCAAACGTGATCCATTAGCATCTCTGCATTCAATAAAAATGTACTTCTAATAATTTGCTAAAAATTGTAAGCTTAATAATATCTGTTTAGCACCAAAAAGTAGTTCGACTGAAGAAAAATTTCGCATAGATATTGAGACCCACATGGAAAGTATTGGTGAAAACACTCGTTATTTAGTAATTGTTGTTGGAGGAGGTAGTAGGATCATTACTGATGTAATTTTCAGATTAGAAAAACAAATTGCATGTGTCGTTTTTGATGGCACTGGAGGCGCTGCTGATGTGATCGCATATACATTCTTCCATGGTGATCAAATCAATGCGGGTGATAAAACTGCAGTTGAGGAATTGCGTTCATTAATTGCTTCCAAATTTATAGATGAAAATATTGACGCAGACGCAGTATATGCAAATTGTCAAAAACTTTTACAAGACCCGTCGTTGTTAACAGTGCATACTTTGCTTACCAACTCACCAGCGGGCGTTGATAAAGCAATTTTAAAAGGACTTCTTAAAAAATATCAATTTATTGGTGATCAACTTCAAAAGGTACTTAGCTCTTCAATGCTAGACATCGCTCAAGATATAATGGAATCGGATTGTACACTAACGCCTGAAATTTTAAATCCTTTATTGGTTATAGCTTTAAAAGAGTGCAAGATTGAATTTGCCAAGTTATTCATGAGTTACGGGGCAGATATACATTCAATAACTAATGAAGATATTGAAAAACATTTCTGGTATTATGAAGTGAATAAGAAGAACCTGAACATTAAAAATCACCTCAAATGTATTCTTTCCGGTGAAGTTGGTAGTCCTTTGGATAATGATACGAGAACCAAATATATAGGACATGTTCTTTTAATACACAGTATATTTAAACTTAATGCGGACATGATGAAATACATGTGGAGTGAATTGAATCAACCAATAAACGGTGCTATGTTTGTTTCTGGAGTTCTTAAATATCTGCTTAAGGAAGTACAAAAAATTGAAAAAAGGGAAGAAATGACCAAGCTTGCTGAAGTTTTTGAAATGCACGCTGTACATATTATAAATGAAAGTTGGAGATCCAATCAAAACGCTACAATTCGCCTTCTGACTGTAGATGATGAATTTTTTGGAACAGATTCTGCAAGAATGGCAATTTTTGCTGATTGCAAGGAGGTTCTTTCAACAAGTGCATTACAGCATGCATTTAAAAAGAAATGGGGAGGGTGTGTTGCCGATAATAGTGCATTTATGCTCCTTGCTGCATTTCACACTATTGTTCTTATTCCCTTTCTAAATTATTCAGATATTTTTGGTTCAAAACCCCCTATGCTAAAGGCCATCAATTCCTTTTACAATACACCAATGATTAAGTTTATTGGATTTGCTGAAGCGCACTTAATTTTTTCTCTAATGATATTTTACTTTCTCACTATAGGTTTTAATAGAACGGGTATAACACGTTATGAGCTGACAATTCTAGTTTTTGGAGCCTCAAGAACATACAATCTTATTTTAGATTTTATTCATTTAACAGGAACATTATTCGAGAGAATAAAGCTTATATTTCAAGACATTTTTCTTTTTGTAGAATGTATTAGTGTAGGCTGCCACATTCTTGCCATTATAACACGAACTCCATTATTTATTTCTAATGAAGCCTTGTTACATACATCGAACGATGTTTTTTATGTAATAGCCTTTTTGGGCTATTCATTTAAGGTTGTACACATGATGTATATTCATCCAACATTGGGACCTACATTAAACATGATTGGTCTCATGTTAGCTCAAACTACTGTTATTGTTGCTATTGCAGCTATATTCATGTTATCGTTTGGGATATTATCATATATAACACGGGTAGTATCAATTACTAAGGAAGTTCAAGTAATGAGAACTAGACAGTTTCTAAATGAAGTTGTTTTCTATCCATACTACAGAATATTTTGTAATTATTGGCTGGATGAAGAGGGCTTCTCACCTACACTTCGGGAAAATGTATACATTGTCATAGCAATGGCATTGATGTTAGTTTGTCATGCTCTTCTTTTGAATATGTTGGTAGGAATTTATGGTCAAACGTTTGAAAGAATTCAGAACAACGCAGAAAATATTTGGAAAAAACAGCGATTTTTAATACTTTTAGCATATGAAACAATGGATACTTTTCCTGGAATCTTGGATTTGTTAATCAAAGGCCTTCAATTATTATTCAGGATAATTTTTTATTGCAGGATCTATCCCATAAAGAAAATAGAATTAGTGCCAGCTGCCATTACTTGCTGGGAGAAAAGAATGTGCCATAAATATTTGAAAACGCTGGAATCTGGGGATCTTGCATTTGATGTGGCATCCAAGGAGTTGGTGGAAATCCATCGGAATGTCGACGCAGATGGAGAACGAATTTATAATCTTCAAGACCGATTTAATAGCTTAGCAGCTCTATTAAACTGGATAGGAGAAAAGTATACTACTGATGAAGAGGCTTTTCCTCGAGTCAAGCCAATTAAGTTCTACAAGTCTGTCTAAAAATGACTTATTGTGCCTACACTTACCCGTAATTGTTATTGTCATATTTCGGTTTTAGAATTTTAATAAAAATTATATTTTAATATATTGTTTCATTCTAAAATGGTCACTTTAAAAGAATACTGGATAAATATTATAACTCAATTTCCTATATTTATTTTATATTGCAATTAGAATGATATTTAAATTTTCGAACATTTTTTTTCTTTTCTTAGTCCTTTCATTCATGTGAAAATATATGCAACAAATTAAAATCAATGTACATTTTGACAGACACAGAGAAAAATGTAATTTTAAATGTTACTAAAATTTTGGCAACCTTTTCTAAAATAATCACTCAGAATTGATCAATGATAACAATTGTTGAATAGCGTCCAAAGAAATTTTTCAATAATTTAAGAACATTGTAACAGAGTTCATTAATATTGGAGCTTTATATTCAACTATTTTTGCTTAATTCTCCATTTATACTACCTACTACATTAAATTTAAAGCTTAATAACTTTGTTATATTAATACGATTTTCTTTCTGATTTTTGCAATATAATCTCGGGAAGCATATAGCCTTCAGAAAATGTAAAATTATTTTAAAATATAGTTTTTATAAAGGGTTATAAGGATTTCAATTCTCGGAAAACGAGGATTATTTAACTTTGACCCACTAGATTCTGCCACATCATATTTTGGGACACTTTTTAAAATTTCAGAGAATTAAGAAAAGTTTGGAGGCGGGTTCAATTGTTTCCCCTGAATTTCTCATTTTCCTTCCACCAGAATTTAAAAAAGAATAAATGAATTTCACACCTCCTAAATTATTTATCGGTGTTCTTGATAGTCACAAATCACCCAAATGAGTCACTTAGCCCCATAAAAATTTACTATATGCATAAATTTAGTGAAAAATTAGACTTTAAAAAGGTTCTAAAAGGTAACAAATATTTGTTATCTTTGCTCAATCTTTGAAATGTCATCAATTTTCTATTGCCATTTTGATTTTCAATAAATGTTATCTTCTAGCATGTTTTTATAGTTCTAAATGATTTATTTGTGCGAATTTATTGCCATCCAGAACACCGTTGACAACCGTAAATATTCATTTATTATCTCTTAAATTCTTGCAGAAAGAGGAGGAAGAATTCAGCTGAAGCAAATATACCTCACATCCTAACTTTTCTTATTTTATCTGAACATGTCAAAAAGTGTCTCAAATCAGATATGGCAGAGTCCAGTGGGTCAAAGTTGAGTAATCCTAGTAACAATTTTTTAAAGCAAATAGGAAACTGCCCGTGCTATTCACGGGAATTTCAATGCGCTGTATTTTATATTTAATAAGTGAATAAACATTAAACAAACCATATGCTGTGTTTTTAATATATTAGGAACGAAATAAATGTGATCATCATACATTGGTAAAATGATATTTATTCACAATTTTAGCATATGACACTCCTTAATTATCCACATTTAATATTATAAGTACATTCAAAGCATGGTAACACCTAATGCAAAAAGTGTATAGAATCTCAACAAAATCGAGTCCATTATTGTAGGTGTATAGATTTTACATTTTCTGAAAGTTATCTCCCCGTGATTATACTGCAAAAAACAGAAATGACAATTGTTTATTTTTCTGCAAATTTTAAAACTTTAAATGAAATGCAGGAGTTATTTCAAAAATTTTATGAATTGAACCAAGCATAATAGAACAAAAAGGCAATTTTTCAGAGTAGTTACTAATTTTAACTTGAATGAGCTGTAGCAAAGTAATGGTTTATTTTTCTATGTTGTCTAAGTACTAGGCTAGCATTTGATTGCCCCTTTTCTTTTACAGTACTAGAAAGCTTCAACGAATCAAATTTTACTCTATATTAAACTTTGTTTATTCGTTATTCACTTACAAAACTCTAAAACAGATGTTTGATATGCAATGTTGAAATTTCTCTTTGCAAAATCATTAAGATTAGAGAGTTTTCTGTGAAATAGTCTTCCTATTGTTAAGCAATTAGCGATTGAACTCATCCTTAGCATCTATGCAAAACATTTGGTCTTGATATTTTGAACATTATCCCGGTTCTTAATTNTCTCCATTTATACTACCTACTACATTAAATTTAAAGCTTAATAACTTTGTTATATTAATACGATTTTCTTTCTGATTTTTGCAATATAATCTCGGGAAGCATATAGCCTTCAGAAAATGTAAAATTATTTTAAAATATAGTTTTTATAAAGGGTTATAAGGATTTCAATTCTCGGAAAACGAGGATTATTTAACTTTGACCCACTAGATTCTGCCACATCATATTTTGGGACACTTTTTAAAATTTCAGAGAATTAAGAAAAGTTTGGAGGCGGGTTCAATTGTTTCCCCTGAATTTCTCATTTTCCTTCCACCAGAATTTAAAAAAGAATAAATGAATTTCACACCTCCTAAATTATTTATCGGTGTTCTTGATAGTCACAAATCACCCAAATGAGTCACTTAGCCCCATAAAAATTTACTATATGCATAAATTTAGTGAAAAATTAGACTTTAAAAAGGTTCTAAAAGGTAACAAATATTTGTTATCTTTGCTCAATCTTTGAAATGTCATCAATTTTCTATTGCCATTTTGATTTTCAATAAATGTTATCTTCTAGCATGTTTTTATAGTTCTAAATGATTTATTTGTGCGAATTTATTGCCATCCAGAACACCGTTGACAACCGTAAATATTCATTTATTATCTCTTAAATTCTTGCAGAAAGAGGAGGAAGAATTCAGCTGAAGCAAATATACCTCACATCCTAACTTTTCTTATTTTATCTGAACATGTCAAAAAGTGTCTCAAATCAGATATGGCAGAGTCCAGTGGGTCAAAGTTGAGTAATCCTAGTAACAATTTTTTAAAGCAAATAGGAAACTGCCCGTGCTATTCACGGGAATTTCAATGCGCTGTATTTTATATTTAATAAGTGAATAAACATTAAACAAACCATATGCTGTGTTTTTAATATATTAGGAACGAAATAAATGTGATCATCATACATTGGTAAAATGATATTTATTCACAATTTTAGCATATGACACTCCTTAATTATCCACATTTAATATTATAAGTACATTCAAAGCATGGTAACACCTAATGCAAAAAGTGTATAGAATCTCAACAAAATCGAGTCCATTATTGTAGGTGTATAGATTTTACATTTTCTGAAAGTTATCTCCCCGTGATTATACTGCAAAAAACAGAAATGACAATTGTTTATTTTTCTGCAAATTTTAAAACTTTAAATGAAATGCAGGAGTTATTTCAAAAATTTTATGAATTGAACCAAGCATAATAGAACAAAAAGGCAATTTTTCAGAGTAGTTACTAATTTTAACTTGAATGAGCTGTAGCAAAGTAATGGTTT
Organism: Hofstenia miamia; assembly: GCA_900660155.1. Taxonomy (NCBI): domain Eukaryota; kingdom Metazoa; phylum Xenacoelomorpha; order Acoela; family Hofsteniidae; genus Hofstenia; species Hofstenia miamia. Next base: position 1,616,743 of record CABFPE010000047.1, read on the forward strand.
ATTTTTCTATGTTGTCTAAGTACTAGGCTAGCATTTGATTGCCCCTTTTCTTTTACAGTACTAGAAAGCTTCAACGAATCAAATTTTACTCTATATTAAACTTTGTTTATTCGTTATTCACTTACAAAACTCTAAAACAGATGTTTGATATGCAATGTTGAAATTTCTCTTTGCAAAATCATTAAGATTAGAGAGTTTTCTGTGAAATAGTCTTCCTATTGTTAAGCAATTAGCGATTGAACTCATCCTTAGCATCTATGCAAAACATTTGGTCTTGATATTTTGAACATTATCCCGGTTCTTAATTCCGCCCCCCCCCGGGGGGAAAGTTCATTGGTACTAATTTACACACCTAACCAACTGACACGAGGCATAACTAGATCAAGCGCCACAAACTTTCAAATAATTGGTGATTTATTAAGAGCAGGTTTCGAGCATAGCTTGAAAATTCTGAAATCCAATGAAATATAAGATTTCATTAAGAAAAATGATTATTCAATGTGATTTAATAGGCATTTTGTTGCATAAAATTCATGCTGATTGACAAAAGAATCGGTATTTTTTAAACTCAGGACAATATTTGTAGAAAGTTGGTTTACCAACACATTGTAGTCTTATTTGCATTAAAGCATTGTCATATTGAAATGCAAGGATTTGATTGTTCAAGATTGAATAATATGTGTTTAAACGACTATTTGTAAATTTCTTATGTACACATAGTATTGATTAATTTGTGCAGTTAAAATAGGTTATATTCTTCGGTTTGATTTTATTCATTGAGGAAATTTCACTTGAACTGCACTCTCTTAATTTTTAGAAAATTCTAATGTACATTTGAAATATATAATGGGACAGAAAATGCACATCAAAATTATTAAATTTTTTCACTGATTCGACAAGCCTGCATATTTAAACGTAAATTTTATATTTTTTTCGAAGTTAAGTGATTTTTCATACCCGGAACAAGAGAAGTGCAACATGAATCAAATGTCCAGAGACCCAGCTAACCTAATCTCGAACATTTTCAACTGATATTGCGATATATTGAATATACTTTCCATACATTTTCCAAATGTTCAATGCAGTAATTAATAAATCTATCTTTTTCTAAATTTCTGTGCAAAATATAACTTGAATAAATTATTTGCGTTTTCTTTGTAAATATAATTCTTGAATCTCAGTCATTACAAGAGCGACATACATGTACATTATTTAGGTATAGTTTCGAGCTATTGTATTTTTCTATTCTTCTAAGTAAAGATTAGCTTAAATTTGGGTTCTGCGGGGAATCCCTAGTCCCATAGAACAGGGACAAAAAATCTCAATGGGACTGTGGCTAAAAATGAAGGTTTTTGTATTTCAATCATGTTTTTTTCTACTTTCATAAGACAGGTAGGCGATGGGACTGGGCCCTCGTGTAATGGGACTAATTGGAACAGTCACTAAGAATTCCATGGCAACTGCTTGGTTTTTCCCATTTTTTCTGATCAAATCATAAATTTCATTTTTTGATTGCTATTATTTACACATGTAGCCTAATGTACAAATTTTTGCGCCCTGTTAATTTCGTAGGAGTGAACCTACATAATCAAGCACTGTGGTGTACAATAACTTTAATTTCGAATCCAATTTTATACATGCGCTATCATTGTTTTCAAGGTTAAGAATTAGGATTGTTTATGAATCAATGTCACTCAAAGTAGGCATTTCTTTGCTGAAATATATTTTTGAGATCTACTTAAATATATATATATATATATATATATGACAAATATCAAACCACTTTTTTAACAAGTTTTGTGGTAGCAACTGTTGCAAGTCATGCTGGTGCATTGAGTTCTGACTTAGTCGTTGCTTATTATTCTATATCAAAATCAAAGCATTCCTGAGATGAAGATGTCGAGTCGCATAGAATCAATACTGTCTGGTTATGCAGGTAATCTGCATTTTGGCTCGTTTTTTGATACATCTATCAATATTGCATAAGTTTTTTCATTATTTTTTCGAATTTTTTCTAATGGTACACATGAATTACAACACTTTGATTGTGAAAGCAAGTCAATAAATAAAAAAAGAAAATATTGATTAGTAAAAATTATACACATATTTTACTAAATTACAAATTTTCTTAAACTATAGCTGCAAGTGGGTCATAAATTTTTGAACAAACCCAAATCAACCCAAACAAATTTTGCAAAAAAATGACCCAATTCAATCAAAATAGAAGTTTCCAAAATCGTTTCCAAACTATCCTAAACTAACTCAATAATATTAATCTTCATAGTATGAGAAGCCTAAAACAATTTCAATGAATAAATTTTGCAAGCGAAATGCTAAGTATTGGCCAAATTGACATTTCGTGCTGTCTACCAAAGTCCTCCGATTGGCCTAACTAGTCTTTGTAGATGATTGTATTTTAATTAGTGAGTCATTCTTATTTTCAGGAGAGGCTTCACTTAAAACAAATGATGGAAAATTTCTAGGCCAGTATTGATAAAGTTAATAAGAAAGCTAGTACGCTATGGTGATGATTATGTCACAGTTGGAATCGGGTACAGAATTTGGAACCGAAACCGAGTCGATTTTTTAAACACGTACCCGAAACCAAATGTACCCGAAATTTCCCAAAAATTGATGACATCTTGCTCGAATTCTATTCAAAATTCCGGACGGCCTAAGTTCGCTATTGGTATTTTGAATGCGCCAGCATTAATATCAACTGTTAATTATAATTGCTGCTGTGCTAATAAAGGCCTGTTTCCTAAGAAACCTAGCATGCAAACGCCATCAATAAATAAATAAAAAATTACTGAATTAAGGCCTTTTTAGGGCACTTTAAAGAAGCTGGCGTTTTCCCGGAACATGTGAGCTTACCCGAAACTGTACCCGATTTTTCTATGATTTTGTACCCGAAATGAAACGAACCAAGGAGAACAGAGTCGAACCGAACTGAACAATCGGTTCTCTCAAACCGATTCCAAATCTGGATTATGTTCATAGTTAAAATAATGGACGTGTAGAATTCATTATTTTCTTAATGAAGAATTCTGACGTCTGAACCCAGTAAATTTATCCAGCAAGAAGACATTCTAGCTTTACAATAATGCAAAATTGAAAAATAGAAAAAATTGTGAAGTAGAGCCAAACCAGTTGCATTCGAGATTCTCATCAAATGGATGGCATACTGTATATATTGTTGTAACCTATATATTTTCAACAAAACGTAATAATAGGAATTTCATTGGTAAATTCTTAAGTGCGCAGTATTTCTGTGAGTGCAATTTTGTGCTGCGCCACTGAATATTAATGTTACTGTGATAGCATGTGAGTTAATGATATATTTTTAACACATTTGCAGTAAAAAATTAAATTAATATTTTTTAATAAAACATGCAAGGAACATTAATTGTAATAATCGAATTGCTTCAATTCATGTTAAAAAGTGCTATATATATCATCCAATCGTATTAGAGATTAGCAATTCCATTGTCACTTTTTCTTAATGATATGTATGCCTCTAAATTTTTGAAAAATGCAAATATTGCTTAACTACTTAAACACACATGAAATAAATTAATTTCAATTAGTCAGATACTGTTCTATAAAAAACTTTCTTGTTATTGTACATGTACATCAAAATTAACAAAACCGTTTCACACAAACTGTGTCTCATACAAAAAATAGATTTTCGTCCGAAAAGATTCATAACCCGAATATATATTTAATTGGGGTTATTTATTAATATTTTAACAAAAAATACATCAAAAAGAGCGTAATCATTCAATCGGTGGAAAAATAGGAAACAAGAAATTGGAGAGTTAATACAGTTTCATCTCCTCCACAGGCGATAGTTACAACCTTTTCTAATGGTATTCTTGAGTTAGCGTCAACTTCCGCCAATGGAATTTCCATTGCATTTACGAGATCTAAATTATAGACAAATTCAAATCATAATCTTATAATTTTGGGATTTAAAATATAATCTGAGAATACAATTACACAAAATACTCTGTTTTGAAGAAGCGATTGAGGTCTAGTTTTACTCTCAGGTGTACAAACGTTTGCGTGCTTTAATTTGCCTATTTCTGCTACGTTATTTAAGTGTTTCACAATTAGTTTTCATTACGTCAAAGAATACTTAAAAGATTGAAACGTTTATTCAATTCCATGTAGAGACGTCTAAATACGATTTGTCTTTGTTATTAAGGCAAGAGATAGACGAATGTCATTGCATGCTGTGCAAAATTTGTGCTCAGTTAATCAGGCCCATAAAAATTAGTTGCTACAATTTTACTATCATTTTTCTGAACATTTTGAGCACGTGCTTCCAAAATTTTTATGGAGAACTTCACAATTAAGACCTCATGAGGCTAAGAATCGCAAAAATGGTTGAAATTCAGTGATCCTTAAAAATTATGCTCCCGAGCCTTAGCAGAACTTTGGTTCTGAATTGATTACTAGTAGATCATTAGAATAAAACATATAAAATTAAAAACTTTTTAAATGAAATGAGTAAATGTTGTGTGAGAATATCAAAAATACTGCAAAATAGAGCTAAACCTTCAGAATTTTTGAAAGTGTTTGGACAAACAAATCGAACCTCATTATGTCTAAGTTATACTTGAAGTGTCACAAAAAGAGTTTGGTGATTCAAAATTAATAATATGTACAATCAAAGATGAACGCAGGTTTGGTGTAGTGCAGGTACTGAAATTTGAATTGCCACGTGGGTGCAGTGCGGCTGGACATTATTATTTTGTTACATGTGTAATACTAAGTTATTAAAATATTAATTATATTACGAAATCTATATTACATAATATATTTGACATCCTTCACTCAAATAAACAAAATTAATAGAAAGTCGATTCGGTGATTGAAATTTTTTGGTTTAATTACTTAAAATAACGCCGCCTCATTTTACTATTTTAGAAGAACCGTGTTTTAATACTATAAAAGAAAAGTAAAATGACACTGTAGGGCATAGGCCTATAGGGCACATTATTATAATACTTTATGCATGTGATGGTTTTGCAATCGACAGGCGACATTTAGAAAATAGTGGGTGTGTTGCGAGTGAGGGTGAATTTTTCTAACAGACATGCGGGTGCTGTGTGGTGCGGTTATAAAAGCTTACACTCGCGTCCATTTATGTATACAATATTTTCACTAAAAATGTCAGACAATATTTTGGTTATTATAAACACATAATTAATGTAAATACGAACTGAATTTTTGTCTCTATTACAAATGTAAAACAGTTACTAAAGAATTGTAGTTGGGTTTGTTTTTTGTGTATGTATATCAAATGATTTTTGAAAATAACTGCTTATCTTAAATTTGAGTATTGCGAGGAACATGTACAAATACATACAATACTTACAAAATACATGCATTACTTAAGGCTTTGAAAAAAACTATTGTGTTGTCCCATGTAGCCACCACCAGTGGTCTACTATTGGGGAATAAGTGGCATGGGCTGCCACCAGTTCCCACCAGTGGACCACAGGTGGAGAAGTAGTGAAAGTAGTAGCACTTGCAGCCACTCATAGCCATCAGTGGACCACTGGCGGACCACCAGTGACATCTGAGTTACTTTTAATTATAAAAAATATATGAGATAATGCTTGCAAGTAAAATATTATTCATTATTATGCTTCTTAGATCTCATAAATATATAAAATTCATTGTGAAGAACTTCTTTGCAATTTTCTGTTTGCAAAAATTATATGTGTGCAGAATGAAATTTCAAAATAATTTATTCACGATTATTCGTGGACCTTGAAATTAATGCTTATTTGAGTACTTTAAATTGGTCAAAAGTTATTTTTAATAATTGGAAAAAATAATGTTTAAAAATGGCAATTTCTTCTGAAATTGAAAATTAAATTTAAATTGGGCATTTTTGTATGCTTGTTATTATTCGTTATAAAAAAAATCTTTATATTTTCCTTTGCCAAATTAAAATCAATTTAAAATGTAAGCTTGCTACCATTGCCTTCAACCCTTTGTTGGGTTTGTTTTAGTTTAAACTGCAGTGTTTAAACTCTGTCAATATAAAAATTTGCTATTGTTACATTTGAGACATTGCTCTGAAGCTGAAATCGTATTTTTGCCACCAGTGGCCCTCTAATTAGCCGCCAGTTACCCATTGGTTACTAGCGGCTAATCCACCCGGTGGCATACCGTTTCTGCCATTGGTGGTCCACCAGTGGTTGGCTACGTGGGGTTTTATATCGTTGACAGAAAATTTGCTTAAAATGCTATTTAAGTAACTAGAACTTATTAGCAGGCCGGGTTTCTGTGTTAATGATCTTAGGTGGCAATCGGGCATTTTATTATTGATAGATACATTGTCATTTGCATACCAAGCTTTACAAGATAAACATTTCTTAAGATGAATCAGGTGACACCCTTGAAAGACAAATCCATTGAATAACTATTCACTGTAAACTAAACTCTTTACCTTAATGTCAGCAGTAGTCAGTCTAATCAATTTTAATTACTGGTTAATTAGAATTCAAATTAGAAGCTCACCTAAGCCCTAACGCACTAAGATATAAAATTTCAATAACGCACTAAAGGAGGCTAAACTCACATATTTTTGAAAACCTGATCCTTAAAAATGACGACCCAATCAATTTTATTGTATAAATGTATCGATATCTATCAAAATTTTGCCTATTTTAATTGCATTTTTTGCTAAAATAGCATTTTTAAGAACCCCTGGCACAGGCAGAACTCCAAAAACATATGCCATTTTAACTTTCTCTGTTTTCCAGATGTTTTTTAAGAAAAGTCAGAAAAAAACAGCAAGAAAAATAGCAAAGTTATGAACAAAAAACGACATGGAGGGCCAATTGAACCCTCCCTCTTCAAGTTGGCCTTTGAAGACTTGATTATTTTTTAAAATTTAAGTTATAAAGTGTGTTGGTAGCAGTGCTACAACCCGTCAGAAATGTTTATTGGTAACGGCAACCGGTTGAGTAAAACGCTCGACGTTTATCGGGCGTCACCCGGTGACCGGTCAATTTTTTCAATACATGCAAATTGTAAACTAAACAAATTTGTTGAGAAAATTATATTCATTGTATTTTTATATATTATAATTTATGACTTATATTATAGTAGCCTTTTTTGTAGATATGTTATTTGTTATTGCAATAAAATTTTACGCCATCATTGCATCGTTTAAATTACTAATAAACAAAAATAACAAATGTATGTTTTATAATTTATGCAAAAAATTATTAATAAACGCTTCTCTTAAAACTACAAGTTTTTTAACATTATCGTATCTAGACAGTGAAAAAGCATGAAGATGAAGTATTCGTTGAAATACAACTGCATGTATTCAGTTGAAAATATCGAAGACAATATGATTTAGTTAGCGGAGAAGATTTGCAATTTCGAAATCAATACGACTTAGAAATTCCATTAAATTTCGCGCGCAAATATAATACGGCCAATTTTCAAAAGTACAATCTGCTGAATAGCTATTTTTTATTTTAAAAAGAAGCATGTTTTTTTGCAATTTTACTGAATAATTTCCCAAAAGTATAAGATATTTTTATTAATTGGACCGGTATAATACGGTAGATATAGGTACCGTTTACCGGTGAATGGTTGCAGCACAGGTTGATAGTTGCTGTGGTGATCTAAAATGGACTTTAAATAACAATTATTACTATTATCATTATATTTAATAATTTTCTTTAAAAAAATGACGTTAATTGAAATAATTAAATCATCAAGACTCCTCACACACGGCCCATGCTCACAGTTTAATTACTATACAGGTTTAGAAGTATAGCATCACTTAGTAGTATGTATATAAAAAATTGGTATAGTCATTGGATAAATTGTATCATACTAAAAATGATAATGGTAATAACAAATGATTTATTGAAAAATGAAATTATACCATCAGGAACATAGTATCTGGCAATGTAAATTGCAATCCAAAGAGTTTCTCTTGTAATGTCATCAAAAAGCAGTTGGCCTTTGTGATTCCAAACTGGGTTGTTACATGACTCAGCTGGTAATGTGCGAACTTGTTGATCGCCAAGAGACAAAACCACGTAAGGTCTCTCGCTATCCGGTGTCCTCTTTTCTAGATAGAAATTCATTATTGAATGCAAAAAAACATTTTTTGTGTAGTAGTTTTAATCGTGAACACTACGGCTTCATTCTAAAAAGTTCAAAAACACCATTCGGAATACCAAGAAGTAAAGATTTTTATGTCAATGTAATAAGATTAGAATATAAAAAACTATTCAAAATTGCAGTCTAAGCAGTTAATATAAGCTAAAAGCGGAAAAAATATAACTAGTAAAAATTTTGCCTAAAACAGCAATTTAAACTTGGGTCAAATTTTTAAAGGTCATTCAAAAACTCATATTCACTAAACCGGTATGACAATCTGACAATACTCAAGAGATAAATCACACAACCAGTATGAAATATTTTTAAAAATGATGTATGAATATATCATTAATTGGCAACGTTTGCTTAATCCTATCTTACCTGGGAGCCGATTTGACCCTTCTTCCATATTTTTGGATATAATGCTGAGACCGTTTTTTAAAAAGCTATCCGTCAATGACTTTTTTCTTTAACTTTTTCTGCAGCTTTTGACGCAAAAAATGCAGATATGGTCAATGGCTACATAGTTAAAGTGAATTTAAAAAAGTCCATAAAAACTGTTTTTTCTTGAGAGTTTCGAAAATAGAAATTTTGTATGTAAAAGCTATAAATTGAAACCAACGCATAATTTTTATGCAAAATTTTAATTGAATGTTTTCTGTGTTTTATTTGCACTATATGCCGTTCTCTTGATTTCTGTTTATTAATATTTCTAACATTTAATGTCAATAATGCATAGGCGGCTCGTGCGTGTAAGCAAGGCAAGCAGTGCTTGCCTAATAATTTTTTAATAAATGAATTTCATTCTTAATTGCATGAATTTATATCCATACAAATGTACAAATCGTAAACTATTAGTTTTGTTTTAAAACAACATTCAAGAATAAAGTAATAAATGATTGAATTAGGAAATAATTCATTACGATTTGGTTTAAATTTAATTGAATGATAGCGCCACAGCAAGCAAGTGCCTTAATGCTGCACTTACGTTTGCTCAAACGATAAAATTAATAACCGTTTTCTTCAACTCATCGCGCGAAGATTTAGCTGGCAAAGCAAGCAGTCCGTTCATTGCTTCACATTGAAACATTTCCGTTTTAAGGCTACGTGTTTGGTAGAAAGAAAAATTACGAACATGTCACATCACTAATTATCTCGGTGGTTATGGTTAGACGTGCGATTTTATTAAAATTTAACAGATCACGCGTGACCAATCACATTATTTAAATCAATTAGAAACATTTTTACATTCAAGCAGTACAAGAAACAGAAATATATTTGAGCGAGGCTCCTACCTGGCATATAGTTTTTGCGCAGTTTTTACTTCACGGATTCCTTGTTCAATATTCTTTCCTTTACAGAATTTAAAAAATTTATAACAATTGTGAAACAAAAATGAATTTTTCTAAAAATGTGCTCAATTCATTCAAAAAATCAAATATAACGTGAATATTTTAAGTTGATAAATGGAAATAAATTTTAAAAAAACTTTGAGCGGCTTAAATGTGATTTCCACCAGCTGCCATTTTCTGTTCTAAATTTCTATTCTAAGTTTTCTCAATCTTGAAAACTTTGTAAGTTATCTCAAGTTTTCTCTCATCAACATGCCTTCAATTGGTAAAAATCGACAAAATTCTTATTCAATATCTTGAAATGCACGATTTATTGACTGCATTACTGAAAATTTGTAAATATTTCAATTAATGCAAACTATTTGATTTTGATCACCATCTTGCAGAACGCTTATTTTCTGTTTAAAAACATTTAAACAAATACAAGAATAACCAATTATAGAAGGAAAAACTACAGGAAATCATTAGAAATTTTTTCTTGAAATAATATATTAAAAGAACTGCAGGACTAATGTTAATTCCATAATAATATTACAGATAAATTTCTGCGCCTCGGGGATTTCATATATAAATAAATTTTTCATGGTTGTTTATTTACACTATTTTAGTTGCTTAAAAAATATTTGCTTGCCTAACTTTTGCATGCACGAGCCGCCGCTGCAATAATGAGCTATTAAGCAAATTGGTTACATAACGTAATTTTACATGCGCATAATTTGCATACTAATTATCATATCTCAAAGTGGTTAAGCCGACATATTCCTGACTATTCAAAGTATCTCCACACCCCCCTCAGGAATAACTTCTACGAAAAAGGTCAGGTAAAATAGGGATAAGAAATGTAGTTTGAAACCAACGATGATGTACACGCAAATGTCCTATAAGTTATTCAGAAACTTGAAATTGCATATGTTCTGAATACAAATTATAGTGAAATGTTTTTAGAATTCTTTCTTGAAAAGAAAATCATCTCAAAAACTTCAAATATTTAAAGCAGCTGTAAAATTATAATTCCAAGAATAGATGTTGATTTTAAATTTCATGTACACTACAGAATTGATGAAATATAATTCTGACATTCTGAATTTAGCGACATTTACACCAGAATAGAACTTTCATAAAATAACTAGAATGAATGTGAAAATTTCAAGCTATATTTATTAAAACACTCATGAGATTTTAAATGTTAAGTCATCACAGATATTAATGGTACAGACCTGAGAACAAAAATTAATGTCAAACCTAGAACATTTCCTCGATTATCGGTGTTGCCATATTTTTCAAATGCATTCATTTTCAGTACATTTAAATTTTTGTTTATAATTTAGGACTTTGATTAATGTTAATAACACCTAACAGAATATAATATAGAGAAAAAGTTGAAGACAAATACCTAGATAGATATCTGTTGCAGACATCACATCTACAATGACTCTGCCTTTAGCCTCAGGAAACTGCACAATCAAAGAGCTAGCATCTGCCTTTTTCTTTACTTCCTTGTGAAGCTCCTCCAACTGATTTACCCACTGTTTTCTAATTATTAAAATATATTATATAATTATACAAAATGCTTAATATAATACTAAAACTTTAATAATGCAACTAAAATTATTCCGAGATTTATAAAATACTAAATCTTGACATTTTTGTTTATTCTTCCTTCAGAAGAATCTATTGGCAACTCTTTAAATTAGAAAAACTTATGTAAAGAAAACTCAAATTTTATTAATGTTTGTTAATGAGATTGGAATTGTATAAACTTCAAGATTTGCTTTATATCAAAAACTTGTAAATTCAATGTTTAAATTAGAAGCTTTAAAATATATTAATTATTCAATCGAACCTTTGAAATGTTTGTTCAGGTTTCAAAGTGTACTTTTTATCTTCGTATTCAAAGCTAAATGCGTTCTCCATTCCTAAATTATAGAATAGAAATACTATAAGCAATGCTAAATTACCAATTGCGTTTGAGGCCAATTGTATCTGAGACATGTTAACTAATAGCATCGGAGTTCTATAGGTGATCAGAACTGGTTCACTGAATCTTTTGTCAAACAAGCGTGCTCGGACGTCAGACATTGTCTTTGCAGCAGTCGCAAGAAGAAGAAAATCATTGAACAAAAATGCTACCAACTCTTTATTACTATTAACCTAAAAAATTCAATTAACTAACTTGTTCGTTTAAGAAAATTGCATCCCACTTAAGAACATGCTTAGAATATAATCCAGAAGCCCAAAGCTTACTTAACCTTACATCGTCTAGGGTCCATTTTAAGGGATGAACTGTTTTTTCACATTTACATGGTCAGGTCTATTGGGGAACATGCTTTAATGCAATATTTCAAACTTCAGTTAAAGTATATTGTTGTGACTGAAGTTGTTGAAAAGATTAAAAATGTTTCTTTGAAAATTTCCTTAATATGAAAGTGACAATGAAAGAAAAGGCCCTCAGTCCCCTGCAGGCCTTAAATGGTCAGAGGGTGCGAAGAATCTGCGGACAACAGGCGGACTCCACAATCGGGAGTGTGGACTCGAGAAGTGGTAGTATAGGATCCACACAGACCAATGGACGACGGCATAAATGGACAGATGAGCAGAACAGAACAGCACTGGAGTGTTACAGAAGAAGCAGGCCAGATGAGAGGGGTTACAGGAAGAGAATGTTGGAAGAATGGAGGAAGGCAGGAACGGGATTAGAAGTTACAGAACAGATGCTTGTAGCACAAGTGGGAAAGTTACAGTGGGATGACAGTAGGGAGAAAAAGAGAGTTGAACAAGCTAAGCAAAGGGAAGATGAGATGATAGACACTGTGACAGAAGTGGCGGAAACAGCAGAGCCAGTAGACGCAGAACTGCAGCAGCAAAAAAAAAGTTGAAGGAAGAAATAGGTGAGAGAACTAGGTTGCCAGTTTCAAATTAAGAAAAGCAAGCTAGCAGTAGAGTGTCACAGAAGTAAATAGCTTAGTTTATGCAGGTGCATGTGAGGTGCTGAAGAATGTAGGCATGGACATCAAAAAGAAAAGACGACTATAAGATAAGAGAGACAGAAAGCCAGCATAGGAGAGAAAAATTGAGAATAAAGTGGCAAAGATTAGGCAGCAATTAGGGAAGATCAGGACAAGTAAAGCGATGCAGGGTAGGTAGGGGGAGACTATAGAAACTGCAAGAGAAGAGCTTAAGCAGAGATTAGTTGCAGAATCTGAGAAAATATAGGGCAAAGGCAATATGAAGTTTGCGACCCAAGAAGGAAGATTCTACAAAGAACTAGATGCAGGAGAAAAGGCTACAGCTAGAGCAGGCGAGGACGCAGTAAGGTTCTGGGAGAATATATGGGGAAGTGCGGGACCAGAGATAGAGAGTATACAGATTGAGAAGGAATTCAGGAAAGAAGAAGAAGTAATCACAACTGCAAAGCTGAAGGAGGCTCTTGCTAGTCTCTCATGAACACTTGTGAAATCATGGGTATTGGCTGAAGAAGTTCACAAGTGTTCATGAGAGACTAGCAGTAGCATTGGAGGAGAGTGGGTGCCCAGAGTGGATTGTAGTGGGAAGGACATTTCTGATACAGAAGGGCCCAAAGAAAGTTAGTGAGGCAAACAACTTCAGGCCAATAACATGTCTGCCAACAACTTGGAAATTGCTAACTTCTTTGATTTCAAGTAGGCTGGCATGTTACTTAGAATAGAACAGGTTGATACCAGAGGACAAAGAAACGATAGACAAGTATAGAGAGTTGGCAGAGGAAATAGAAAGGCTGTGGAGGTTAAAGTAGTCCCGATAGTTGTAGGAGCACCTGGAGCAGTAAGTAAGAAGCATAAAAGATACTTGGAGGAGTTGGGAGTGGGGAGGAGCGGTAGCACAGTAGGCAGCATTGTTAGGAACAGCTAGAGTCCTGAAGAAAGCTCTCAGACTCCCTTAAAACTGGTGAGTTCCCCGAGCTGAGAGGGATACCAGCATGAAGCTGTGAGAAAGCAAGAATAATAATAAATGGTTCACTTAATGAAGCGTATTTTCTCTGAAAAGCACTACGCAAAAATGCATCAATACACAAATTAGACTTTAAGATCCCTTTGAAGCATTGATCAACGATTCCAACTTGTGACATTGCGCTACGTTTCAGCACACCATCGCCCCACAGACAATGAATGGAAATTGTTCGAACACATAGCGAGCATCATTGTACAAGCACAGCGTACTGTATAGCTATGTACAAAGGATTTTACAACATGATTAGCATCGTAATGATAATCAGCTCCTTGATTATTATCATTATTACTAATTTATTATTATTATTCTAAGTATTATTATTATTACTATGGATATGGTGGCGAACGGTCGTCTTTCCTTTCCCAATGCGCAACACAATAATTAATAACGTTTTGCTGGTACAAAATCCCTAAGTGCAATATTTGCTCTAATCAAGAATTAATCATGTTAATCGGGTCAGACTCAGCTCTTGTAACCCTAGTTATTGGAAGTTCAATTCTTAAATACACACGTTCATACTTACTTCTCTCAATTTCTATCACAATCATCCATATTTACCCAGGACACAATACATCAAATCTGAATGAAAAAGTCAAGAATTACCCGTCTCAGCATATTTAACATGTAATTATAGGTAATGTTCTGAAGAATATACGATAAGTGATCCTCAAAGCAGCCAAAAATCGTTCAATTCTCCTCACTTTACATTTATCTCACAAAAATACTCCAGGTATTTGCTACAATTACAATAAGAAAAACGACATTCAAACATGTAGCAAAGTTATTTCCTTCTAATCACCAAAGATTCATACCTTCGATGTCTGCTATTGTTTTCTCGTCAACCAAAATACTGTTGCAGTCGAACTCTTAGCTCAAGAGGGCATTAATTTATTGCACAAATTATCTCTGTATTGATGTTTCATCAATCGCATTTGATGCGACCCACCTTTCTCCACCTTTCTATACGTCGGTAGTTCTCAAGTCATTCAATTCCGAAAAATATTCTGCTACTTATACTAATATTAAAATGTTTTCATTTTTTTTGAAAAGTTTGAAATACAAAAGATTAAAAATGCTAAAATTTACTGGCATTATTATGCAATTATAATCTTTAATTTAATATGATATTTCTTACGAAGACAAATATTGAAACGAATACTGGACCTGTTTTTGTGGAAAATATGACTAGCGATGCCTTATAAGTAATTACAATAAAAACCTCAAACGTCTACATTTTTACGACTAACTTGAAAATATTTAAATATATTTAATTAAAGAAATCTCGTTAAGTGAATCTGATAAGATATACAACCTTTCAGATTGAAATTGTTTACCATCTACTTTAAAAATCAATTTTTCATACATTATCAATTCTCCACACAAAAAATCCAGTTATTTTCATTGTGTAAACGTGTATAACAGTAGTTTATGTCAACCATGTACTGTGCAAGGTTAGCGATGTCACACTGCCGCATAGCCTATAAATTGAAAATGTGTAAGACTGCAGTGGCAAATGCAGCGTAGAAGTATGCAATGCAAGGAATATGCACAGATTTCAAGCTTTCTGGATGCTCTCGTAGAACGTCTCGAATACCTGACAGAATAATTAGACGAGCAGTTGTGGCTGATCCTACCTTCAACAGACGAAATGTTGCTGACTTAGCTCAGGAACGTCGTCCATCAGTCTCAATTCATACTGTACATGTGCAGTGGATTCTCAGTTCAGAGATGGTATTGATATCATACGTACCTGACAAAGAACCACGTCTTACAAATCAATGACAAGGGGAGCATCAGGAGGTAAGGTGGTAAAGGAGTAGTTTCGAAGAAGGGAGATCCAACCGCTGGACTAACCGCGGACTCTCCTGATCTAAACGCTATTAAAAACTTATGGATTAAACTCAAGAACCTGTTTTCAAAACAAAATCAAGGTAATCTCAGTGATCTTAGAGCAGCATTCTCCAAGCATAGCCCCGTGAAATCCCTCATGATCTATGCATTAATTCGGTTAACATCATGTCTCAGTGAATTCATGATTTAATCAAAGTGCATGCTGATTCCATCAAATATTGACAACACTCATAGAATTAATGAAGCTTTTTGTAATTTTTGCGATATTTTTGTTTGCATTGTTTCAATTTTGTATAGAATTTGCGAACCTAAAAGCTATTTCTTGACTTTTCTCGTGTAGTCATAAGCTTTTGGCAGGGACTGTATTAAGATATGCTAACCTAGTTTTCCCGAAGACCCTGGTAGTTTGAAATTAAAGGCGAATATGAATATATCTATGCAATCAAAAAGAGTGAAATCATGTTAAAAAGGAGGATTTTGAAAATTTCTCATGCATAAATCGCGTAGCTTAGCTAAAAATCATTGTATCTAACGTCACTTACAGAGGCGCACCCAGAGGGGGGAACTGGGGGAATGTCCTCCCCCCCCCTCAACAGAGCACAGATGCTTCCATTCCTCATGAAATTTATGCTGATATGATAACATACTACATATATATTAAGCATTGCTCCAAATCTATCTGCAGGGGTTAGCAATAATTAATTGATATTGCAACTATTACAATAATTGGAAATCGATTAATCTATTGAATACTTTAGAAGAAGAAAATTTACCAATAATTTGCAATTATTTAGGTTCACTAAGAACGTTCTCACAAGCATTAATGGATGAAAATCTTGGTGAAACATAATAAAGTCCCAATTCGAAAATCATTATTGTCCTGCCTAGTAAATTAATACAGTATTGGCTATTGCATGTGTACAGCACAGTTTGATGAACAAAATACACATTATGCTTCCACTACCGAATTCACTTTTTTATTTATTGAAGGCATAACATTAACCCTATTTCGCACCATTGCTATCTTTCTGTCACACACCTCATATTGTGATGTCAAACCTAGAGATATTAAACAATGATCACAGCTTATACATAAGGTTTCTATGCAGAACAAAATTTGCTTTTAGTGATTACGATTTCTGGCAACATTTAACTTAGATTTTTCTTAGTGCTAACAGAAGTATGAAGCACTCGTAATTTTGTTTGTAATCTCACAAAGATGTTTTTTCTTTTAAAAAATGTTTATGTGTTATGGATGGTTTTTATGCTATGATTACTTATCTATTATTTTCATTCCAATTATTGCCAAAAGCGAAACTAGCAATGAGAAATATAGCAATTTTGAATGAAATTTTCTATTAGATTATATTTTGCAAAATGTGAAAATAATTTGGACACGGTTTCTGTATTCTTTACCTGTAGTGAAATATGGTGAATTACATAGCAATGCTAAAAAACAATAGAGAAATAATGTATTAAATTCAAATTATTACAAGTTACAAAATGTAACTAAAGGTATTTTGTGGACGCACATTATTAATACGGGATGAACCTCAGCCCTGTTCTCTCTTCTGCTAACAGGAGTTGAAGTCGGGGCCGCGGTGGGCTGGGGCTCGACTGAGCTATTAGAAAAGGGGCTGAAATTGAAAAAAATAAACTATTACACAACAGTTGTAGCGAATATTTTACAATTTCTTAAGCAACGTTTTGAAATTGTACATCAGTATTATCTATTCTTGAAAAATTCAATCTAGAATTTTCAACTTCAGTGAGCACATTTTCTTAAAAGTTGAGTTGGGCATGATTCAAGCCTGCAAGAATTCAGCCTAAGTTTTTGGTTGGAATAACTAAGAAATAAGAAAGTAAGATCATCCTACCACAAAAAATGGAAATTTTTCCTATTGAGATTAGGATCAGTTAACAGGACAACAGTCTGCGTTCGAAATCATCCTCACCTACTGAACCACGTAGCAGATATGTGTGTTAGCCAATCTTAGTAATGGTTGAATAGCTGTAGGGAAAAATAATTCAGTTTTAGTAATTTTTTTTACAAACATTCATAGTATGCTGGGTACGTCTGCTATGTTGAAATTTAATTATAAAAATGACATAAAAAAGTAGATATATGAAATAGTAAACCTTAAATTGAATAGTTGAATTTCGTTAATATCAACCTTTCTGTTTTGGGTAGCATGTCAAAAAGTGTATACTATTTAATTTCCCTGACAATGCTTTTTCCATTGTTGTAGTGAAAATCTTCAGAATAATGAATTTATAAACTACTTTGCATGTAAGAATATCTATGAAAATATGCCAATATATATATATATATATATATATATATATAATCTAAAGAATAGTTCCCCTCATCAGAAAAAAAGCTGGATGCGCCCCTGGTCACTTAAAACCAGTCGGTCGCAATTAAGAATGGACTTTTGCATTTAATAAATTTATTAAACCAATTAAGATAACTCCAATAAATTTGTCAACTATCGTAAATGTGCTCTTCAATCAGATCTAGGGGTAAGAAATACCTTAAGCAACTAAAAATTCCTGTCAGAAATGAAATTTTTAGTAGACTACAGCCAACTTAAGTTGGCTGTGTACAGGCGTATTGGAAAACCTATGGTTCATTATTGAACGTTGTAAAATTTTTAGTGGGGAATATGTACTTAAGGTTTTATAAGTCATTGGGATGAAAAATGATATTTGCTAACGAGCACGAAATTCCTCTCATGAACACAAGCTTCATCGACAAATTAGTTGTAATTTTGTTAGCACAAAATAAATCAATCCTCTTGTATTTCAATCGCGTATGAGAAATAAGAAAAGGATTTCTGTCATTGGCTAATATATATATAATTGCAAGGAAATGAGCTATTTTCATAGCATTTTCAGGCTCAGGTTTCTACATGTGTTTGATGCAAAAATTAAACAAAGATTTTCATTAATAGCGAGTAGTAATTTATATAAGCTTTGAACAGATGAGTGGATTATGCCGTCCGAATAACCAAACTAAAAAAGGATGGAAGAATGCTCAAGTAGGTATGCATTACATTATTTAGAACCAAATGCAGATAGTTTCGTAAAAGTGGTCCGTCATTTTAATGTTATAAAATTAATTGCGTAAAATAATAAGGAAATTATAAACAATAATATTGCAAGACCTTCATTTTCAAAGTAATTGTGGAAAAATTTTAAACGTTATGCTTTAACTCTTTTTACTTTGATTTTATTGCCCATTCAAATTCAGATTTACAAACTGTAGGTAGAGTGAATGAGCTATTTCATATTTTTTCTAACTGAAACATGCGTTGGCTAACAAATGATTTACTACTAATCATGTTCAACTTCGTTTAGCTTTTTGTTTGTATCAAAGATGTCAAGAAACTATTTTCTGATCACATCTACATCTCTTCCAGTCACAAGTAACTAATATCTTCCCATTGTTGTAGGGGCTTGAATAACCTCTATATATCTAAGCCTACGATAAATCTAAATTCACATCTAACTGAAATATCCTCAACATTACACTTTTCCTTAATTAATAATGTTTTTGAATTACAGATTTGTACTCTGGGAGAAACTATACTTTTTATCATCAACCCTCTGCAAATACTAAAATATTGATGTTTTGATATTTGTTTGATGATTAATTTCACAAGGTCCTTCTCATCTAATAGAAGGACCTTTATTTCAGTCGAATTCACTGGCGATAAATACCTTCCATATGCAAAAATAATTTTTTTAATGTTTTAATAATTTGGTATTTAGTAAATATATTTGTAATGTGCTGACATCTCTTGTTGAGGAACAAGGGATAACCACTATTAGAATAATTTATCATTGTTTATTCACGAAATGATTGATGAAGAATTGTCAGTTCACTGCAGGACAATAACAATTACTAAATAATTGAATAAATTTATAAAAAATTTATAAAAATGTAAGAAAAAATTTTAAAGTATAGATCAAAGACAATCGTACAAAATCATTCAAGTCTTCAAATTCCAATAGTTCTTTAGAATTGTCTATTTTCATTAAGGAACGAGGGACAATTTCAATGGCTGGGACCAGCTTCAGAAACGAATTATTGTTAAAAAACGGATTATTTAAAATTAGTTTTGCAAATTTACAAATATGAAGGGGAGCCAAGTTCGTATATGGTGTCAAAGTATTTAGTGGGGCTTGCAATAGAAGAGGGCTAAGTCCAAATCCACTGGTTGCCGTATTTTATATTAAAATGGCCCCATCCAATTTTTTACAAAAGCCGCTAATATCTACCATTAATATCAATCATATTTTTTAATGTTAATTTGCAGCAAACTCTAGGTTTAATGTTACTAAGAATAACAATGTTACTTAAGCATTAAATTTCTTCTTGATCTGATTTTTTAAAATATTTATAAATTCCAAGGTCTCATTAGTTGAAGCCTATTGACTGTTTTAAATGAAACCTGAAATCATTCTCCGTTGCTTTTATTTTCCGTCAATCATGTTCTGAAGTAGGCGAGTCAACAATAACATAAAAATATAGCTTGAAAGTTGAATTATTATTATATTTTCAGCATATTTGGTTAATCTTAGCCCTATATAGCTTAGTAGTAGGTTATATCAGGTTGTTATTATGCATAAGTCCAATGTTTTAGATAAACAGAATATACCTTTGTCAAATAGCCATAAAACAATAACTTTCTAGGACCACTTAAATTTGTCTGGGAACGCAGCTGTAAGTCTTCTGGGAGATTTTTAAATATAGTATGAGTCTGTAGCCATTCCATCTGGTTTTGGGACTCTTGCTCATGCACAGAATCATTTGCAATACTACACATGTTTACGCTGATATCGAGAGCTTCTTTTAGATCTTGGAAATCCTCGCTGTCCGCTGGGGTGACTTTAAGAATCTAGGAATATAAAGAATTAAAGAAAAATAAATTTATTGTTTTGTCAAATTACTTATAAATTTTGACTGATTATGTTTTACATTGCGTGTGAAAATTAACCATAAAATGATTAGCATCTTGGCTTTTTAGTATTCATTGTATTTTTTTACAATTTTCCAATACTAATTTTTTTAAAATTAATAGCATCGACTAAGTATTAAAAAGCATACAGTTAGTAACATAATATTGAGTTACTAATACATTAAAAAACTATTTTATGGATCTTATGTAATCAATAGATATTGTCAGATCACATTTTGATCTTGTTGAATAACTTCAAACCACTTTCGAAAAAATGTGTTACTGTGGAATCTCAAACTTCAAATACGAATTAACAGTTTTGAAAAGAATTAAAGCATGAATATGGGTGTGCAACGCCTACGATGACTTAATCAAAATATTATTGTATTCAAAATGTATTATGCACAAACAGCATTATATGTATTTAGTAGATCTAAGTATTTCTTGCAGTTACCAAGTTGACGTACAAGTCAAACGTATGAAACCTTATAGATTTTCCACATTTGCTGATTTTGACTCCATTTTCTAACGCTTTTGCTTGAGAAATTCTACATCAGTGGAAGTACTGCTATCTATGTTATACAGGATTGAATCCAAAAAATTCAAAGGAGGATGATGCAGTCTTTTTTTATTAATAAATAGCTTTATTATAGTTATGAAAAAATATATTCCATTTGCAGAAGCTATATATATATATATGTATATATATCACGCAAAAATACGCAAATATATATAGAAAAAAAATGGTAAAATTAGTAACCGCAAACAATAAAAGCAGAAATTACGATATATAATATTCATTAAATTGAAGTAACAAATACTTTTTTCCACGATTTCCACACCTCATTTTGTAGAGCTATGGAACAACAATCTAAGGGTTAGATCCTGAACAAGTAAAAAATACTTGAAAATTTGTTTATCATATGGTTATTGAATAGCTTCAGTTGATGTTGGGCTGGAGAAATTTAAAGATGGTTTTTAGATTTTATCAACCAACGTGGTATTACATTGCTTAAGCCTCTGCCTTAACAAGGAAGAAAATCAATTATAACTGATGAGATTTTTGGCGTTCTTCAAAAAAGACTCAATCAGTTTTAGCACAGCTTTCTCTGCAAGCTGTTGATCAAATATTTGAGCAACAATATGTTTCAAGCCTTGAAAGGAATACTAAGTTTCAGTGTTTCACAATCAGAAAATTTTTTTCATATCAATCTTTCACAGCTTACTGCCAATATACTGCCTAAGCTTTAGTTCACCACGAAAGTCCAATTGTTTCTAATTTATTAGTAAATATGGCCAAGAACTTCAAAGAGTTGAAAAACTTCATTTACGAGATCAAAAGTGTTGAGGTACTTCACAGGTGATAACGGATATGAAATTATGCTTCTATTTGAACTGACGCATTAAATATTGATAGGCATAGTCGGCTTTTGTAGATACCACTGAAAAAATGTAGTACAATGACTTTTTCAATTTTATGCCTTGTAATATATACCCATTACTTGGAAGACAAGTTATTATTGTTATTTTATTGTTATTTTACTTACCAAAAATAAAATAAAATTACTACCAAATCAACAATTTCATAAAAGGAAACAGTTAACAGATTTACACCTGTTTTAAATGTTGGAAGCACTTGTCGACCAGCAACTCTTCACAAATTGCACCTCGTGGGTTCCTACATAAATCTGTTATTGAATTTGTTTTCAGACTTAGTTATGAATTAATCTTGCTGTATGTCTCATTGGATTCATTAATTCACTCTCTTTATCAGAAAACCATCACCAGTAAAATATTACTGGTGACTAGCACCCAGATGCAACCAATTAAGTAATAAGTTCTTCGAATGAAAGATAATAATACATAAGTAAATCATCTTGTGTATGGTCATGAATGGTTCACGTTATGCAAGTCAGTGATTGACATAAACTGCGTCAGGTTGAAATTAAAAAACCTTCTATTACGCAACAATGCAAGCGAGTCAACCCAAATGCTGTGAATGCTATATAATTTATAAACAAATGCATACCTTTAGAGACAATATGTAAACAACTTTGCCGTTGGTCGGTGAAAATTGTGAAATAAATTTTCTAACCAGTGGATAAATCAGCTAAGTTGCATTTATTCCATCTATTTATCTATCTATCTATCTATTTATCTATCTATCTATAATGTATAAAGAAATATTATTTACTAAGCAATAATTTACACACATCACGTTCAAAAGCTCAAAATTTACATTTCGAAATATATTTCAATAACATCAACGTTTGCAGTGAATATTAAACCACTCTAAAACATTCAGCGCTTCGCTTTTAACTAAATTGATTGAGTCATATTCCTCCATTTAAAAGTTAATTTGTTGTTGAGGAAACAGCACGACTGGGAATGGAAATTAAAAACAATACTAAAATTTCGAAAACAATGTACTAAAGTTTTTTCATAATTAAAACTTTTCAACTAGAATTCTGTAGACAATAAATTTAATAACTTAAGAAATTCGAGTTCTACAATACTTCAAACAAAATCAACGTCATTATATATGCGATATGTGTCATAAAAAATGAGCTGCGTAGCAGTTATTTATTTATGTTTGGCTTTAACTAATCATAGGGTCAACCTGTTTACTCAATGGAGAGTTTTGTCAACTTTTCTCTGAATTGTAGTAGCATCATAAATTATATCAAGATGTTACTATGGTTGCATGATTGGGTTTAATTCTTGAAAAAAAACATTATATTAGAATAATTTTCTGTTATTTTAGAATATTTTATTAAATAACAGTGATATTTTCATTGAAATACAGTGTAACTGGAAAATAAAATTCGACAAGAGGAACATGTTGCTTTTATAAAATCTCTTCTCTTATGTAAATCAGTATTAAACAGGTTTACGCTGAAGCAGAACAGGTTAGGTCAGATCTATGTGTGTAGATGAGCTAATCTCTAATATACAATGCAATCTTGATTAAAAATTTATTGCGGTTATGATACCAATACCATGCAAGATTTGGAGAAAAAATTTGAAATTAAACAGCACTACAATTGAAATTTTTGAGGCTCTTCATTGATACATGCGCATAGCGCATTGCAATTTTCGTTTATACGTGCGTTTTTACAATTATAGAGAAAAAAGCTTGAATTACTTAATTTATTATAGCATGGTTTTGGACTCAAGGAGCCATTCAAAAATTTGAAGTAAAAAACTGGAAGCTTGCTTTTGTAATTTTATAAACCTGCTGTTATATATGGCATGAAAAAATTTCATATATTTCGCGTTTTAGAGCAGACTTCAAAATAAAAATTAGGTAAATGTTTTAAAATAATTCCAAAATTTAGATTTTTGCTATTATAATGCTGTTCACGCTACCTCGGAATCTGCAGCTGCCTTCAACTGGTTTGAAATTCAAAATTGCCGCCCTAAGGTGTTTTAAATGGCGGAAAGTTCAATTTTTCAATGCGTTGCATTTATTATTTTGTCTAAATGCATTTCTTTCTGTGGGTGCATCTACTCGTTTTCATTAGATCTATATGTCACTGTTAGTTTAGTTAAATTTTGACTGGATTAAAATTACTTCAATGTTCAGTTTATAAATATATATATATGTATTTAATGTGACAAAGCGCTGACATTACAAAGTAAAAATAAATTAAAATAATGTTATACAAAGGGCAAACATTAGTGTATATTTATTTTCTTATAGAAAACTACCTTTGTAAATTACTTGTATTTAGAGGAAACTCTATTTCCGCTTCCAGCAAAATAGAGGTCATTGAATCAATTAATTGGTTTTGTAATTTTACTTTCATTGGTTTTTGCTAGACTTTATTCTCTACGGAGAATCATTTATTTTGCTCGTACGCGTAATGAGCGCGATTTCATACAATATTTCCATTTTAAAGTTATGAAAAATGTAGAAATTCAGCAAAAATAATTTGAAAGATAATTTATTCAAGGATTTTCATTATATAACAATAATTGTAAGTACAATTCAAACTTATAATAATTGGGTGTAATTGCTAATTATTTGCATATGTAAATTGGATTACTGTTTTAAATGAAGCTATAAATGTATTTAGCTATTATTTAAGAATATTTATTAAGCATGCTTCCTTTTAAATTGAGTTCTATGGACAATCTAGTGCCCACAATATTTAACTGACACAAAATGCGACGGTCAATCATTTTACACAAAACTTTTGTACTGAATAGTATTCTTAAAAAATTTGTGATGCTTGACAGTACTTGAAATACCGTGTCTGAAGTTAGAGACTAAAATGAACTGAGCGCAGTAATGCTTTTGCAGAAATGGGTCGAAAGCGATAACTCATTAAACCCCAAACATATGGATTTTCGGCTTTTATGATTACATTGGCTAAACTTTATAATTTAACTAAATTTCTATCCTAAATTTTCCTGATATAAGCAAAAGACTTTTAAGAAATATAATTGATTCCATCTTGAACTAAATGGAGAGACATTAAACCAAGCATGTACAGTAGATATCATACTTACATCACATAAATCATATTATGATGAATATACTTTAGTTAAGCAATTGTGTTAATAAATTTTAATGTACATGTAGCTAAAGTTTAAATTCCAAGGGGATTGTGTAAAAAAATTAAAGAAATATTGAAACATTTGACGAATCAATGGAACTCTTATTAGCATAACTGGATAATAAATATTCATATGGTCAAAAAAAAAATTGCCAACTTTTGTTGGAAATACGAGTCATATTCCCATAGACTGCAAATTGTAATTGCAAGTATATTCACTTACTTAATTTTTTTTCTATTGGAGTATATATATGAATTATGATGTGGAACTACAACTTATTGTGGTAAACATTACATATGTTGACATTCAAAGTGCAAGGTTGAATTTCAGTTAAGCAATTTGAAAACCTTCGATTTTTGAAAATGATATAAAAAAAAAAATATATATATATA
>CABFPE010000047.1:1648839-1664045 GCA_900660155.1 Hofstenia miamia
TATATATATATATTTACATATCAGTGGCGTACGCAGGGAAGGACAGGGTGGAATGCCCCCCGTCAGGCTTCCAAATTTGATTTTGACTGGATAAATCAAAAAATTTTCGTAAAAAATTGAAAAATTTGAATATATAGTAAAGAAAAAATATATACTTAATAAAATTCTGCGAATCCTGTATCAACGAATTCCAATTCCAGAATATTCCATCAATGCTTTCATCAGTAACAATAGCTGATGTTCTCAGTGGTGTTATGTAAATCTAATAATAATCTTAGTTTATTCAAATTTATTTCAATGATTTACATCACTTATCATTTGAAGTTTTCCCAAATATTCGGACTCTGTTTTGATCAATTCGTTGGTGGCATGAAGCTTTTCTTGAAAACGTTTCATTGCACTGGGTCTACGTTCGTCTAAAGTACACATTGGCCAACTATTTTGAGATTGAGATAAAAAGAGTTGAATTTTGACAATCCATTGATTTGCAGCTCTATGTATGTATTCAAGACCGTCTTAATCTTAACTATCTAGTTTAAAACGGTCTTGTATGCATTGATAGTTGATTATATGAGCTAGGGTTTTGCGGGACTAGAATTTTCTTGGTTCCACTGCTGTGAATTCTTCTGGTTCCCTGTGGCCACATGACATTATTTCTCTTTTGATAAATTTATATGTAGTATTTGAAATACAACTTGTCAAATACAACTTCAATATAACTAAAATGATGATATTATTATATACAAATCCACTATCTGGCAAAGCATAATATATTTAATCTACCCTATCAGTTTGCGAAATATTACAACATTTCAGTTGAATCATACTGAAAACGTTCAACTGCTCTACCTCTACATGTATGCGCGCAAGTAATACCCTACCCGCAATTTTAGTACTGGTTCCCTCAACTTACAATTATATTAAATGTTGTAGTATTATGTTGCATCTGCTTCTGCTTACCAATTATCAGGTTTTTTGCATAACTTTTTTTAAGTATAATAATGAAATTAACTTTGTAAATGAAAGATTTGCTTATCCAAATTATATGTCCTATAGTAATCCTTGACTAAGTAAACTTCCAAAAGTACTCTAATAGTATTAATATCTCTTGAAGAAAGCACCTACTCTCATCTAACAATTTTAAAAAATAAAAAATGACAAGAGCAATTCACAAGGCTGTATAATGTCTGAACAATGTCTTTCTCTAAATACTAGACACCTATTTTAATAGTTTTATTAACAATTTACTATAAATATTTAGGAATATTTGTCATCATGTACCTAATAATATAATTAATAAATACAATTTTAACTCTAAATCTGATAGTTTTTGTCAATTTTACGCCATTTAATAATACCATATCTAATGAATTTTGAACCTAAATGTCTGACAATTGTATCATTGTGTTCTGCTTAAATAATAATTCGATACTATTGGATAACTTCTACCAATTTATAATATTCTTTGCAATGAAACACAATAAATTACATAAATTTCCTCTTTAAAAATGTGTTATTGGCTGATTTTTGTTTTTTTGTAAATCAAAGATGCCCAGACCCAGAGCAGATCGAGAATATAGGAAATTACGAGCTGAAAACAGGCAGAATGAGATTAATCGTAATAAACAAAACTAGTAATAAAGTTGTTTATGGTGTATTTTGTTACTTTAGTATTTGTTTTAACAGGGATAAAAACGCTAAATATCGTAGGAGTCAACAATAAATTTGTTTTGAAAACGGATCAATAGATTTGTTGGTGGCAAAATTGCTTCGCTCGTTACAAGGCCCGACGGAGATAATAGCTGACGGGTTGGGTCTGTAAACTCAGGCCATGTTCATCACTGTTGTAACTCACAAATCCGTGATCACAGCAAATGATATATTCTAGTAATTAGCCAGGTTGGAACCGCGTTGTACTACATTCTGTGTTCATGTGTGCCCATTTATTACTAGTCCCACTTTAAAAGACGTATAAAATATATTTTGTATTTTCTAAGCAATGGATTGATATCAGCTAAATCACTATAAATATATATTTCAGTTTACTACAAGTAGAATAAATGCATAAATTTCCATCACATTTTCTCTCAACTTTTCCAGTTCCTGATTCAAATATAAACTTCTTAATGCAACAATCGATACACTGACTTAAAAATGTAAATTTAAAATTTTTTCAATTTAGTATTCTTTTTGAATTCATTAGCCCAATGCAAATAAAAAATTTAAATTATGAAACTCACATTCCATAATTTCATTTGAGTGTTGATCCCAACAAATATAATTGTACTGGTAAAAGCAGATTCGGACATTTGGTATTTATCGGGAATGTTCTGGTATTTCAAATGTATAAAAAATATTGCATAGATTATTTTGCGAAACAACAACTCCAAGAATGCCTATTTTAGAAAAATTAACAACGAAATTTTTTCTGTAGTTTTAAATCCGAGATTTACTGGTTAGTCAAGAACATGACATTATCTCTATAGCAATTCAATTCGATGGACAGTGCGAGGAATGAAGTTAAAATTTTACCAACCTCACATCTTTCAAAAAAATTAATTTTCACAATTTTAAGAAATTGGTTGGATAGCCAACACTTCAATTCGGACAGCTTCCTTTGAAACCTGCTTTTGAAACATCAATCTTATTGAATTTAATAAAGCCATGCCATTTGAATACTTTTCGTCTAATTATATGGCCTTGTATGAATTTTATTGCATAATAAAACATTCCTGTCGTATATATAGTTTGCATATCATATAGTCACATTGACTAATTAGTTAAATGCATCAGATACGTGGAATTTTATGCAGCTTCTGAATCTGCAAAAAATACCTGCAGAAATCATTCTCTGGGATCAAGTCTGCGTGTACGTAGATGCACTTTCTTAGCATTTTAGGTCGAGAATTTTCTCGCATTTTGTAATATATAATTTTTTAAGAGAAAATAAGCTTCCAAATCATGACACAAATTAGGAACAGTTTAATAATTTCAAAACACTTGTTTAGTTATTCATCACTTATTGTTTTAATATGCAATAATGATTGTCATATTTATGATAATGTTAACTATTACTACAGACTGAATTTCGGATTGGCTTATTTTCAATAAAATTTGTTATTAGTCAAAAACAAACATTTCAAAATGATATACATGTATATTCGTAATTTTTTTTAAATATTTGAATATGCACAAATGTAGCAAACCAAGCTATACATTCCAAAAATGGAATAAAGTTTTTTAATTTTTGCATAATGAAATCGAAACAACATGAATAGTACTTCGCAGAATCACTAATGATATCCTTAATATTATGTGAAAGGTAGTGATGCATTAGATTCTAATCATATCTTGGACATTGTTGAGCATAATGCACTGAAATGGGAGATTTGCAGAAATAGAGAAATATTTTCATACACTTTGGAATCATCACGGCTTGCAAATCGGTAGGTTTCTCACGTTTGTCAAAACATGTACATCTTCGCTTCCAAAGT
Organism: Hofstenia miamia; assembly: GCA_900660155.1. Classification (NCBI taxonomy): domain Eukaryota; kingdom Metazoa; phylum Xenacoelomorpha; order Acoela; family Hofsteniidae; genus Hofstenia; species Hofstenia miamia. The sequence continues at coordinate 1,652,334 of CABFPE010000047.1, forward strand.
ATGTACACAGTTCTCCCCATATTTAAGGGATCTGGTAATAGATCTTGATATAAAGAGCAGCATTTTTGAACTGTTGTGATTTTCAATCCTCAACAACCTCTTGACAATGTATATCTTTAGGAATTAAATATGATAATATATTTAAAGACTTGCCAAAGAAAAAGAAATTGATTTTGATGCACTGAGGACAAAATTCATAGCCATCACAAAACAGAGATGGACATCGGCTGAAAATTTAGTCAGAAGCCTGGCCCTGTCCATTTAATGTTATACAATTTAATATAATCTTGACAAAAAATTGAATTCTTGGTTTTCTAGAGCAATTTTGGGGCATGTTAAAAATTTATGATAAAACTACACTGAAATTGAAAAACGTAAATTTAGTTTTATAAGCTGAAATGCTTTTACAGAAGTTTGCTTTAATATTAATGGTAAACCTCTTCTTCATTTTTGGAAACAATGATATTTTGCCGTTCGTGTCTTACATGATTGACAGTGTTAGTAAGTAAATGGGTAACCACGGGTTTTACTTCAAAATAAATAGAAAAATTACAAACAAAANTATATATATACATATATATATATACATACATATATATATACATATACAGTACTGGCCAAAAGTTTGGGAACAGTAACATGTCTAAAGCATGTTTTATGCTATTTCCTGGAAACTTCATAAAATTCCTGGAATTCCCAATTTTTCGTAGAATTTGCAACAGATTCATTTAGCCAATCAAATTAACACAACTTTAGATTTATACACAATACCTTTTCACTGAAAAATTACTATCATTATAGTTTGAAATATGGTCCGTAGTATTGAAATTTCACCAACAAAGTGTGCTCAAATTCATATCTTGTACGAGGAGGGCTACAATTATCACGCTATAGCTGTTAGAATGGGCGTGTCAGTATCTTCCTATCCAGAATAGTTATTTGCTATCAGCAACTGCAAAATTTTTCCTCTCGTAAGCGGTCTGGAAGACCAAAAGTGACAACCCCTCAGACTGTCTGTCTCATTCACCGTTACGTCGTCAATCAACCATTCTCTTCATCTTCTGAACTCAAAGCAAATCTTGGTGCGGTAGTGCCGAATGTATCAACACGTACCATTAGGCGTCGATTGAATACTACCTTTGACCTTCCATCGTGCAAACCGGCTGCCAAACCCTGACCGTCTTCAAAAAACATTCGAGACCGGTTGCACTTCTGCAGGCAATACCAACACTACACCGCTGAGATGTGGCATCAAGTAATGTTTAGTGACGAATCCAAAATTTATTAGTTTACATCATACCGGCCACACGTTCGACGAACAAGAACCAAAGATTCAACACACGTTACACGCAACAAACTGTGCGCTCAGCACCTTCTGTGATGATTTGGGGTGCTATAACTGCGAATGGGCGTGCTGGTCTGCATTTTGTTCCTCACAACGAGATAGTCACAGCCAAGGCCTACCTCAAAATAATTCAGGTTCGCGGAACATCTGTGCTACAACAAGATGGTGCTCCAAAGCGCCAAAGTTGTGAAACAGTGGATTGCATCATAAGACTTTCGGCTGCTTGAGAACTGGCAGGGAAACTCCCTAGACCTCAACGTCATAGAAAATTGCTGGCATCACATCAAAAACTGTCTGAGGAAGCGCCAATGCACATCACTCGACGATCTAAAGGAGCAAATTAAAGTGNAGTTATTTGCTATCAGCAACTGCAAAATTTTTCCTCTCGTAAGCGGTCTGGAAGACCAAAAGTGACAACCCCTCAGACTGTCTGTCTCATTCACCGTTACGTCGTCAATCAACCATTCTCTTCATCTTCTGAACTCAAAGCAAATCTTGGTGCGGTAGTGCCGAATGTATCAACACGTACCATTAGGCGTCGATTGAATACTACCTTTGACCTTCCATCGTGCAAACCGGCTGCCAAACCCTGACCGTCTTCAAAAAACATTCGAGACCGGTTGCACTTCTGCAGGCAATACCAACACTACACCGCTGAGATGTGGCATCAAGTAATGTTTAGTGACGAATCCAAAATTTATTAGTTTACATCATACCGGCCACACGTTCGACGAACAAGAACCAAAGATTCAACACACGTTACACGCAACAAACTGTGCGCTCAGCACCTTCTGTGATGATTTGGGGTGCTATAACTGCGAATGGGCGTGCTGGTCTGCATTTTGTTCCTCACAACGAGATAGTCACAGCCAAGGCCTACCTCAAAATAATTCAGGTTCGCGGAACATCTGTGCTACAACAAGATGGTGCTCCAAAGCGCCAAAGTTGTGAAACAGTGGATTGCATCATAAGACTTTCGGCTGCTTGAGAACTGGCAGGGAAACTCCCTAGACCTCAACGTCATAGAAAATTGCTGGCATCACATCAAAAACTGTCTGAGGAAGCGCCAATGCACATCACTCGACGATCTAAAGGAGCAAATTAAAGTGGTATGGTGCACAGAGATTACTAATGATTATTGTAGTAAACTGATCAAATCAATGTCAAATCACATTGCTGCGTGTTTGGCCAATAATGGTAAACATACAAATATTAGAGTGAGTTTTTCTAAATTAAATATTTACTTTCTACACGGTGTTATCATATTGTTCTACATTGTGTTATTATATTGTTTCTACATTGCGTTTTTTAGTGTAAAATACAAAAATTTAAAAATTTGGAAAGTGTTCCCAAACTTTTGGCCAGTACTGTATATGTGTATATGTATATATATATATATATATATATACATATATATGTTTAAAATTTCATGGTCCGGCTTATTGAAGCAGACTAAAAATGATATTTGTAAATTTCTCACAACGTTCACGGTTAGGTACCGTTGAGAATCCGTAAATGCTGAAAAAAATTTATTCAACAATAAAAAACATCCAACACTGGTGATGAAATTAACCGTATATTAAGTGAATGGGAAAACTAATGTGGGAAGGACAAAATTAGTTTGGCATGAGAAATGCAGTTTATGCACAGCACATACATTTAACTCAAAAAACAAACTTCCAAGTTTCTAGTGCGGTTCATACATGATCGAGGCTTTAACTAAAAATCCCATTTTTTGTATATTCTATTAACCACAAGATTTGAAATTATTTGGGATTAAATTTTTGAAGTATTTATTTCAGCACTACAAAGTGAAAATTAATGAAAAAAATAAAAAATCTTTTTTTGTAGTTGTAGCATACCATAGTTATATCAATTATATGATATTTTCAGAGTTCCTATGTAAAAGGAAATTGTGTTGTAAATTTTGACTTTGTCTTATGATAGACCTGGTAATTTCAAAGATACATGAATTTTATTGAACATTAGTATCTGGCAAATAAAATAGAATTTAAGTAACAAAGTGATTTAACCACGTTTTTGAACATTTTTATTCAAGCCTGTCGAAAAATATTGAAACCCTTTTGCATTGACACATCTTTGGTTTTGGACCCACTCACGCAATGATGAAGATCTTCGCTAAGGCTTATTCTTGTGCATGAAGTGAATGCAAATAAGAAATTTCTTCCATGAGAAATTCAAATTCTTTCCAAAATTAGTGTTCAGATGTAGTCTAATGTCCAATGACCCTGAAATATTGTTTTCCGAAGAAAAACTGTGTAGTCCAGTCCAAGTGTGCCACGAGCAAAGTCAGTCGCACAAAGGTGCGCCTGGATGGAACAAAGCCAAATTGGGAACTTAAGCCGAAAAAAAGAGGAGAGAATTCTCTAGCTTGTAGTGTTTTCAGATGTTAAATATCTTCATTAGTTCGTGAGTTATAATAAATATTCAAAGTTTTCTCCTTGGAAATATTGACCCACAGGTTTGCATAAATTACACATCCGCTTAAGTAAAATATCGTTCAATTTTTTAGACAAGATACCGCGGGTATCGGTATTTTTCGGTATTGTCAAAATACAGCTGCATCGATTTCGGTATCGCTATACCACCGGGCCTAAGTGGAAAGAGAGATTTGTTACTTTTTGTTTAAATATTTTGTTAAAATTGAAATTAAGTAGTAAACTAATATCCTGAAATTAAAGTGTCTTTCTTCCCCTATTTTAAAACTAAAATATTAGTTAAACTTCATATCAAATGTGATCTATGCTCTTCAGAAAACTGAAATTATTAATTAATTGGAAAACACTGCACTTCGATTGATGTAAGATAAACATAAGTCAGAATTGGCCTTAATACATTTCTCATTGTCAATACATTTTTGTCAATAGATTCAAGTTATAATTTACAGGATTAATAAAATGGTCTCTATACTCTATTATATTACATTATAAACGTCAAAATTTTAAGATTGTAAATTTTGCAGTTTAAATTGGTCAAAAAGTATTGTATTACCGCAATTAATTGTCTTTGTTACCTTACAAGGGATAATTTGTTTATGTCTATTTCAATTTTATAATTAGATTTATTTATATAAATACAAATATCGACGGATCGCAATTACTTTTCCAATAAGCAAGATATTCGAGAGATAGTTACATGTGATCAAATTGGAAATTTAAATAAGTATAATCTATTATCAAATACAAATTAGGATCGTTGCAGCGTGAACAAATGATCTTTCTCAATATGTGACATGTTACACTGCAGTTACCTTGATGATATGTGCATCGTCTGGCCCATGTTTTGTCATGGATGATACAATTGAACGATGTTACTGAATACCAAGGAGCAGCAGAAATGATGCATTTGAAGGTCAATAGAACTTTGTACATTATTCTGTATATGACAGGCAGCCAGTGTAATTTATGCAATATAGGCGTGATGTGGTTTCTACGAGATATGTAAGTTACTAGACAATTCTGTAACATTTGGATACACAGTGTTTTCTTGCCTGGCATATTTTCGAGAAGGCTGTTACAGTTATCAATTCACAAAGTTAAAAACAAGCAATTGCTCACAGATCCAATATTTATTAGAAGGTAGAATCCGGATCGTAATATCCGGAAGACGTAGTCACGGAAAGAAAGGTGTTGGTCGAGCTTTTTGATGGATGAAGAATGGTTGATAGTGAAGTCATCATTAGTGATAGTGACTTTCGGGATTGGTTTTGTGCGCTATGATGAATGGAGGACTATCAATCTTTTCTCTATTCATCCTCAGCATGTTCTGTGCATCCAGTTTGGTATGTCAACAAAGCATGTGTAATATTCTGTATGCCGTTCGCAAGTGATATCGGATTGTTGAGGTCACATTAGTATATGAGTTTCCTTTAGATCTTTTGCACTTTCCATGGTTTTATTCATTTTAGAAACACTTTTTTGAATAAGCTCAAACCTATTTGCATTTGCTTAACATTATGTGTAATTTCTTCAATATTATAGACTAATTCAGTGATTTTCGAGAATATTGATGATACAGGATGTTCAGGAAATTAAGCCAATTGATAGTTCATTGTAGTTTTGATTAATTCTTGTTTCTTGAACTTTGATAATTCATTTATTGTGTAGCATTGGAATTCATCAATAATATCTGCTAGAGAAATATTTATGATAAGACAATTTTCTAATATTTTTTTCGCAATGAAAATTCTTTTATCTTTAAATGTTATTTATAACAAAAGCAAAATTAAATCCCAACTTTTCGATTTTCAATATTGAAAGCTTTTTACATGGACACATCTATGGAATTGGGCCCCTCATGTAAAAATGAAGGTTTGTGCTAAAACGTATTCTTGTGCCTGTAGTGCATGGAAATAGGAATATTTTTCAATGAGAAATCCGAATTTTGTAAAAATTATTCAAATTCTTTCCATACCTAGTGGGCCATCTAATGTCCATGCAAACGAAAACTACCCTGAAATATTTTGTTTTCTGAGGGATAGAACTAGGTTGCGAATTGAAGTGGTGTTTTCCGATTTTAAATATCTTCATTAGTTCGTTAGTTATAAGCCCTTAAAATTCTTGGGGAAACTATCACAGAAATTAAAAAAATCCGAATAGAATTAGAATTAATCGTTCCAATTAAATCGTGTAGCTAAGACAGGTCTTAACTTGCTTAAATTTCTCAACAGCTTTGATTTTATTAATCATAACATACTAATTGAAAAACTTTCTTCCTTAGGATTTTCTAGTAATAGTAAACTAATTGTAGTTACTTAAGTCAAAGATTCCAGAGTAACAAAGTAAATGATATTTTTTGGTCCGCCTATCTGCTTTCAATCACGTACATCCAAGAACGATTGTAGCTCCTTTTCTTGTTAATATATATGTAAATGATATGCACTCTATAACCAATATTGCAATTTAAATTAATATGCTGATGACACGTTAATACCCCAATTCATGTAGCAATGGCATTTGTAAGAAATTGTCAAAATAATATATTTCATAAGTTATTCATTAATAACGTTAAAACGGATTTTTGTATTTTGCATCCCAATAAAAGCTGTTTCTGAAGTGAATTTGAATTTAATAAAAACTCTTCAAAAACTAAATAATTTATTTTTAGCTCAATATCTTTTCCAAAACAACTCGCTATGTTGAATAGTATGATAACATTCAAGCTAATCGAAAGCTTATCTTGAGTGATATTTATTAATGGAAATCATTGTAAATTGAATTTATATTGAAATTGAAATATTTCATGGGAGATTATAAGAAATGTACACAAACAGAATTCCAGATCAAAATTGTTACCAGGAAGTCACTACCTTAGAAAATTGAAAAAAATTATATCCTTTAAAAAACATCTATAATTTTTTTTTCAACAAAAAATTATTTCTGGTCATTGAAGTGGTGTGATAGTTATGTATCCAGAATCTGGAGAACTCGTTTTGTAATTTTTGTGGAAGAAGAAGATTTAGATTCAACAAAATTGCTGCTTACTGTACCAAAAACACCATGAAAAAAACTATGACAAAATATCCGCTTATATAAATTTATATTTCAATTATATAATACTATTTAGAATATATTTATTTGACTGAACTATTAATAACATTCAATGTTTAAAAATCACCAAGTTTCTATTTTTTTAATAAATAACGAAAAGAAATTCATTATAAACTAATATTACAATGCTTTCCATAAATAAATTATTAGAAATATTTTAAAATCAAGGTACAATTCAACTTGCGACATATTTTAATAAAATTTCCCAAAATACAAATCTTAGAATATAGAAAACAGCAGGCTTAATGAAATTAATATAGAAGAATTCATAGATGGACTAGAGAAGGTGCAACAACAAGCAGATTTCGTCCAACTGTTTTACTGTGCCAACAGTGCCAATGACGCAAGCAATATTTGTCATTTAAATGGCAACACTGATTATTTACATAAGAAATTCTTGTGAATGTGCCTGTTTTTTGCAAACAATGATACGAGCGATAATGGCCTTGAGAAATCCAAAAGGCTCAGTTCCGCAGTTGCCTTGAAACTCAAAAGCGATTGATTGAAAGTCGTAACCAGCGTCAATTAGTTGTTGGTATTTATTGAGCTTTATTCGCTCAGCATCTTCTGTAGCCTTAAAGGGAGCATAGTTTTTAATTCTGTTGGGGCCAGAACATCAACTGCAGCTACGTTCCAAGGAAGAACTCGCTTCCATAGAACCAAAGTCATTCGGTCAGGTAGTTTACAGTATTACATGACAGACCAAGTCCTAAGACATAGGGGAGATCAACAGAATTGAAAGCTCGCTTAATAATGCCAAAAAGTGTTGTGTCGGGAGAAATGACCAGCATTCTTTTTGCAGGAAAGGCAACCCCGTCCATAAGAATTAACCAACGAGTCACAAATGCAAGTGTACAGTTAGCAAATAAATGTTGGCATATTCAGACAGTTTTTCAAGATAAACAAAATCATATGAACTTCTATAAATTTAAGGTTGCTTGAGATGTACTTGAAATCACCTGTCTTTTTCAGAAGAAGTTTGCACTGAACACTATAAAGTTTATAGGAAAATCAAGAACTATAACATCATCGACTGCAATCACTTTGATGCCGGAGCGCTTACTTTCAAAATCATTCACGATTTTTGTACACAGCGGTGAGTTGGGATTTTCAAGACTAATGGAACCAGAGATTTCATTGATATTGTGTAAGTCTCTAAAAATTGTTTCTGCTTTGACAGCAAAATTAACATTATCCGTATACTTTAACAGTGTTTTTGGATGGTATTCCTAAAAAGTGAGCTATTGAGATCACCCTACTATCGCCCAACCTCACTTGAAATGATGGTCACCAAAAAACAGGAAACTATGCTTGCCATAGCAACAGAAGTTAAATAAGTAAAGTTTTGGATGCTTTGTAAGAGCAAGATCCAAAATCGCTTGCCTGCTTTAGTCGCAATTTTATAGTCAATTTTTAAAATGAAATAGCTATCAGAAAAGGTTCTTACTGGTGCACTAAGGTTTAAAATTATTGGGAAACCATACAATCGTGAGAGTTAATGGGTCCAATTTTGTCACATAGTTGAGACATAGATTTATTCCATTTTATTCAAAAGTGCCATTTTAGGGGGTTTTTTAGTCCTAGGACCAAAAATTTAAGCCTTTCGTGCCGAAATGTAAGAAGCTGTACATTTTGAGTAATGAGAAAATGACATCTCTAATGATTAGGGGGGGGGGTTTGCAACTATTTTCAAGATTGTCGCATAAACTTGCTTTTTGCTGGAACAAATGAAAATGACTTTCTCAGCATAGCGTTGCACTCCAATGTAGAGTGTTTATTGCAAAATAAATGCAACATCTAATGGTAAATGCAACATTTTCCAACTTTCAACAAATAGCTACAGCCTAATAAAATGCAAAATTCCTTTTAATTTTTAAGTTAAAAATGCTTGTATTTTAAAAATTTTAGCTTGACAATAATGTAAGTGTCGTCCAGAGGGTGGCTTTTGTAATTCAGATTTGCTTGCACATTCACACAATAACCAATCAGCTTCCATGATTGAAGATGAATAAAAAATTGGTAACATTAGCGTTACTATTATTCATACTTACATTTATTTACATGTTTTATTTTCACATTGAATATTACTAAATCAATAATCAATGTCCAAGGAAAAGAAGAACAGCAAGTATAGTATACATTTCTGAGGTATGTCGCAATATACCCAAATGAATTCCAATGCACCTCACATAATGAGAACATTTTGTTCTGCTTAACAATATTACTGTAGAGACAAATTTTTTTGAATGAGAACTTTAATAAATATGCTGTAATGCACTACAAATATTATTTTGCCTCCAATATCTCATCTGATCTTCTGATCTTCTGTCCACCATTTTGAGTTTAGTCCTACCAAGACATGTGGCATCCATGTTTCAGTGTATCCCCCGATGAATCTACCCCTTACAGTGAAGTTTTCTTTTCACCATGCTCATCGTGGAGTTCAACTTGTTGCCAACTTAAATTGGACTGGATAAGTGTCCATGCGTTTCCGTAAAGGTAATTCCCAAATCTTTGCCCTCGTTCGTAATGTTCTATTTAATAGCTCATCTGCTGTTAAGCTCTCATTGTTCAAGTCAATTCCTTGTGCTATTCATTTTTAGTTTCTCATTTGTTAGTGGTCCTCTCCTGCCTTGTTCCACTCCATGAAAATATTCCAGAAACGTGCTTTTAAATGGATTTCTCCCTTACCATACAAAGAAGCTCTACCCAAATTCTCCACTCTTTCGCTGTGACTTCACATTCATACCTGTAATCTCCTTTTGTCCAATCGTTTACTAACTCTCGCTTTGCTACTCATCCGTCTACTCCTAATTCATCTGTGGCTGTTCTCGTTGCCAAAATACTTATTTTATTCATTTGAATTGCTTGTCTTTGCCAGCCTAATAAAGTCTTTTATTATTATTATTATTATTATTATTATTATTATTATTATTATTATTATTATTATTATTTTTATTGTAATTATTTACATTAAAACTTGTATTGTAATAGTTTTTCGGAAAATTCTGAAAATTTGCAACTTAAAGTAATCCTTAATGCATTTCTTAATTCAGCTTTTAGCAGTTTTTTTGCAACTTTTAGAATTTTTATCTTTGCTAACTGCCACATTTCCAGTTTTATAATGCCATAAAAATCGGCCAACAAAAAACAAAAAGCGTGCATATATTCAATATAGTAATTTAGGTTGAGTTCTAAGCAAAATAACAAACCAATTGAGCACACTATTGTCAAATTTATGTCTAGGCAATTTCCATCCAATCAAAATGTACTCTGTCCTCAAAATGGTATAAATATCAGCAACACTTGCCCAAAAGAGGTCTGATACAATTTTCTTTTTGACAAAATGATCAAAACAGCTGAGATTTTGATAGGTAAATAATATTCAGTTATTACTTCACCCTATGAAGGTGCTCGATTCGACAAATAGCATCAAAGTTGAAGATTTCTCGAAATGGCGTTCACAATATTGCCAAAATTTTTCAACTAAGGGCCTAATCACCAATCGAAATGGTCATGGTCGCAAAAGATTAACAACATCGCATCAGTGTCAGCACTGTGTAACAGAGGTCCAGCAGTGCGGACACTCACCAAGGACTTAAGTGCTGTCAAAGATTTCGATATGTCAAAGAGTCCTGTAAAGCTGCGTCTCAAAACAGCAGGACTAATTGTTTGTAGTGTCGCTGTCCTTAAGCAACTTCCACGTGCACAAAACTGTAAGAAAAGACATCAGTTGGCAGTAGAGAGAATTCACGTTTGAATTTTTCCGGATCAAAACGCCGTCGGTAAATTCGAAGACGAACTAGCAAAAGGTTCTTGAAGGACTGTGTCGTATCAACTGGTAAACATGGTGGTGCTAGCATCATGGTTTGGAAGGATTTTGGTGGATTTAGTACTGGCGATCTCATAAAAATCAAACCTCAGTTAAATGTTCCGCACTTGACACTTTTATTAAAATGAACCTTGATTTTATTCAAAATATGGTAGCTCAAAATCTTGATTTTATTCAAAATATGGTAGCTCAAAATTGTGCCATGCTCAATGTTGGACAGTCAATTCAAAGGAAAATTTATAAAGCATACACTGCAATCACATTCAAAATTGCGCAATGAAAAAATACTTGCTTGGTAAATTTTAACGATGTTATTGTAAACTTTCTCAACGTCGGCACTATATGCACTGAAACAATGTGACTGCTAAGTTGTGACAGCAATCCTGAGAATTTCAATGGCATATTGACAATGCATTTGTTGAAAACTTGGGAACAATATCTAGTGATAATTTCAAAAACTGATTTCAATAAGAGGAATTTTCGGTTATTAAAAACGAGCCCTCAATCAACGGTGATCTTGAAGAATATGATGATGGCAAATTTGAAACTGGTGAATTCATAGATGAAGAAAATAAAAAAGCGAAGGCAATATGGATGTCACGAGATTGAAAAAATTGACAATATTGTATTTAGATGTCCACTTTCTATCGTAAAGGAAAAACTATATTACACCAATCGTGTTGCTCAATGTAAGAATAATCCTAGGTCTCTGTTCAATATTGTAAAGAACCTTTTCGGTGAATCTTCTAATGACTCATATCCTGTTGTTCCTGTTCAAGGTGAATCCTTACCGAATTTATTTATTGACTTTTTTGACAAAAAAGTTTCCAGAATACGTACAGAATTAAGTACCATGTGGCCAAAATGTGCGATTTTACCTAACCATTCCTGTTCTACTCCTCTATGGTCGTTTCCTGAAGTAACTATACAAGAAGTTGAATCTTTGATTAAGGGCAAGAAGGCTT
>CABFPE010000047.1:1676153-1694823 GCA_900660155.1 Hofstenia miamia
ATATATATATATATATATATATATATATATTGAAACTGTACAAACTTACAAGAATCTTTGAGGCTTCTTACGAAATTATATGGGAACATGCCAGTCCGTCCCTCTAACTCGCCCTTACACCAAGTAGCGTCCTTTTTGTCTAGAATACTGATGACGTCACCGGCTTTGAAAGCTAGTTCATCATCCCTCGAAGGCAAAAAATCGTACAGCGCTATCACTTTTTCTACACATGTATTGGAGTTACGATTATTACCGCCTAAAATCCAAGCTTCTTTACATTTTCACCAGAAGTACAAATTTGGGAAATAACAATCCGTCAAGAACATGAGTATATTTATAATAATTTATCTATTCAAAATCCACATTTACAACATTCAAGATAAAGTTGAATAAAATTTAGCAATAGTTGCTTAAATTTGAATGTAATAAAGTAGATGTTACAGTAGGTTTGAGAAATTAGACGTTTCGCAAAATCCCTAAAATTTCAGTGAACGTGTGAAATTGTTCACTTAAAGACTTCATAAAACCCCTAAATTTGATGGCGGTGGGGTTTGGGGCTGGTGTTAGGATTATAGTTAGATGTTTCAGTAAATGCATGAAATATCTAGTTGTTCTAAGGGTTTCATAAAGTGAAACAGCAATTTCACAAATCTTACTATAAGATATATAAACCAGGATACAAAAAATATTGTATTTACAGATATTTCAATATTGTTTTTTTGTAGGAAAGCAATAAGACCTAATTATTTTTTCTTCAAAATTTAATGAATTAAGGAAACTATTGGGCTTAGACGTTTCTGCGCGTTGTGATAATCATCATTCATGAGTTTCACGTTAGCTTGTCTATTTTCCAAGCAGGCTTTGAACATCATCTTGGAAAGGATCCTGGATCATTAACCAACTTTTGAAATCAGGATTGACAAATGAAGCACTGCAACATTTTAAAGATGATGAGTTAGTGGAGACCTATGTTTCTTTAGATTACATAAAAAACATCTTAGCTGTTAAGAAAAAGAAGTCGCTTAATCAGGAGTAGACCCATGATAATCGCAAGGGTAAGAAAATTCTGCTCACAGTGAAGTGTTTCTGAATTTTAATAAGAAATAAACATTTTCGAAACCGTATATTTGTATAAACTATGTATGTATGTATTTAAGCACACCAGCCAATCATTATTCAAAAAGAGACTAGTTCATTTTATGAAAGGTCAAAAAGATAGACAAACACCATCGTCTATAAAAAACTTCATAAAGTCATTGACGACATCAATCAGTTATCAACCAGTGATAATTGAAGAAAAAAACTATATTACTGAATAGCAAATTGTCTGCCTGAATTCATTTTACGTAGAACTTAAGGAACTAAATATTCTATGTATTTAAGGAAGTAGTAATATCCTAGTTTTACTATAACATTAAAAAGAAATACAATCAAAATTAGGCAACACTATGAAAAACATGTAAAATGCAATGATTGGTTGCTTATAAATTACCCTATAAAATCATTATCCTGTAAGATTTGAAAAAACAAAATATAATGATGCTAGAAATGGAAACTTACTGGTTGGAGATAGTGGCAAAGCTTTTACGAAACTAGAAGGAAACCAACCCTTCTTAGAACCAGACTAAAATGATAAATAATAAAGGCCAATGTTACATCAATTATTTCAAATCCCCATTGAAAATCATTAAAACATTTTAAACATTAAACTATATAACACTAAATTGCAATTATATACAAATAGACCTAAAATGAAAGTGCAAAATATTGACAAGAAATGCAAAAATAAGCTTAGAATACAGTAGAATGCAAAAAAGTCTTCTGTCAAACTGTTCTTTTAGTGTGAGCAAAAAAACACCTGATTTGAAGAAACTTTCTTGTAATCAAAAGGTAAGTACCTTTTGTACATCAAAAATGAGAAAAATTGAAATGAACAAGTGCAATTAAAATTGTAAAAAAATCAATCAAATGTTTGAAAAACTGAGTAAAAATGACTTTTTACTAACATTCTAATTCATAGTAACCTTAAAATGCATAATTGCTCACAAGACAAAAGTTTGAATAAAAATGATAACGAATAAAATAGTTTTACATGACAATCAGTCTAGTAAAAACTCGTGTGTATTTGAAAATTGATCTATGATTTTTTTATAAACAATTAGAAAAATGTTAGATAAGAAATGGGTAAAATCCAACAGAAAGTCAAATGAAAATGAAAAAAAAGTTGCTCTTACTTGTAAGGAGCCCTCCCACCATCCAGTATCAGTCTTTTTGTTAATAATGACTGTTTGTCCTGGAGAGAGCGAAAGCTGGTCATCGCTTTTAGCAGTAAATTGACTTAAAACGGTAGCTAGTTCAGTAGGTGGAGAAGGTGGCAGCATTTGCGGCGATTCAGCTCCACTCTAAAGGGATAAAAATAAATATTCATGTAGACATTGTTGAACAAATTAAACAATTTTCAGTCTTACGCGCAAAGAAACAAAATTAGCTGGAAATATCCCACTACGGTTTCCAATGCTACCAGTCCACCAATCACCTTCTTGCTTAATAATCTGAATGACGGCGCCAATTGGAAAAGTGAGATCACCGGGTTCAACAGACTCATAGGCAAACAAAGCATCGGCGACTCCTACTATAAACACAATAGTACAGGTCTAAAATCAAAATCATTACTTACCTATCACAGGAGGCGCTTTTTCTATTCGAGAAGTTCTAAATTCAATGCGTTATATGACTCAAAATTAATAATTGATATCAAAGCAAAATAAAATGTATTAATAGATCATTCCTAAAAACTTGGAATAATTTAAAAAAATCTAATTATGATAACCTTCACGTAGAACATGCAGTATGAGGAGATGGGTAGTTGATAGCTGAACGGTACAACAAACTCATAATTCGTTCTAACTGTAACTCAATTTTATTAATCGAGTATCAATATATATTTGGTTGGTCACAAGGAGGTCAATAGTGCCAACATACGGTTCTATGTGTTTACACGCTTCAAACATGGAATTAAAGGCAACTAATTTTGCTGGTGCACTAATAAAGAGGAATGAGATGTGCCCACAGAAGTCTGCAGACATCACTCTCATTATTCTCAAAAATTGAATTTGGCAGCAAGATCGTACCAAGGCACATACTGTAAGAAATACTTTGGCCTGGCTTCAAGAAAGCACACACGACGTTATTACACCAGCACAATGGCAATAAAAAAAGTCCGGACTTAAATGTAATGGACTATTGCATTTGGAGTCTTCTGCTTTCTGAAATCCAATCACGTCGATCAGAAATATACAGCATTGAAAATCTCAAGGAAGTTCTTACGAAAACCTTGAACAACATTTCACTGGAGACCATCCAATTAGGAACTTCATCATAGATCAGACGGCTACATCATTGTGTTGACACACCTGGTTATCATTTTGAACATTTGTGACATTATAATCATAATAAGTAACTAAATTGTTTATCTTTGTGATAATAAAATAACTAAATTTGCAACCGAAATTCCACCTTTTTTACTGAGCACCCTGTAGTATAAATTGGGATGCTTTAATATAGGATATATTATTTTAAGTGAAAATTAAAAATATTTAGAATATGTAGATAAACAATGCGTCTAACGATTCTACTGAGTATAAAATTCATATTTATCAATTATCCAATACAAATAAATGAAAATGATGTTAGTAAAATGTTGAAAAACATACGAGTTAGCAACATCTTCAACATTCGCTTGAGGGAACCATCCAGTTTTGCCAACGGAATTGGTGCCAAAATACCAGTCGTCTTTCAGTTTAGTAACATGAATTGCATCCCCAACATTCAAGGCCAGTTGCGAAGCAGAAGTAGGGGAGAACTCAGTTTCAACGACGACCTGCTTGTTCACAGTGTCTTTCTAAAACAATGCAAATTACCAAAGTAAATGATCTCTATATTCGATTTTCAGGCTAATTGTACACACATTTAAAAAACATCTAATTCCAAAGCCTATGAGAAAGGAGATTTTTTAAGAAATTCGCATCCCTACTGATTTTCAAATTTTAAATGATTATTTCAACATGTTGTCCAAGGCTTTTGAAGAACAAGAATGACAAAAGCAATTGAAACAGGCAGGGGTTCACAAACGAAATCGAGAGCCCAAATGAATATCCTCACCTAGAAATTCCTTTCAATATTAATGATGATGACATATGGATACCAGAGTTAGTCCCTAAGCAAACAACTAACTATCAAATACAAAAATGGGTGTGAGAAACTGTATGAAAAAATCCAAGGAAAATAAGATAAAGGCCTTTCTTAAATTTAAAAAGCTGGCATTTCTAATACATATTAATGTCATTGCTTAGATACAAAAAGAAAGAGTGGTACCCAACTTGAACAAAAACTTCAATAAAATGTTAAAGCTGTTACAGTCTGAACCTGCACAAACTTTTTTGGCAGCCGATGTATTTATAGTCTAAATGAACAGAAAATTCACGAAACTTGGAAAGGAAAACTAGTGAAGAATTACTTTGTTACAATAATAAGCTGCTAAACGGCCAAATCTTCTTCATTATATGGATTTATCAGCTTGATTAGCATTAAAATGCAAATTGACGACCGATTACAAATGAACTGACAATTAAAACGAGTGGAAGCCCAAAAACAAATAAATTAAAATACACTAGAATACTAGATAATATATATGCGGTTCAATGCCCTCTGCAATGATGGTGAAATAAAACAAATTTCAAATAAAAATATAAATCCAATTAAGAGGCGAAAATATGAATTGGGGAGGAACACTTGCTCCCCACTTGCACTAAAACTAAATTCAAAATCGGTCTAAAATGTTTGTACATTCAACAAACTACAATGTTAAAACATTTCTTAGATGGGACCCACTATAAAATATCAATATTTGTGATCCTGAAAAAAACCGCTTAAATCAAGTGCTACACGACGTGACTTCATTTAAGTACAAAACATTCATGGACATTCAATAAAAGAACTCTACCCGACCCTAGCCGAGACTCAATTTGAACAAACGAGACCGACTCGAACCAAACCAACAGTTGATTCAAGTATCCGATCAACCCCGAGACCGTCTATCGATTATTTCGCCGACATGACCATACTCGAAGACAACAAATTACTCTACAAAAATGTACATGAATCTCAAATAAATAAATATATACGAAATATTGCATTTTATCTAGTTTATCACCGCCGAAAAATACTCAAAACAACATGTTTCTTTAACGTTCCCGACACGACTGGACCCGACACAACATCGGATCCAATTGAGTCGGGTACAAAACTCTGCTCAACGCCCACTGAAGTTATAAACGATGAGATTAGCGCTAGCGCAAAACTTAGGGTATTGTATTTGCACTAGTGGAAGGATTGAAGCATAGTTGTTTAACTGAAAATTTGAATAGCTAGAAGGAAGAGAAGTGACATACTTTATTATATCTTTTGGCGGTTAAGCTGCATTAAAATAAAAAACCCTAACTAGGTAAACATATAAAATGCGAATATTGCAACTGCTTACTATTTATAACCAATGAAATATGAAACAACAGTGAGATCAATTTTAAGACCTACTGTATGATGTCTTAAGCAATGTTCTAAATGTGATTTTTGTAAACTATTGTTAAATCATAATTTAACAGCTTTTTTAAAATAACTCAAATTACTATTTCGTTGATTTAAATCAAATCAAATCAAAATATATATTTAGAATTGTAATAGTCGTCACTGTAACCATTTTTTCCAGCGCGAAAAGTCTAAGAATTTGGTATGAAGAGCCACATCAAAATTAGGACAACTATCAAGGCGGAATTTCAATTTTGATTTATAGCAAATTTGTCTGACGTAATGGAAATATTCCTACCCAACAAATAAATTTACAAATTAACAAAAAATGTTAATAACTTTTTTAGTGATATGAAGATTATTATAATCGTCCATATTAATAGAAATGGTATTATATAATGGAAAACGATACGATATAATGCAAACACAAAATTTTTCATACCCAAATTTCGCTGTGGCTCCCTATGCTAAAATGGTTGAAGCCACGGTCGTACTACAGTTCCAAATAATAATTTGAGTGAATCTCTTCTAAATATTAACATGATTTTTGTTTTCAACTTTTGAAAAAGAATGTTAAATATAATTTTAAAATAACATTAAAAAAGTTAAGCATAAAATAGTCTTTAAATCATACAGTACTTGTTTTAAATTGATTACACTAACGATTCACATTTTGTTGTGCTAGTAGGGAGTAGCAAGGTCCCCACTTTATAAGACTAAGTAATTTTGGGTGTTTATTTAAGGCACACTACATGAGTAAGAAGTGATAAATAACATCGCTATCCTTGATCTATCAATTCCAAAATAATGAATAATTTTTAGTTAAACACGTGTTTCAAAGCTTGTAATAGCGTAAATAAATATGCCCTCGTACTTGCTTTAGTGCGAGTCCCATTTGAGAAAAGGCCTTTTCAATAGGGCAAGCTTCTACCCTGTATTAGTGCCTTCAATTGTAATACATTTCCAAGCAAATACACCTCCGCATGACATCAAATCAATTTTATAATCGTGTGCATAAAATATGTAATTTTAAGAGCAAATAATATTTCACACAATTATTTCAATATATTTTTCAATATTTTATGAAATAAGGAATGAATATTCTATATATTTTAGGGGACTTCAGTCTGTCAATCATTTAAAATGAAAGACCATAATAATTGGACATGCTCTTCCTTTAAAAATTACAATGAGTATCAAGACTGGACGATAAATTATTGTGAGAATCAATTAGAAAAAGATATCTGAATGTATATATACAGTCTGGCTGACAGTCTTACTTAACAATTGATTAATTAAAATTCAATGGCTATTCAAATTTTTTATATCGCTTTTGTCAAGTGTGGGTATAACAGCAAATTATTTGCCAGATTTAAAAGAAATTCATAAGAAAATGCGCGTGGTGTATATCATGGCAATAATAATCTCCCATTTCAATTTTTCCTGTCATTTTATTAGAAAAACTTCGTCCAACTTTGTTGCGGAAAAGGGTAGATGTCCAATTGATTACATAATAAGTCAAGAAACACTGCGAGCTGCGTTTCATTGCTCACACATATGTTTAAAAACATTTCGTTGTAGAAGTTTCTGCTTTGAAGAAAATGCCTGTACCTTGTATTCAGAAGACATCTGGTCGAAAAATCTAACGTTTAAAATGGCAGAAAAAGCGAAATATTTCTACATTCCGGAAAATTCAAATCCTCAGGTAAACTGACATTCGTAACTTAAAAATACTATTAATTGAAATATGCAAAAGTGTTCATGTTATGGGATTGAAAAGGAGAGCTGCAACCGGATCACGATGTGTGATCCGGCGAGACTCTAAAATTGTAAAATGAATGACACGGTGACTCGATTTGACCCACTTCTTAACTTAGAATATTGCTTGCAAGGTAACCATATACTTGCATATGTTACTGTAAGATTGTAAAATTCGAATTTCACTTACCTAACCCCAACCCTAACTCTTCAAACTTAGTTGTTTTATGAAGATTTTAAGTGAAATAGCAATTTCACAAATTCACTGAAATTTTAGGGATTTCACGAAATTCCAAAATACACAATCTTACTGTAACACATACATTGAAATGAAACAGTACTTCACTAATATACGATTGTGCATCACCTCATTATAACCACGGAAATTTATTTTAAAAGACAAGGAGCTAACATCTCTCAAAATTTAAGATGTGAAATATAAACTACTAAAAGAATTCTTTATGAAGCAAAAGTGCTAGCAAAGTCCAAATTCTTCATTTGCACATATTTATTAAATTCTATATCTATTTCGATTTGGATTTAAACCGAATTTCGAAAAGTTAACATTTACTTAATATTAATCAATCACAGAATAGGGTTCTGTACATATTAGAATTAAAATCTGAATATTAACCTATATTGGATTATAATTCAATTCTTGCTGTAGTGCAAGGACGGATTTAGAAATTCTGGCGAGGTACTGAAATTTAAAATAAAATCCAGATAACACTTTATGTGAACCGCGTAATCACACTTTTTAACTGAATTCTTCTATTGTAAAACAAACTAACGTTTTTCATTGTTCGAAATCGTTATTTACAAAAAGACAATTTTGCAATACTTGGTTCGCAGGTACTTGGTTAACACTCTGGCTAATATACGTTAAAGAACGTCTTTCAATAAGCTAGGAGCTAAAAGGGATATAATGGGTGCATTCTGAACTGACTAAAACGACCACGCACTGTTTACTGTATATTGATGTAAACATGAGAATGATTTAGTGTCGGATGGGGAATTCTTCATCACTGAATGGTGAAAGAAACTGCTCAATTATATCACATAAACAAGGTAAGTCTTCAATTGCGGTTATAGCATAGTATTTATAATTATACATCCTGATATCAATCACATCAATATGTAAAGATCAATAAATATTAAGCTGTTCAGAAAGCTGCCATCAAAAGCAGAATTAGCAATTCATCTAATTGAAGTTGAAATCCAATTTAGATAATAATCAATATCCACAGCACTATTAGTGACAACAGCCAGCTTTACTCTCGCATGTGAGGAATTGCTGCATATTTTATTCAGCTTGGATCCTTCGGGCGATATTGTCGGCTCTGATTTTAAAACAGACAAAAAGTCTCTGAATTAGCAAATCACATCAACAACGCATTTACGTTTAACATTATATTTTAGTATACAATGAAAAAACGATGTTATCACTGTTTGACAGTTCATATTCACAACAAGAGTTAAGAATTTAGCGCTAAAACTAAATTGCCGAATTATATTGGCCCCAAAAATATAGGGATGAAAATTTTTTTTGACAAACATATTTTTTAAACAAAATTCTAAAATTATAATTTCAGGTTTAGAGCAAATACTGGATGTCGAAAAGTCACTGTACACTGACTATTTGTGCTTGAAGTATTTTCTTTAAAGAATTTATAAACTATTATTTACGGCTTGGTAAAGAAGATGGTATTGATTTTTGAACACCGCATAGTTTTAGTGAAGCTCATTTCTCGTCATAATGACAAGTATAGGACAAAGTGCAACAACTTTATGATGAGAAGTTTCATCGCGAAAATATCCCACATAGTTGAGGAGTCTGCAACCTTCTCGCTTACCTGATTGATTTTTTCTTATGAAAATGTTGTCTTCAGGATTCCACAGACTTTTCTGGAGGTTCAAACGGCGAAAACCATTATCATCATTAACTAAATTACTTCTCAAACTTTGAAAATGATCTTCTCCAACAAACATAATCGTTAAAAGTGTGTAAATTTGACGGCGAACACTTCCAATATCGGTTTTAAATTTTTTTAATGTCAATTTCTCAATCATTTTACAGTACGATGACTTTTCGGCCACGCTTTGATTTCATAGAATACCTTGTTCATTTAAATTTTATATTGGAGTTGATTACAAAAAATTAGAATAAAAAAACAGAAATTAAATAAACCCATAATTTTCTTAGTATTGTAGTTTCCGTAACAAGTGCATCAGAGTTCTTAACACCAATCCAAACCCTACCATATTTCAGGTTAGGTTCATGATCGGCTTTGAGTTTGTCCTTCTCTTTTTCTTGATTTTAGCAAGAAGTTATTACAAAGTAATTAATCTTGCCTGGTTAATAATGCAATAATAAAAAACTTTTCCTGTATATATTTCAGTGGACACACATCTAGTGCTAAAATCCAACCCGGTTTCAGGCGATGGCTTAATTCGCGTTCAGGTATTTTAAAACTGGACATGGTAGTTTCGGACCCAACAATTCACTAAACAATATTTGTCATATTATTTGTAAATGTATAAATCAATCACCATCGTTTAGACGACTGTACATTGAAAGATGAATGGGGAATTTGTGATCACACTACATCTCTAGCACAGAGAAAAAGACGGATTGATTCAGATTTTTGCAGAAATCAAAATGGGACAATTCTAGAAGTTGTGAAGTGTATTAAAAAAGAATCATATTATCAATACAACTTTACTACGTATATCACCGACCCAACAATGGAAGAGATATCCAAAGAATTTGATGAAGTATTTCATTACTGCTATTACACAAGCTCAAAAAAAGATTATTTGGAATTAATTACAATTGAGGTCTATAATTTTCAGTACAAAAAATATATTTCTTGTCATCCAGAAGCGATATGGGAGGTATGTCTAAAATTTAACAATCCACAAAAAGTTAGAACCTTAATTAAGGTTGATGATAGCAGCGATACAATTGGAGTTGAAATAGAAGCAATGAGCCAACATCTACCATATACAAGCTGCAATTATACACTCGACTGTTATTTTGAGAAAGGTTTCATTGAAATTCGATCAACTTGCTACTCTTACTGAGTAATAGATACTATGGCACGAAAACTGAAAATTGATGTAATATTGTGAATGATAGAAATAAAATATCCGTTCTTAACAAAGCAAAAACTTTTAATATTAGATATTCAAATATAAATGAGCATTAAAGAACAAAAACTATCTAAAGATTCAGTTAACATTTCAAAATGTATCCATTGTCCTGTTCAGGAGAGTCACGAGAGATTGCTCCCTTCTGACTTTCAAATTATAGATATACGAACCCCTGAACGCTTAGGCCTAG
Organism: Hofstenia miamia; assembly: GCA_900660155.1. Classification (NCBI taxonomy): domain Eukaryota; kingdom Metazoa; phylum Xenacoelomorpha; order Acoela; family Hofsteniidae; genus Hofstenia; species Hofstenia miamia. Next base: position 1,686,838 of record CABFPE010000047.1, read on the forward strand.
CCAAGGTGGAGCTAGGTACAAGCAAAGGCATTAAATATTTTTTTTAAAATTCAAGCTTTTCTTTATTCTTAAATGAAGGTCTAATTGTGATCTACAGTCCTGTTATATTACTTTAATATACAAAACGCATCTTTGACAAAAATATGCAGGGATGTCTCGACCCTTCAAAGTTCCTAAAGGGGAATTCAAATTAAAAAAGCAATAAAAACTATATTTACCCAACAAAAGGGGAGGAGAGTCCGGTAACTAGATGGGGAGGGCACGTTCCGCTATATCCTTTTGTAGTTATGCCACTGATGTTAGTTCATTTTTAACGTTTAATCATGTTAAACATAGCACCCCTCAACTGAAAAAATTAGTTTCTCTTACACAACTGAATTCACTTACAACTTCAATTACCCTCCCTCTTCCCAATATCTAAGCCAGTGAAACTATGTGCCTGTTTTTGTGCAACATACTATCAACCGAAAATGAAAGATCCAAAATATAAAACCAAGAAATCGTTAAACTTTTAAAAACCTTAAATTCAAGATATAAGGTGCATGTATTATAAAACACAAGTACAACTCTATAAAACAGAAATAACATCTAAGCGTAAATTTTAAGTTTGTAATTAGTACCGAAAAAATCAAATATATTGAAAACTTATAGTACGACAAAAAAGACTAAATTTTTTCATTTTTACAGTAGAGGTCAAATTACTTATTTTCACATACATTTACTGATTTTGACATTACATTATGTAAGAAGTTGTATTATATATATATATATATATATTTGTTCTTTATGACTCATTTCTGGTATTTTTTATAATTTCTTGAAATTTAAGTATTAAGCTGTGACAAATCGTTAATATCTCAGTAACCACTAGTTCAATCATTTCTGGAATGCTTTTAAACAATTTTCCTTAAGGAAAAGTTATTTTGTAACGTCCAATCAAGTCTGAACAAAATTGGCTCTTGAGCAAAATATGAGTTAAATTAAGACTGAGGCTTGCTTTGTTAAAAAAAATCAAAATATTAGTAAATGCTCCTTTGACAGCCTCTGTATGGATCGTACGCTGTTCAATAGTTTTATTACAGAAACTGTAGTTTGGAAAAATTTCTTTTGTAAGTTACCAATCGATAGATTCTTAGCAGGGACGACGGAACCCGGGGGGGGGGGCTTCAGTCCCCAATTTTGCAGAGGCCAGGGCTGGGGGGGTGCTTTATTTAATATTTAGAGCACATTAATATTAATGTAAAACAATAAACTATATTTTTTCAATAAGCAATAAATGTTTTTGCTGATTTACTTTTCGTAAAAATTGTTTAAATGAAGCATCATGGGACAGTGTAGATGTTTGTTGTTTTGCAGAAGCCGGAGTTGTGAGACCGAGCAGAAAGAGTATATCCCAGTGGAAAGATGACTTAGCTATGTTATTCAAAGGAAAATTCACAGTATTTCATTAGTACTTATTGATTTCAAAACAAGTAGCGAAAATATTTATTAATAATGAACGAAGCATTGCTTATTTTGGTAATTATTAAGGTGTACTTTCATTGCTTATTCATATTGTTTTTTGTAATTCATTTTATTTTTTGTTCATAGCTACGCAGTTTTTTTATTTTGAATGTACTCATTTTGATTGCTTCTTGCTTACTTGATTTTTTTAATTCAATCATTGAAAGTTTGACATGTGAAATTTGCGTTAGCAACCAGTGGTTTAAAACATCAGTAGCCACCATATCAGTGGTTTAAATAATCGCTCGATCAAAATCGTCACATGAAATAATTATATATATATATAAAAGACACACGTTAGGAGAAAAAGCAACCGGCATATTTTGGGTAAAGCAGATAACATCGAAAATGATCCAAATCAGATCGCAGAAAACTACTCTAACCATCCACTAAGTTGTGTCAAAAAATAATGATTGTAATCTATCTTGTGGAAGAATGAGAAAATGCAAAAAACGAGCAAATTTACGATTTTTCCTCATCAAATTTGACCAATGCTAGTAATAATGACATTTCTTGTGTAAATTAAATTCCATTAACATTTTCCGCGATTTTAATAAAGATTTGATTTCGAAGAGTTCCTAGAAAAAATAGAACTTTTCGACGTGACACACTGAAAGTATAACAATAGTCTGCAACTTAGTAACTGAAGGTTCTAGTGACGCAGGGGCCTAACAACAGTGAATGAAATTAAAAATGCATATAATTAACTAAATCAAACTTTACATTTTGAAAATAGATTATTCTTCAATGCAAACGAATGCTAACCTTTGCAACTGGCGATAGTGGTGTAAAGGCTGATGAACGACGCGAAGAAACAGGAGAAGTTTTTTCAACATAGGATTCAGGGAACCAACCGGTTTTTCCATTGCATGTACCTCCAAGCCAACCTTGTTCCGAAACCTGTTTACTCGAAACTTTAATGATATCTCCTGGTTGAAGCGATAGTTCATCAGGGCTTTCAGCAGTAAATGCGAAACGTGCAGTATACGTGAGAATTTCTCCAGGAGTTAATGGCATATCATTTACACCTAAACTCTGTATTAAAATTTCTGATCAAATTATATAAAATAATAGTAAGCAGTGATTACAATCAGATTAATAATTCATATAACTTTGGAAAATTTCGAACACCCAGCTTTATTTAGAATCGACATTGGGGCAGTTAAGCACCTCTGTTTGTCTGTTAGGATATATTAAGGATTATTGAAATGATAGGCATTCAGAAAATCTCAAAAAGACCCAATGCAATTTTAGATTGATTGTGACCATCGTCTGGATAATATAATGAAAATATTTCTTATTCGTATTATTTAATATGTATATAATCATAATTGTTTTATCTTTACAAATAGAACTCTTGGAAGTGTGTAATGCTGCTTTAGTAAAAAAATTCTTACCATAAATATGACCAAAAATATAGTCAACTAAGTTTTTTAGTCAATGAGTGGCAATTGTATAGCTGGACACAATACAAAAATAAACGAGACAAAACAAGACAAAATTTCACAAGTAAACAAATTGCGGCATCTACATAGCACATTACAACTTAATATAACAGAGACTAGAAGAAATATGCATGAACTAGCTTCCCCTAAATAAATATAAAACCTGTTGTTTTCATGCAAAACTAAAGAAGAAATGTGGTAAAACCCAATACGAAAATTGGATCTTCAATATAGCGTTGTATATAAAATAATCTATTTATCACAAAATTTGATTTAAAATAGAAGAAACGTTAATGTATATACATTTATTAAGATTTCTTGGTCATGCGGGTAACATAAGAAATTATAATATTTTATTGTCTAGCTAGTAAATTAATTTTCTGAGTCTATACACCAAATATTCTTTGAACCTTTATTACTTCTACATAGAGCAATGCCTTGCAGTAAAGCCACCTTGGTAGAAAATTTTGTAATTTAAACAAAGAAAGTAATCCAGTACGTGTGAAACAAATAGAAGGGTGCATGATTGGAGAAACAGTTGATATGAAACCAGGAAGAGCTGGATAGATAATAAAGAAAGTTGATATGAAAGCTTCTGTCGAAAAGATACTTATTATGCAAGTTGTTTGAGTCTGGGGAGCATTACAATCAAGCGATGACAAATTTGAAACCTTGTCTTAAATTTTCTAATATACTTTAGTTTTCGACAAAGCTTAATTTTGTAATTTTTTAGTTTTTCAGATTTCCTAAAACCGAATTGTTTAAGAAGTCAGAGTTACACGACTTAACTCAAGCATGGCATAATTGATTGAAAAACCCCCTATAATATGGTTACCTATGCTCAACCCATATACCTTTTATAAACAAAAACGGATTATACTATAAAATATGTAATGGAAATAATCCGCTTGCATCATGAAAGAAAAAACTACGAAAAGATAAAAATGTTAAAGACAACAGACAGGCACGGCTTTAGGGAAAGGCACCCGGGGGCAAATGCGCCCCTCCTTTTAAGGAAATTTGCCATTTTTGCCAAAACATCATTTCTGTGCATTTCAAATAATTTTCATATAAATGTTTACAAGAGAGTCATCTGATCATCTAAAGTTAGAAATGCATACAATCTTCTAATTAAAATTTAGATGTTAAATTACTTTTTGTTTATAAATTTTCTCAACACAAAAAGAGAAATGTGCCCCCTCCCTGTTTCAAAATCCTACACTCGCACCTGAAAACAGACATATGAGAGCAAAGAAGACTAAATCAGATGGTTCGTCTAAAATTTGAGTATAATTAAGTTGATAGTAGTTTTAAACACAATAATACAGACGTTTGGAGCTAGATGAGGAGCAATTGCATAATATCCAGAAGATCGAAAATGAAAATTTGCAAAATGAAATACATGTGTAGCAAAAACAAATATATTGCAACATTGAAATTACAAAATCAACAAGTCAAGTAAATCTAAAATAAAAGTTGTAAGCAAATACGAAAAAATAATTACTAGATTAATCATAAATTCAAATTAATGGCTAACACCTACATAGAAACAATTAAAAAATATGGCAAATTATGTCATTTTTGCTTCAATCAGAGATCCTTTTATATTGATGCCTTATTAATTTTTATTGCATTTCAATATAAAACATTTAGTGTTTAAATACGCCCTGACGATAGGTTTCGTATGAACCAAAATTTAAATTTGCACATCAAAGGCTTTTTGATGCTTTTTTACTCAAATTTGAAAATTTTCAGACTATGTTTGAATTTTAACCTTATTGAAACAAAATTGGTTAAATGCTTAAATGTAAAAAAAGGCAAAGTACAGTTTGTACTTAGCGCCAAACCTATTTCTAATCATCAAAAATACTTTGGAATTTTTTACCGCCAAATATGTGTACATGATCTTATGTTTCATGTACGAATAGCAGATTGGTTAAGTTGACATTTTACAAATAATTCACTTAAAAGTACTAGCAATAAAGAATGTCGAAAATAATTGACAAAATGTTATATAATTCCAAACAAATATAACAAAATATTTTGACAAATAAACAACAAATTTAAACAAAATGATCTCGCAAAACAAACGGTGCATGTAAATACCTGGTGCTTTTTGAGCTAAAAATTACAGCATAATATATAATACATTCATAGAAAGAAACTGTAAGGTGAATGTAAGTTGAATTTAATCAAAGGGGTTAGAGAAGAAAATGCGCGAATTCTTCATTATTTCAAAAATGCTAGAAAATTGCATGCAAACGAGTTCGCAACATAATTAAGTTAAATTATAAACAGATTTTAAACCAATGAAGTAAAATTACACTGAAACGTATTCCATTAAAAATCAGTGACAGAAAAACATTCATTTTTCAAATTTAGAAAATCAAAAAACAATTTCAAAATATTTATGTCCTTAATCTAAACTACAAAGAATAACGGAATTCGAAAAATATTTATCACACATTTAAGGAGGTATTATTAATTTTTTTATTAACAATTTTATATAAATGACACAGGCTTGTTATTGCAACGAATGTAAAATAATGTAAGATAACAATATAAGGTAATAATAAAATTTAAATCAATATATTGACTTATAGATATTAAAAATTTCAATAAATTAAAAGAACCAAAGATTACTCTAATATATATATATATATACAATTAGCGAAAATTTTTTAGAACCAAGCCATATTTTTACGTAATTGTATCTGCAAAACGTGCTTTCATAGCACTTGCCTCTCGCATAAATGGCGTTCCTGCAAAATTATACACAATAACTTTGTGACCAATATCAAACAATGCATCTGCTATATAACTGCATTGGCTACAAGGATAACGCCGAGATGAATATTAAACATTCCTGGAACCATGATATTAAAAACCCTGTACATCACACTATTCCTTGTGTAAAGCTACAGGCAAAAGCTGCAAGAAGCTATTCATAACACAAAACAAATGTTTACATTGGTCCAACAGCTATTGTTGTCCAAAGCATAAATGGTTGCCTCAGGACTGCTCTGGTGTAGCTTCAAATGCAACACAATTGAAACATTTGATTTTGGAGTTGAAACATCACGTTTATCTTTAGATTATATCCTCTTGTGGAATTCTTGCCATAAATTCGGTTTTGGGTCAATTGGTGAAGCACGAAAAAACATGCTTATATCAACATTGAGGTTGCAATTATGATGTCAAAACCTCATTTCGCCTGGAAAAACATTTTTGCACCATTTTGAAGAACAGTGAGGACTAACCTTGTAGAAAGCAATTCTATCTTTTTTCATATTTGGAGTAAGACTAATTTTTTTTGTAAATTGGTAGAGATGTTATTACACAGCATATCTTCTGATCTACATGGATAAAATAGCTAATAATGTTGTACAGAACAACGACATTATAATGAGATCGTCAGGCATGTTCAGAACAAATCATAATTTGCAATCTAAACGTAATAATTGATTTCCTTACTTACAAATATTGAAATGAGTTTACAAAAAGCAAATTAATAAACAGTTATACGGAAACTTAAGTAATAATATTGATTGCCAATAAAAATATTTTGCTGGAGCACATTCATAACCTTTAAATGTCGGACGACTAGACAGCAGTTTCATGTTGCTCTCCATCTTAAATATTTATGCAATAGGCCATTGATAATGCAATACTCACCTCAAGTTGGAAATATCAATGGGACAATAAAATTAAACAAAATGTTACTATAAGCTTTCTACAATGCAAACTCAGTTGTTAGTCAAGAAGTGTGGTTTTTATCTTTGGTGTTAATGTTTTTCGCTTGCTACATATACAGGGTGATTCTGATCTTCCCACCGTATTTTCTGGCATGCTTGTTTAAACATTGCATAAAAGACAACTTAAAACAAATTTGAATGGGCAAGCGCGCTATTATGTATGCAAATGTGCGCGTGTGTAAGTTTGTCACGTGATCTTCGCTCATTTTACATATTGTAGGTTTATCACGTGCACTTTGTTCATTGCAAATCATGAATTATAGAGATTTCACAAATAAAGAAATTCCAACAATTGTTGCATTTTCTGTTTCTTTTGACTGTGAGAAAGCTTGCATATTGTTTCACGACAAATTCGAAAAAGAGGCTCCCCTGTTCGTACTTTACGAGACTGGAAGAAGAGATTCATGGAAAATTGAGATCATTCAAGCATTTGGCAACAATCCTACCATGTCCCAAAGGGAAGCCTCATTCTAGTTTCCATGGAAGTTCACTGTTGTGCAGGAGATTTCCCCAGGAGACTTCACGAAACGGAAAAACTTGTGTGAAGGCATTCTAGCCAGGCAGCAAGCCGATGTAAACTTTGCCAAATCTATTTGCTTTAGTGATGAGGCAACACTGCACATAAACGGGGCTCTTAATCAGCACAACACCTTCATTTATGCTGCGGAGAACCCACGAGCAGTAATGACAAAGCCAATGAAGTCTCCATCTCTAACGGTCTGGGCCATGATTTCAGTTAGTTTTGGAGTAAGATTCCATGTTTCACCTCAAACAATTAATGCTAAGCGATACAAGGAGGTCCTTCAAACGGTTATTGTTCCAACTTTGAAGGAAAGGCCGCACAGAACTCTTCGGTACCAACAAGATGGGCCCCCTGCCCATTTTGCGATTTCAGTTCGTTCATTTTTTAATGCTGAGTTGCCAGACAGGTGGATTGAATGACCACCGCATTCTCCGTACTTGTCTGTCAATGATTTTTGCGCCATAAACTTTACTCCAACCAATTTGGAAGAAATGGAACAAAAGTTGGTTGATTTGTGCGGAAAAATGGAACAGCCGACAATAGAGAGAGCTTATTTGTCCTTCATAAAAAGATGTGAACTGTGTGTGAAAGCAGGTGGAGGCTATTCTGAACATTTATTATAAACTTCTTGTTTTTCAGCTAAATAAAAATGATGTACCTGTAAAAGTGATGTTTGTATGATACTGTAAAAGTCTCACAAAAAACGGCGGGAAGATCAGAATCACCCTCTATATATATATATATATATATATATATATAT
>CABFPE010000047.1:1712702-1744533 GCA_900660155.1 Hofstenia miamia
ATATATATATATATATATATATATATATTTTACGTTAAGTATTTAAAACTCATTTATATTTTCGCTAGGTATTTTCAATTATTTATATTCGCGCTAATTATAAAATATTTCATTATATATTATTTTATGCTCGCGATAAGTATACTATATAAATATTTTTTTTCAAATGTGTAAAAATTTCGAAATTTGTTTAAACATACATATATAATACCCTAAATGGCACCACTAAACACTTTTATAGACAGTAGCTTGTTATATATATAAAATGATGATATATTTTTATAGATACTTTAGAAAGAATATCGTACTAATGTTAAAATGGCGAATATGGCAAAAGATTTAAAAAAATAATTACCACACATGCATAAGTACTGGGGGTGGAAGCTTGCTTTGAAGGAAGAAATCTCTAGACTGAGCACCTGATAGAAAACAAGATCCGGGCGAAAGTTGCTGAAATTGTTGATCGTAACGCATTTTATCGTTGGATGAAATAATCCATTCCACTGGACCTAAGGCAAAAAATGTACAAAATTATGAAAGGAATTACCTTTAGATTTTGGAGATACATGAAATTGATTTGCCATAATTCCCTAAAATTAGATAAAATGACAATTTAAGGCAATGCATCAACAGCAAGACAATATGTAAAAAATGCATAGTTGAAAGCTGCTATATGTAAAGCTTAGTCCTAACGAACTGATTTACAAAATAATTTTTTTTCGAATTATAATATATGGATTCCGAATTTGTAATAATTAGTAAATGTGATATTTAAATATTTAATAACAGTCTTCAATATATAGCGACAGATGATCGAACCTAAAAAATATGATTGGATTCTGTAAGAATGACAAGCGAAGCACTAACATTTTTGCTTAGAAATATTAAAAGTTCAAAACACCTATAACTAAAATTCAAAAGTAATCGTTTATATAATTCAGAGAATATTTTTGCACTGGCACTGCAGCCAACAACGAATGTGTGGTAGCATAATCTATTCCTTGTTACCCATGTTTATTTGATTTATCGATAAAATAGTTAGGAATAAGTAGTTAACCAAGAACCAATGCGTGTTATAAATACAGTGAAAATATTTATGTGAAAACATATATTTAGTTTTTCTACAGGCGAAAATCATTTTTGATTTTAATCAAAAAATCCCAATTGCAACCTAAAGCATAACTAATAAACTAGATTTTTCAAATACAGCAACGTTCACGGCAAAAAATAGAAATCAGGAACCAGTATTTTGTATAAAGCCACTAAAACCGCAATGCTGCTGTGAATTACTTTAAAAGGATTCACAAAAAGTATCTTAAAATAAATCAAAATGTATATATAGCGATTATTGCTTGTGCGTATTTAGTAAATCAAAAAATATTTATATCGATATGTTATTGCAAATAGGAATTGACTTCAGACATATACATATATCTCGTTATTGGCATTTATCTTATATAGAGAGAAATATACATAGGCCTTGTTCAAAATCCCTACTTGGTCAAAGATTACCACTCAATACACTTTATGATTGGTGACTCGACAAATATAGTTACTAGGATTTTCTCTAGGTGTTATAGCAAAGGAAATGGATGAGCCATTTCTTATAGTTCAATTCAGAAGTTTGTGGTGCAAACGTTTCCATTTATTTTGTTAATACTTTGAGAAGGGCTGACACAATTATGTAGATATCAGCCGTACTAATTATATTTATTTTTTACATTAAATTATTTAGAATTTATTACAGGATCATAGGTGAGCTGAAATTGCACAAAGGGTCTGTATCTTCTAAATTTTTTTAAAAGAACTTAATTTAAGGAACCTATTCAGTAGTTGGTCAAAATAGAAACATTATGTTGAAATGCAATAAAATACATTTTCGTAATAAACACGAATGATGTCAACTACGAGCATGCATAAATAAGATACAACAGCAGATCTTTAATAATATACGCACATAACACTAGGAAAAAAATCGAATTTTTAGCTTAAATCAATTTTTGAGTAAAATTGTAAAGACCTTTAATGACTTTTATTAACTTAATATTTCCTGCGAATGCTGAAGCAAAAAAAATTAAAATTCATAAAACTTCGTTGGCTTAGGCTTCTGTGCAAGTGTAAGGCTAGCAAAAGCAACGGAGTTATACAAAATTCAATGGATTGATATAAAGTTTTTCTCTCACTGTTTCTTAGAATTTAAATATTGTGTATTGGTTGAAAATTTCTTATCAATTATGTTCTGAATAAGTTACTGTGGATATCCAATATTTTTAAGCATTCATTTAATGAGGCTCATCACAATTCAAAATCTATGAAAAGAAACACCAGGCTGCAAAAGTGTAAGTTTTAACCGTATTTTGGACGTTGTTGTGACCTCAGATTTCATAAATTTGGAAAAAAAATAGTCTCACATGGAGCTGGTCACCGCGTTCTAATCTATGGTGGTAATAGTTGCAGAGCAATAATGCTCCGAAATGAAGAAGCAGATGTATAGCCATTCGCAAGTTCTTTTTAAGAAAAGTCGTCAATTACTCAAAATTCATAGTAAAAAATGTCTAAACATTTTAGTAAGAGGGTGTCAGTCATGATTCAAGAAAAGAAAGTGCGCTTAAAGGTAAAAAATTATTATGAAACAAAGCAAGACTATTGCCAATTAGAACTGTTAACTTATATACAAAATTGTGGTAAATATTGTTTGAGCCATATTTGAGATGGTATTAATAGCATGGGGCACTAAAATTTATTTATTAGAAATCACAATCTACGAATTACTTTTTTTTAATGGAACAGTTAATAATTTCATTTATTTTCTCAGTTATAAAAATCAATGAAATTCTCCAATAAAATAAAGTTTTCAGTTTTCTTAATCAATGATAACAGTGTGATCATGAGGATGAATGTTGTGATGTTCATCATCATGAGGATGCCCATCACCATCTACATGGAGCATTTTTGCATTCGCATAGAAACTTGAAAGAATTGCACACAGTGTAACAAAGACCAAAATTAGATAAACTTGCCTATTGTCAACTTTAATATGATTTATATGTTGGATATAAAAATATATGACTATTAGCAACTGAAAGTGTCATCACAACAATACTTGACATAGCTTTAAATTGAATGATGAATGCCTTCTGGCAAGAGACTGGGTTTGAATATTCCAATATAAATTTTCTTGTATAAAAGTAATGCTGCCGCCCAAAGTCTCCTAATAAATATTGCCATGGAAATAATAGAATAATTAACGACTTACTTAAATTAAACCAGCCGGTGTAGTTCCTTACTTAATACTGAAGAGATAAGCACACACTATTCAGATTACTATTGAAATTTTTGAAAAAGATTATATTGAAATACAGCTAAGGAAACTAGTCTTTTTGGAATTAAAATTACGATAATAAAGGTCGTGACCTCCCCATCGATACCAACACCTTCAAAATTGTGGCAGCTTTTTAATACAACAATATAGTATAAAACTTCCAACAAAATCGCCCGAATTTTTGTATCAAGTTATAAAGAAGATATCTAGTACTAATCTCAAACAATCTACATCAATATTATTAATATAGATAGACAATTTCAGTCAGATAGATATAATAAAGTATCGTCAAATGATGCCATTGCAATTCTAATCCTATTTCAAAAAGCCACACGACTTAATCATTACGTCATTTCAATTACCTAAACGTAAACAGATTATGAACAAATATTATTGTAAATAGGACACTATTATTTATATGAATAACTCTTCTTCCAAAGCTTTCTTTATGCATTTTTCTATTTGTTAAAATACTTTTGCAACTGAACTATGGCACATTAAAAACACATTGTTGCTAAAATATTTTTTTCCAATAATATTTTTATTCTGTTAGTTTAAATTTATCAATATTTAAGATGTTATGTTAATTTGATGTTGTATTATTACTACAAAGCAATTGAAACTGTCAGAAAGCTGAAGAATCAATAGAAAACTACCTATAGTAGGCCTTCAAAATTTAAAAATTGTGTGTTTTCAAGATATTCAATATTATACTTAAGCTTTATTTACATAATTGAATTTGATTGAGGTTTCCTATGAAATTCTATTTAACATATGGTGATTTCTTCGAATTCATATTTTAAGATGTAGCAAGTTTGTTCAAATTATCCATAGTAATTTCACAAGCACATGTAAAAAATTTCCAAATATAGCCCTTTGATGTTTCAAAATATTAAACACTTAAGAGTATTTAATTGTTTGGTTTAGTTCACTTACTATTTTTAGTTTTCTATTGATTCTTCAGTGAAGAAATAGTATTGCAGAACTACAAATTTTGTGTCAATATCCCTTTTGCATTTGTTCAATATTTTAAATTCATTTATGATGGTTTTATAATAGGTTTTCACAGTATTCAGCATTTGTTATTCAATTTCTTGATTTACAAGTTTGTTTGTAAGATTGACAATAATCAATTCATTCAAGCCAAACCTACTCTAAAAGTGTATTCCCATTATTATATTTTTTTCAAAATTTTTGCAAAAATTGACTTATTTTTGGCAGAACACCAGAGTTACAGTTCTTTCCATGCAATTCTGTATTTTAGCTATGTAAACTACATAGAAATCTAATTGAGAGACTAAAGAAATATATTTACTTATTAAATAAAATATTTCAATTTCATTGAAATCTAACTCCAACAGTTTTTAATTTTTGATGACGTCAGTGATATGCAACTGACTCAGTAGTGGGAATATCCATAAAGTTAATATAAAGCACAAGAGAAAGCAACTACATTAACTCCACAAAACCTGCTTAACAAACTCAAAAATATCACCAAAACTCATTATGGTTCATCATTGAAAGCAAAATAACTACAATTAGCATGTAAAACAAGTTAAACCTATGAGATCCTATGTGTAATTCTTGCAAAAATAAGTCACAAAACACAAACATAAGGTACTGATATTGCATGGGACCAAGCAAACTAAGGACCAATGCTACTAACTAATAGTTAATATTCATTAATGATAAAAAATATTACATTTAAAAATAAAGCTTAGAGTTTGTTTTATTTTAATGAACAATGCTAAACAACATATGTAAATAGATCCAGAAATATATATAATGAAATGCATTGAATGCATAATCCAGCTAATTTTTTGGTGGAAAAGTCAAAAGTTTCTCTTCTAAAAGTAAACAATAGTTTGCAATTTGACTAAAAAGGAAATCAGTCATAATGTAGAATCACTGGGTTGAAACTAGAGAAAACTATGCTAGAGGACTTAATGTCAATGCAGAAGATCACTGAGGTGAACATATTCTAGAGCAACAGTGATTCTAACAGAACTAAGAGGTAAGCAAAAACATTGGTAGTTTATCTTCATAACTAGTAACTGCTTAGATCTCCAAAAGAAAGAAAGAAACATCAAATATAAACAATTCCACTGCATCACACTAAAGTGATGTCCACAGCTAAATGTTCAGAAACTTGCTTTGCAGTGTTTCCTTATATGTCTCTCAGTTTATTATCTAGCCAAATATAATGTCTCAGTAGTTGTCTTAGATCTCAGCCAATATATAAATAGCATGTAGTTACCATTCATTTGTGCTAGCTAACAGTCATGATTTAAACACAGTGTAACTTATTATTAGGTGATAAAAATGCTCTTGTGTTTTCATGACTTGGTTGAATATGTTGATTGGAATGATTTGTCCTTCCCAGTTGTTCTGATAAAGTCTTTCAGTGGTTTTGTCATAGGCTCACTCCAAGTAATTCATTCCTTCAATATTGAAATGTATTTCTGATTTATTTTGAAGATCATAGCATTGAATCAGTTCAAAAAAGTTTTTGGTAGACCCTGGTTTCATTTCAATTATATGTTGTGTGCATAACAGTATGTTCTTGTTGCTGATGAAATTAAATTTGGTATCAGCTGTTGCTCCCCACATATATTTTTTGAGCATGTAAGAAAAAACATTGATGTCTAATGAACAAATACCCAAACAATTAGAGATGATCATGGGCAACATTTTACTGAGGATGCTACTCCCCCCACCAGTCATGCATAATACTTTTCCACTTTCTCCATGGTCTTTTTGGTTTTGCCAGGAGACACTGGTACTGAATTTTGGTGTATGAGCCAGTTTTTCACTCTCCAAGATGTGGGACAGATTTGCAATCTAATGAGTGCATTGGAGTGTGATCTTTTTGCAAGTATTCTTATTGATTGGCACTCTCAAATCAAGGTCATTTGTTAGGAAAATTTGCTAGCACCCAGGTAGTGCCATGGAAATAAATGTTTGGCATGGAATGTATAGAAAATAATCTCTCCTTATAGTTTTTCCTGTCTTGTGTTTGATAGGAGAGGCTGATGTCTCTAAGCAAGTGCTCTACAGATCTGTGCTAGTAGTCAGGCAACTTCTTATAAAAATGATGGGCCAATTGTTGTCTGGATTTTTATTTGTTTTTCTGCTGGACCAAACCTCTGCAATTTTGTCACAGGTGGTGCTGCTTTGTGAAAATGAGAAACTAACCCTGAGATCAGTGAGTGACATTAGGTGGGGCATCAATGGATAATTTTCTCCAGCATGGGTTGGAAACCTTTCACACAACAGTAAATCAGTGTAAATGAGTTGCACTATTGAAATTATCAGGGCATGATACATACTAAGTGCCTGGTACTCATGTTGGTACAGGATTATCAGATTTTCCATCTCAAAGTGTAAATTTTCAACATCTTCAAGCATCTTGTCTTCACAGACATTGATCACAATGACTAATCTAATTTTTTTTACTTTTGTGATGAGGCTGTCCTGCACCTCCCCCACATACAAAAATAGATTATTAACAAGTTAGTAAAATAGATGTTTATGTTTTCAAATTTATTGATGCCCCTCCAGTTAGTCATAAACAAACTTAGATTGGATAAAGTGAAGTCCTCATCAAACATAGTATGGACCATGCTCCTCCAATTGTGTCTTCCATTCCTTTCAGCATTTTTTAATCATAACAGATGATAGCATTCATCTTAGGCTTCTTCTCATGATCAATAATGAAAGGAACTATGTCAATAGAGGTGTTCAAGGTCTTTGAGTTAAATTTCCATCTTAACTTATTTTTCATTTCTTAAGAGATGTTATCCCAGATTGATCTGGTAGCTTTTTATGTTAAAATGAAATAGGGGTGGAGTATTTTGTTTCCAAATCTAGATAACTTAGTTTTCCTTTCTTCAGTATGGCAAGATCTGATTGCAGAAGGTAGAGTTTCAGTACCTAAACAAGAGGGTTGGGAACTCAATGGGGTTGAGTCACTACTGGGCTCCCTTACATTAATTAACTTAATATCAGAATTATTAGAATTAAAGTTTATAGCCTGAGTCACCAACTCCTCCTGAGTATGTGGAGCCATTTGTTTCCCTATGTATTGTTGGGAATGGAATGCATCCACCATCATCTGCTTTCTGGTTCACCCAGCCATTTGTTGACACAGTGAATATGGAATATGCTCAGAACCATCCCTGCTTTCTATCATAGGCTTCCATTGGTGGAGAAATTTGTCTCCCACATCCTGCAGAAGCATTGCTACCAGTATTACTGTCCATCCTCTAGTGGATCCTTCTTTGGAATGGTGGAGGTGGCAAATTATGTTGTTTCCTCTTTGATTTCATTGTTGCTAAACAGAGATATGAGATTAAGGTCCCACACAGTGGAATCAAATTTACTAATATTTCTAGCCTTATGTTGAGGCAATACAAGAATATTGGGACTGTTATTAAAATTATCATAACTGGCATCAAAATCAACATCATCAAATTCCTCCTTACTGAACTCTGTGTGGTTGCCAAACTGTTCATATACATCAACACCATTATCAATTAATGACATTTCATTATCATCATCAATGATGATGCTCTCTATATCTTTATGACTCAATAGAGCCATTAAAAATAAACCTTTTTTCTGATATTTAAAATGTATTTGTTATGGACTAATACCATGTTAAACATAAAAGGACCTTGCCAATTATGTGTAAGTTTCCTCACCTGATTGCTATTGTATATTTGGTGTGGAAAATATGCAAAAACTTTATCACCTTGTTTATGAGGTTCTCCATATTACTTTTTATTAAAATTTCAATTCTCTCTCACCACTGAAATGTTGGTGTTGTGACATACTGTTAAATGCACCTTGTGCATATCATCCATTAATCTCCTGACATATCCATCCATTGTTTTTTGTGGTGTTTTGGGTATATCATTGAGAGAGCTGTTGATTGCTTACATCCAAACATGGCCTTGAAGGGGCTTATCTTGGTGGTAGAATGTACTGAAGTATTGTAAAATAACTCCATCATTTTGATAATGTGCCTCCAGTTCTTTCCTGTGGCTCAAAACAGTGTGACTCTAATTAGCTTAGCTAGCATTTTGTTTAATCTAGCCCATTGGACTCAGGGTGGTATGCAATTCTAAATTCATGTAAAATCTCCAGTTCTAGCATCAAAGCTTCCATGAGGGTACTCTTAAATTGAGGGCTGTTATCTGTTACTAGTTTTTCCATTGGACCCAGCCTTAATATCCATTCCTTAATGATTTTCTTGCCAATGACTTTGGCAGTTGTACTGTTGAGCAGAATTATTCTGGCATACTTTGTAAAGTGGTCTATTAAGACTAATAAGTACTGGTACCCATTGTCATCTCTTGATGGTTGTTTGAGGTCAATATGCATGATCTCATTGGTGTGTTCTGTGGGACAGTTCTCTAATTCAGCCATCTGCTCAGGAAAATGGCTGTTAGACTGCAATAGTCGGGGTTACTCTACCAGTCAACAGACTGAAGAGTGGGTGGCAACAGATCAGTTCTGGCACTTCCCCTAGAAGTGTGATGCCGGCTTAATCATGCTTGTCCTCTGGAGACCCCTGGCATGCAGAGTGCTGATCTGTGTTGAGTCTGATCAGCAGAGAGTGAAGCTGAAGGCCGAGCTTCATGAGAGGGTTGCGCCTCTCTACAGCTTTCACCAACCAAGGCTACTAACTGAGTTAACTTGTGAGCACCTGCTGTCTGCCTGTTATGGAGATCCTGATTATTTAGGAGATATTTATACACTTGTAGTGCAAAGCACCAAGTGACAGCCCTAAAATCTCCGTTGACTGACTGCAATAGACATTTCTCACACTTTTTGATAACATTGATCACAGCAGCTTGTATACCAATGGTGACATAGCAGGCTTTGAACATATTTTCAGTTTGAATAATGCTGAGGTGTCCATAGTCATGTAATTTCCATTAAAGGTCTCATTGAAAGTATTCAGGGACTGTAAGGCAGTTGACACTGCTCTTCATATACAACAAGGCTTCAGCATTGATCTTCTAATTGTACCAATCAAAGTATTGGGTTGTGATCAGGCTGAGTGTTGTTGAAGGCTATTCAATTTTCATCATGATTTTGCAAAGGATCTTGTCATGGGGCTGGTACTTAATTTTTGTATGAATGGTAATTTCTTCTTTTATCATAATCAATAAAACAGGCCTGCTTTGGTGGTCAGCATTAATTTCCAGAAGGAGATCATACTCTATGGTCAGGATGAAACTGAACTTGATTCTTTCCCCACTTGGCTTCTTCAAATCTTGCTCATAGCTGGCAATGCCATCCAATAATCAGCATTTAAATGAAGGTCACCAGGACAGTACTTTATTGAAAACAAAAAGTCATTCAAATTCTCTATCCAGCATTAGCCAGGCTAAGGCACTATTATCTGTTCTCACCCCAAATAGTCTGCTGAGAATAAAGTAATGGAATTTATTTAGAGACTCAACTAGGGTGAGCATTTCACATTTTGTAGCTTCATAATTTACATCTGAGGACTTAAATTTCCAACTGAAGTACTGTACCAGCTCTCTACCTCATCTTTAATTTGACTCAGTACCCTGCTGACAGCCATATTGCTGGCATCAATCACAAAGGGCTTCTCATAGTCAGTATTATTTAAACTTGGAATCTTTTTCAATTCTTGTTTGACACAGTCAAGCTCCTCTTGCTCTTGCCATGTCCATTGGCATTTTTCTTCAAGATTCAAGATATATACTTCATTTTAGCAGCTAGTTCAGGGATAAACATCCTGTAGTAGTTCAGGAAACCTATCAACTGTTGTATATCTTTCCTTATTCTTGGTGTTTCAATTTTATCTAGGAAATCCTTTGATTATTTTTTATTGATATCTTGCTATGCCTAATTATACATCCACAGAAAACCACTTGAGGTTGCACCAGGGAGCACTTGTTGCCATTTACCTTCAACCCAACACTACTCAGCAAGTCTAGGGTTCAGTGGAGTTTCTCCAGATTTTCTTCAAAGGTATCACTTGGTATGAGAATGTCATCAATATAGGCTGAGATTCCACATTCAAGTACATTAGCTCCATATTTTCGTACCTTGGATACATAATGCTGAAAAGTGGCAGGAGTGTTGAACAGGCCAAAAGCCATATATTTCCATTCAAAAGGCCTGTAAGGCAAGATGAAGGCAGTTTTTGGGATATCCAACAGTCACATAGGCACTTGCTAATAACCTTTGCAAAAGTTGAGGCATGAGAAAAATCCATAGATCTTTGATGTGTGGAAGAGGGTATGTATCTTTTACTATAATGTCATTTAACTTTCTGTAATCAATACACAGTCAGTATTTCTCTCCCTGATGGATGAAAACAGTATACACTGCATATGGGCTATTGCTAGCCTGAATTATGCCACTGTTGATTAAGTCATACAAGATCTTTTTGTATTCTTTCTTTAAATTCTCAGGTACCCTTCTTACTGGGAGACAAATAGGTTTGTCAGTAGTCATCTCTATAGCATGTTATTCACCAACTTTTTGACGTACACTTATTGACCCATAATTGAAGACGCTGCTGTGCTGGTGCAGCAAGGTTGTGAATGCACTCCTTTCTTTTGAGTCCAGATGTTGATGGGACTCAGGTGACACACATGGGGTCCTAATTGCTGCTCATTGAGATCATGGATAGCAGTGAAAACAGGTACACAAGAATTGGCAATTGCACAGTTACACAGGTACAGAGTCTTCCAAAGTGAAGAGTATTTCTTTGTCTTGCACTGCCATCAATTGTGTAGGGTTCTCTATCCTTAATGTACATGGTATTAGTGCCATAATCAATTACACAATTATTTTGTTCAAGGAAATCACTTCCCAAAATCAGATATTATGGGAGTGGCTGATTGAAAGTATCATGACAATTAGATCAACATTAAAGAGTTCTTTGTTAATTCGTAACTCCAGATTTTTAACTTTTCCCTTCAATGGGATATTTCTTCCAGAGGCATCAATGAGTTTAACTGACACAGTGGTGGCATTGTTCCAAGTTAAGAAGAGTAAGTAATTTTTTATGCAGAGGCTCCTGTGTTGACATTTGCAAACACTATGCTCCCATTGACCTCAACAGGGATGACATTCTTTCTCATCAGGCTGGTGAGCTTTTTTATAATTAAATCTCAGATATTGTTTTCATTCTTAATGCATTTTGCAATATTATTTCTAGTTTTATTAGTTATAATTTCTTTTAAAAACGTAATCAATTTTATTTTAACAAATTGCTATCCGATGTTATTAATTATATAATTATCACAAATAAAAATGTCGTTTGTTTGTTATGTGTTTTATATTGTGCTGTATCACCTCATTTGACTTGCTTATTAATCATTATTTAGATACTGCCGTGTGAAATTCATTACGTGCAAATACACATTGCGTATGTTTTCTACACCATTCCCATCCCAACATGAAGTTAATACGAATATTATCATCGTCCATTTAATTGTAGATGAATCGTTATATGAACTTTGTCATTATTTGTTAATGCATTTTTAAATTTTCATTGTAAATATATTTATTATTTATAAATGTTGATTTTCTCTGTATGGTAGAGTATGCGTCTGCGGAAGCATGTATATATATATATAATTTTGAAAATTGTTTATTTAATGTACATAAAAAAATTGTTACATTTTAACAATACATTGCAACAATTCTACTTTCATGAGATTTTGAAAATTGTGTATAAAAAATTTAGGTATTATGGAAAAGAAAATTATTTATTTGCAAAACTTAATACAGGTTTTCCCACTAACGACTTATTATGATAGTGTGATATAGTATCCGAATAATCAGCTAGCTTTGTCATGTATATTAAGAAAAATAGATCTGTGCAAACAAATAAATATCCAAACTAAGTTGGCCCCCGTAAATATCACAAAATTTGTAAAGTACATGTTTATGAATCAACACAGAATGACTATGCAATTTTCATGACGACATTGCAACACCCCGTCAATATCCAAGACCTAACATAGGGAATGAGTCAGAGTGAGACAGACGGGTTACGACCAATCAGAAAAAAGTGAGATCTCTTACGAGTTTCCTTAAATACTGACATCATTGTCGCATTTAAAGCAAAACGAAAAGCTGATAATTTTTTTAATTTTTTAAATTCAATTTATATTTGATCATGAAATTGCTGGCAGTTCGAAGTTTCTGGACATAGCAATATCAATGAATAAAACTGAAAACATTACAAATTGTATCAATAATCTATAACTCCAGTAAAAAAAATGAGAAACAGAATTTTTTTCAATCTCTTTGGAACAAAAATACGCACAGTAATACAATTTATATCAATCAATAGCAAATTATGCTTTCTATAAATTTATGTAAAAGAAATTAGACAACCTTGCCTCCGAAGCGTACACATTTCAAAAATTTTTCTCTAATTAAGTTCATCAAGTTCTGTATTCTTGGGGTAAATTTTTCTTTGGACTCTAGCAAATATTGCATTAGATTTTGAATATTATTTTGGATTTTTTTTCCACATCGTCGTTCATGATCCCCAAAATATTTTCTAAATGTTGGCAGGCAATGGCAAAATTCGTAGATTTTTTTCTTTGAAGAAATTTTGGGTATGTCTTCAAGTATGGGGGATTAAATTATCTGCAGTACCTCCTTCCAGAATTTTTCAGGTAAAAGCTTTATAGCTCAAAGCACCCCTAACCATGAATTTATGGGAAAAGTTTGCAGTTGGTTTGTGAGGTGCTTTGGTTTTGGTAGACCAATGAGAAATATTGTTTCTACGCAGTTGAAACATGCACTCATCGGTTATGAAAACATTTCTGCGAAAAATCCATCCAGTGACCATGTTTCACAGAAGCTAACCTTTCTTCTTTATGTTCTTTATGTGTTTGTGTCAATAGTGGCACTTTTTTCGCAGGTTTTTTATACAGATCCCTGCCTTTGAAAATACTCGGTATATTGTCGATGTTGAGAAATCTTTGTTATGGGTTTCTTGAAAATTTGAATTCAAATGAACGGATGATTTTAGTAGTTTTTGTAAAGCAATTTTGACAAAACTTCTCCTATCATTTTCAGTCAATTGCAATAAACTTTTTGAAGTTTCTTTAGAGTGTTTTTGGGTTTATACTAGAGCTGTGCGGTTAAGAGCATTTCATGACCTTAACCTAACCGTTGTTTTTTTCTAACTGTAATCGCCCGCAAACTACTTTTTTGTAAGTCTAACAGCCCGTAACCACCCTAGATGATTTAAAACGCAAAACAAAATATTTTAATATTATTTTCAAAAAGAATGACAAAAATGTAAGAAGTCTTTCAAACAAAATTTATGGAAGGCTTCTTTCGACTGATCGAATAACAATCAGTTCATTGGCGTGATCTGCGTCAAAAGAAGTGCGTTTGCATGTGATGGTGTTGCCTGCATCGCTTTGCTGACCTTTCACTTTTATTTTGAGCAGCGAGGATTCCCAAGTATGAAAGTACAATTTGAGACATTGTTGGAAGTATAGAACCCATGCAGTTTCACCATTCCAGTGGGTCAGTATCAGTCCTTTTTTGGATAATGACATGAATTTAAAAATTTTTTCTGATTTTTTTACCGGAGCTGTACAAACAGATATTTATAAGCTGTTCAATTCATACTGTAATGAAGTTTAAAAGAAAAATACCGTTGAGTGTCTAATAGATAGAACATTCACAAGCGCTCAAATTATGAAAATTTATCAAAAGAGCCTACACAAACGTATTAATGATCTTATGAAAATGGCTATCCACAAAATTCAATTAACAAAGTGATTAATGCAAAATTTAAATACAATAATAACATACAACGAAGTAATATAGAAAAAACAAAATATTTTGGACGTTACCTTATATCAAAAAGTATGCTACAACATTAAAGAAACAACTCGATATGATAATCAAAGATCTACCATCATAAAAAATTTGTCCAATATTAACATCGATTAAGACTCAAGATATATTCACAAAAAAAGATAAAGTGCCAATTGATTTGTCTTCTGGACTCATCTATATTTGCAACTGTGATGAATGCAATTATTCATTCATCGATGAGACCAGACGAAATTTAAGTACGAGAATTGAAGAGCACCTTAATTTTTAATTACGAAATATTTTTTAAATTCACACTCACCAAAAAGAAATAATTATAAAATATTAATTAATCACCGTGAAATTTTTGGAAAGAACAAGCAAAAAGACATCAGCAAACGAAATATATATATATATATATATATATATATATGATTATTTTCAGAGACTACCAATAGCTCGATTTTATAAAATACGTGGATTAGAACAAATGCTAAAAAAACGAACAGAAATATTCAATTTTGCATTGCTTTTTTGATTTCCTCTTTAACAAGAATCTCTTTCTATTTTTATTTTGCTTTAATTCTTTAGTAATAAATTGTTTATAGCTTTTACTATCTGTGCATTTCTGTTAACTTCATTATTAAATCATAATCCTTGCTTGGAAATTGGTGTTAATAATATTCAAATTCAATTTTCCAGAAAATTTTTGATTGGTTAAGCTTAAGATTGCAT
Organism: Hofstenia miamia; assembly: GCA_900660155.1. Lineage (NCBI taxonomy): Eukaryota > Metazoa > Xenacoelomorpha > Acoela > Hofsteniidae > Hofstenia > Hofstenia miamia. The sequence goes on from CABFPE010000047.1 coordinate 1,727,602, forward strand.
TAAAAAATATTTTTTATTTGTAATGTCATTGTATTTTTCCCAAATAAATTGTTTGGATTTACTGAATTTTTTTTTAAAAAATTTTTATGCTTTGTACTGATTAAACTACCATATTGAATGGAATTGATGCTAAGAATTTTTTCAATATCATTTATGTGTAAATTCAGTAATAAAGCTCCAAAATATGATCATCGTTAGTTCATTTGGTTTTTATCATTATATTTGAATAATTGAAACATACAAATTAATTTTTATATATTTTTGGATTATTAGGATAAGGTTTCATTATTTTTTCTAATTAAGCACTTTCTGCTTTTGAAAAATCATTTCAACAGGTAAATTTGTAGTAGAACTTAGACAAAGCAGAAAAGTGCCCTAAATATCTAGGAAAAGTATAATAAACAAAAGAAATTCAATTTATATAGGAAACTGTAAGTCTAAGTGTCTTCACTTTTTTCAGTTTTGTAGTCGATCCACAGCAATAACGCAGTGAGGTCATTTATTCGAGTATTTAACTTAGAAATAGTGTTTAAGTTATGCTTGGCCAATTTTTCAAGAGTGAGTATTGTTTGAAAGATTGAAGAAAATTCAAATTCCGCTGATTTTTCAAATTTGTCTTGTTTTTTTTCAAAGTATAAATATAGTCCTTTGGCTTCAAATTTCTTCAAATGAGGTGGGAATCCATGTACTACTTCATCGTAAATTACCCTTTGAAAACATCTACACATCAATTTTGCTATTGCATAAATATAATATAAAACTACAAGAGGCCCAGCCAATGGAACCATTTCTTGAAAATTTCTTAGTAATTGGAATTTCTTTGCTTTCCAAACTAATTCCGTACGTTCTTCTACTTTGGAATATGTGTAACCAAACATAGCAATTACCATACTCAACAAGATTCCATTGCTAATTATCATATATACCATCAAGTAAGCCATATAAATATTATTTCTTTCATTTTTATCGAATCCATAATCATCTGAGAACAAAGAGCCATACACCCTAAAATAAGGGTAAAATATTGCTTCGTTTAAAATTTTCAAAGGTTTCACTTTTGTTCCCACTGTTTGCGGACTAATGTATCTTAAAACGTATCCTGAAAACCCAAAAAGTATCATAAAAAACACCAGAAGTACTATGAAAACAATCATGTCCGAAAACATTTTCGTAATAGTTACAACTTTTGGACCCAAACGTGAACTTATGTAGTAAAAATGGAGAATTCGAAGTGCAAAGAAAATTAATGAAAATGCTAGAAACATCTGAGACCATGATTGTGAACAATAATTCGATTGAAATATATAAAAAAATCGGAGACTAGTTCCAATAATGTAGAATATTACTCCGAAAAGGACCAATGTATGCCAAAAATCAGAGAAAAAACTCTTAATTTTGTAAAATACGGAACCTTCTTCTGATATTAACAACTTAAATTCCTCAAGAATCAGGGCTACTACGAAACCTAATACTATATATTCAATCAAAACCAACTGTTTAAAGCAATAAAAATGCACAAGGAAAAGAGTGAAGAGCATTACCAATATTAAATGGACTACAAAAGATTGTATATATTTATTAATGGGACTGCTGTAAAATCTGAAGATGTTGCGCACGGCTCCATGTTTCTTGCCAATATTATTATGTTTTAAAAATGGTATCATAATTGGAATGAAGAATGCCGTGATGACTGTAAGAGTAGAATTTTTTGAACTAAGACTTCCAAACCACAGCTTGATAAAGATATCTTGGAATGCTTCAGTTGCAAGAACCTTTTCACACTGTGAATATATAGCTAATTCAACAGAATTTATTCCAAAGAAACCTTGATCATTTGTGAGAAGCTGCAAAGTGTTTAGTTGACTTCGATCCCAACAATAATTAACTATTGCTACTGCATGCTCTTCATACGTATCGGCAAGTTGTAATAAATCACTGCGTAATTCAATGTCATCAATATTTTTGGTCAACTTCGTAAGAATCGTGCTTGCAAAAATAGCCGAATTTATAAAATCTTCGCCTTCAAGCCAAAAATATTGGATTGATTCTTTATTATGATGCATTAAACTTCGAAAAAATAATATAAAGTTGACATGAATGAATTTCTTTACCGTGCATTGATGTAGAGGTGTGTATATTTTACCATTGAAATGATGATCCACTATTTGCACTATATTCCGTTTCTTCGATCCAATATCGTAGTTCCAAAAAAGTTCATCGATTTGTGCATCAGTTATTGCCGTTGGTTTCGCACCGTAATCAATCATTAGTTTAACAAAATCTATATTAAATAACTTTATTGATTGCAACATCACTTCATTGAGGATATTTATAGGATACTTGTGAGTTGTTAACATTTGACGAGCTGTGCCCACCAAATTCAGACTAAGCGCTTTCAATATTTGATTAGTAATGTCATTTTCAGTTTTGAGTAATCCTTTTAAAATAGCATTTTCTACACCAGTACAAACATTCTTCTCTAGTTTGTGAATAACAATAAATGCTTTATATTCTAAGACAGACATAATATCAGCTTCTATTCCAGCTTGATAAGAATCTCGACTTTCATTAAGTAAGCTACGTATCTTCAAATGAAGTTCCTTCTTGAAGTTTTCTGCTCTGACTTCCTCTTTAGCCCTGTATGCATACGCGACTAAGTCAGCAGCCCCACCACTACCTTCAAGAATAACACATGGGGTATTGGTTTGAAGAGAAAATTTCATCATTTCTATAGTAAACATATCTCCGCCCACACACAAAGTTAATACATTGATGGTAGTCGGTAAACTAGCAATTTTTGTTTCAAATGCAATACGAAATTCAATGTCCCCTCCGTAATTGTCACATCTACCTAAATGCAAAATTGAATTTTATAGGAATTAAATAACAAAACTAACTTTTATATGTCTAAGTTACAGCAATTTAATTATTAAACATTTGTTAACGTTTATACAGAATGTATTCAACTTAGTTTTAGCAGAACTAAAGCGTGTCGAATTTGATATAAAACATCAATTAGCCTGCTAAGAGTTTATTATTTTTTAAAAATATTTTTGAAAATCTTCAAATTACGAAATTAACTTCGTAAATTTGAATGGAGCTTAATAATACACAATCAATAGTTGAAATTTAGCGATTTTAACGTTATATATTCTGACATTGATTCTAAGAGCAAAACTAGGTGATCCTTTTGAAATATTTATCCAGTGGATTTAAGTTATTGATTCTTATCAATGAATCTATTAAGAAAATTCACAGGTAATTAAGTGCTCTTGTAAACCATTAAACCATCCATTTGTCCATAATAAAGTTCTTAATTAAGCACAACACAAAATAAAAACATTAACTAAATAATAAAGTCATTTAAACTAACGAACTCCATCATTTCCAACTGCTATAAAGCCAATGTTAAATATATTTCAGAAATAATGATTACATAACAGTTTCTGAAAACTAAAAGTTGATAGAGTTGATATGAAGAATATTTGTGCAAAGTTTAATTTCGATATCCCATTCAGAGTTAGATGGGGAGAGAAGAGGAGAGGAGAGGAAATCCTCTCCCCCTAGGCATGAAGAACCCAAAAAAGCCACAATTCAATAGGATTAATATGATCTATAAAAATTAGGAAAACATATTCCTAAGTTTAGTGCGCGAACAATACCATGATGATAATCTAATATTAATGGAGTCATTTGAAATTCCTGACAATTTAAGGTTTGCAAAGTTTACACAAAATTAAGAGTACCGTAGCAAATATTGTTCCAATTCTCTTTGAAATTAGTTAGTTTGAAATTTAAATACATTTTCTATACAATTCGCATGATGCTGTAGAAGTCCTGACTTGGTCAAATTTACATGTGCAAGCCACAGAAATTTTTAACAAATTTTGACATTTTATAGAAAATTGGGGTTGGTTGCAATTATAATAGAAACAGACAATTAATAAATGTTAAAATTTTAGAGTTAAAACTTTGTTTATTACAACGAAATTAAGCATATTTATAATTAGATTTGGAAAGAAAAATGCTATAGAAAATATCTTACCATCATCCACAAGTAGAAAATAGTTGTGTTTAGGATTCAAAGGTAAACTTTCGTACAACCCACCACCGAATTCACCTTCATAATCAGCAGGAAAACTTCCCTTGCTGTCACTCATAACCAGGAAATCCCTGTTACTAATAACACTCCATGGAGTTATGCCAAGGAGAACATAGCTGTTTAGATCATTTATTTCCTAAAAATATGTGTAAACATTAAATTACTGATTATAACTTCGAATTGCAAAGCATTTATATGCAGCCATGAATTTTTAATTCATATATATATATATATATATATATATATCCCTGTAAATATTTTTTGAAAGCCTCATCATGACCGCGTTTCCAAACAAAAATCTTTGAAATTTGGCAGGGCAGTGTTTTTTTGAAATTTTTACAGGATTGAAATATTCTTAGTCTTTCAATTCAGTCATTTTTTATTGGAATGTACATAAAATGGCTATAAAATGTTTAGAAACTCAAACAAAGCCACTCAATGTATCTCTCTCTCTCTCTCTATATATATATATATATATATATATATATATAGATATTTGAAATTAGAACCAAATTATAAACATATATATATATATATAGGGTTTCCAGGAAATATAAATAATTATCCCAAAAATATAAATAACGTTCCCAAAAATCTATATAAAGATCCCAAANGTTTTTTAAAAACCTCATCATGACCGCGTTTCCAAACATAAATCTTTGAAATTTTGCAGGGTAGTGTCCCATTATATATATATATATATATATATATATATATGCCTTTAAGGAACACAAATCTTTCATCTTTTAAAATATATTAAGAATTCACAGAATTAAATGTGACGGCATTAGATTTCAAATTTATGAGGATTTGGGAATAAGATCCATTTTTTCATTGTTCCACTCTTTGATGAAATGGAAATTCTTCTAACAGAATTTAAAAAATTTTCCTTCTTCAAGTTAGCAATTCTGTATAGTGTTTATCACAATATTCTAATGTAAGAAATGAAGTATTTAGAAAGCATCAGAATATGCTAAATTCTTCTGTAGGATTTCTACTATTTTTCCAAAAAATGCTGAATTACCCAGAAGTTTGAGGAAATTCCAATATTTACTATGATGTTCGTAATAGTCTAAATCACAAACAATTCTGCAAATATCTCATGCAATTGCTAAAAGTATGATTTACGAAAAGTAGGAGAATTTTTCTGTGAACTTTAAAGTTGTAAAAGACATACTTTGTAATCACACACCGCATCTCCAACAATTTTTGCAATGCCACTATCAATTCCAGATGTTAGAATCCAAGCATTTTTTCCAATTGCCATCTCAGTTATTCCACTATGTATGGCCACACGTTGGTTCTTGTTAAGACCACTAAGAGATTTGGTTGTTCCTATGACAGAAAGAACAAATTGGGGTGGTTCCAGTTTCCAAAACTCAAACATTAGTTTTAGCAATTCTTCCATATCACTGTCATTTGCTAGTCTTAAATATCTTGAATATTCTTCGACTCTCCAGCTTGTAAACCGAATAATTCCGTGACCATTTGTGGGAACATGACTAAATATTATTTCTTAGATTGTAGTGTATATTAATAAAAATTTATATATTCATGATTCAACCACATTACATTGGCATTAACAAATTGATGTCTACTAAGTTAAGCATAAGTTTATTAGACAGTGAATTTTTGTTATTGGCATGCCTCTTGTTAATATTGTCATCTAATTGCATTGGTACGAATGGTATTTCCAATTATTGTGAATTGTTTTTCCATGTAGAGTGAAATTATTGATTCATAATGAGAGTCCTCAATATTGTTTTTTTCAGTTTGAAATTCATGTGCATTTTTCAAAATTGATTTTAAATAGATTTTGTTATCACTCAAAGACTTAGGAATAGCTGTGCTGATTTCAAGCGCGTATCTAACTAGGGAGGCATTAGGTTGAGATAGATAAATAACTGAAAAATTAATACAAAAAGGTCATTCCTACGTATAGATATTTGGGTTAAATTTAGAATTACGCTCAATTTATTGCCAAACTTATCCTGTTTTATGTTGTGATATATAAATAATCTCATATCCAACCGCTAAAACATTTGTTACGTTTCTACATTTATGCCAAACTTTTGACATATGTACATGTGCATGCACTTATTAATAGAATTATGCTAGAAACGAAACAAAATTTATAGAAATATGAATATAAAATTATCAAAATAAAAAACAAAGTCAAAATGTTCGCCAATTATTACATTTAATTTAATTTGTACGTTCTTTATGTATATGCAACAGCGTTTGTTAGGAAGAATTTCATTACTATAGTTTGTTGCGATTCATTATGTTTATATAATGAAATATTTTAGCAGACTGACGTATTTTAAATAATTACTCAATAGGGAAAATATCTGTAAAATTGCAATTGTCTGTTGCGTTTGATATTAAACATTGTTCTTATCGACAAATAAAATATTCCATTTATTCCTTCTTTGTCAGAGACTTTAGGTATTGCTTAAGAAATGCATATATATATATATATATATATATATATATAGTATATATATATATATGGGGGTTANGTGCGAGCAGTGAGTTCTATAACATTGAACATGATTACAGCTGCTTTGTTGTTGACAGTCTGACCTCGGAACTCGACATGTGTCTGGAAGAGAATTGAGCGATTGTACCAAGATTTTGATTTACCTGCATTTTGAGTTCCATTGAATGAATTCGACTTTTTTTGGAAACATTTTACTTAAAATAATTTAATCCGTTGGTATTTGCATTCCAAATCAATTGAAATTTTCTATTATTTAAATCATATATTTACTAAATGAGAGCAAATCAAAGTTGCATTGTTTTTTTGGGAAAATGTATAATTATATATATATATATATATATATATATGTATATATATATATAGATGTTTATTAGATTTTATGAATAATTATATATAATTTTGTCTGGATTAAATCCATTGTGGTATAGGTTTGATTATATAGAATTGAGACGAAGGCAAGGACACTAATTTTGTTCATTAGACAAGTTATACTGAATATTCTGTTCCCATGTGTTTCCACGGGATAACTTCTATTTTGACGAAAATTGGCAAAGTTTGTAGAAATCTCATGAGACATAAATGGTCCCGCGGAACACTNTCGTTGACTCACTAATTTCGAATAAATTCACTATTTAAAAAAGAAAAGTAAAATATAAGCTGTTAAATAACAAAGATATAGTCGAATAAAACAAAAACTAACAAAGGCGTCGCAAAATACCACTAGCTAGAAATAGTCACGTGGTGGATTCTTCTATGTACTCCAATCTGCTCAAGGTTCTAGAGGAAATTAGCAGTGAAACTATAAAAGCCAGTTCTTAACAGTATTAAGCCATTTTAAAGTCAGGCAACTATCTGCAATGAGTGCAACAGATTACCGTTGGCAATTTTAACCCTCAAATGCAAAATTTTTAGCAAAATGATTCTACATCACCTGAGCCCTTTAGGGGGCAAGTACCAAAATTTTTTATATTGACTAAAATTTAACAATTAAGTAGTTCAAAATATGTATAACAATAAAATAATGCATCGTTGTCCACTGCATGCATGCAATTCTTCGCTCATGGTGCATCTTGAGCAAATCTACTTTGAAGATTGACATCGTGAAATGGTGCAAGCGTATCAAATCACTTTGACTACTTCATGTATCAATGTCGTCCAAACGTAGGCTTCATCCGTTGCTTATAATTGATTCATTGAAAACCGGGCTATAGATAACGAAGCTTTCACGAAAATGCTTATTGTCGCCCTTTGGAACGCCCTCAATGATTAGAAGACCAAGCCAGCCTTTTATTTCTGCCACGTCAAGAGTTGTCCACAAATGATCATTCTTATTTCTATATTTGTCAAGAGCTTGCGTATTCGTCTCAATAATTGTTTTTTGCTGCCTCTCGCCCTAAGTATATTTGCCTGTCTAGTTCTCGATATTGGTAGTGGTATTGAAGAACATATTATTCCTGATCGATTAGTCTAATATCATGAAGAGAAAATAGCAGGTTCTTGATTAGATGTGTTTGTAGACGAATCTTGGTTACGTATATTCAATCTATTCTTGCAGTTAAAGTTTCTTTCTTACATTGATCAGCAATGTCTTCAAGAATGTTTTCTATATTATCAAGTTCTCCATCATCATCACTGTACAACTGCATTTCTGCATCCTCTTCATAGGTTTCAGCATCACTACTATCAGAATTAACAGAATCGATTTCGATCAATAACTGGAACAGTTCTTTGGCTTCTGCAGCACAGCAACGCACTGGGCTTATATCTATACTAAAAGTTAGTGCTTTATGTAAATGTATATATTATAGGTTGTGAATGTGAAACAAATATATTTAGTTAGGTTAGTAGCAAACTTGTTCTCTCTTATAAAATCATTCGCTACTGTGAATAAATTAGGTACCATGTGACACATCACCTTTCTAAACTGAAGTCTGCCTTGCATTCAATCTACCCACAAACCCTGCATTATACAAACCTATGTGCCCACGCAATACCCGGTTTGAAGAACACTAGAAATATCAATGTTATGTTATCGCACTATCGCAATATGTAATCCACCTTATGTATCAAGGGCTTAAGGAACTCAGTAAGATGTAATCCACCTTATGTATCAAGGGCTTAAGGAACTCAGTAAGATGTAGAAAGTCGCTACTTCAATCCACAGAACAAACAAGTAAAGCTTATCACATCGCAATGCAAAAACATTAATTGCTTATAAATTTAAGCGCTTTCATAACAAAAAATATTTTTCATTTAAATTTATGTTAAACTGTATATAGTTCTGATGTGAAAACCGTTTTCTTACAATTCTTGCATTCGAGCGTAAAAACATGAGATATATAAATAGTTAACTTTGGTTGTTTCACGCTTAATTGGAATTATTACAATTGTGGATAATTAATTATAAACGGAACTTTAGATATCTTACGACATTTCTCCATCTGCTTCGACTGTATATTCCTGAAAGGTATTCTTGATAAATTCAATTTCTTTTTTAATTTCATTTTTCGTCGGACTAAATATAGGAAATTTCAGTTGTGAAAAAACATAAAATATCGGATAACAATGTTTGTTGTACATGAACTTCGATAACAGAATGATTTCTCGCCAAAAATAAAGCGGTTTTTGAACTAATATTTAAAAAATATTTTAAGCAATTGGAGAATAAACGAATTTATATTCTTATTTCTTTTTCAACTGATTAATCTTATATGTAGGCATCGGTGCATGTCAGTGTCGGCATTGTTACAAAATACTTTTGGAAATACCACAGCAAATACGGAAATGCCTACAAAGTGCTTAGTACGCTGTAGAAGTCGAAGCATTGTGGGTCACAGCCTAAAGGCAGCCTAAAAGAATTTGTAGGAAGAAAAGAATAATAGTTGAACACATAATTGATAAAAAATTTTAAAAACTAATACTTCACATAGAAAATAGATGCATATGGCATGAAAACTAACTGTTTTAGACTGATTGCAGTTCGCAAACAAAGTATTAAAATATATTGATATAATCCGCAACAAAAAAATATATATATGAAGTATACATACATGTAGAAGGGCAAAGGTTGTTGTGTGTATCGCGATGATATATCATGTCTAAGTTCTTCCATCTAAAAATATTGATGCTAAAAATTATTAATAAGTTACAGCATTTATTTATTTTTATTAAAAGAGTTTACTTTCTAAAAGAAATTTACAAATAAATAAAATTATGTACAAAATAAATAAGAGTTCCTTTCTTTGCAACAAGAGCAATTGCATACAAAATGAAAAGAACTATGATTAGTAATGCTGTAGTATTTCGAGAAATAATTCCAAAAAATGATTTTAATGCTTTCGAAACCTTTTTGGACAATCGAATAGATCAATCTCAGCATGGAACTGCACATAATGTGCTACTTTAAAAGTTCTGTGGAATAATAAATTACTTGTAGATTGTTTATTCAGATATTTTGACGTGAAAACTGTTTTTGGTTGATCTTCTGGTTGAAGTGCGAAGAATGAAAATGTCGATGAAATCTTTATAATTTAAATCTACTTTATGATTTAAAAGTTTGTTAAGGTAAAGAAGATCTGAAATTTCTAAATAGAAAGAAATAGGCAATTTGTCCAGTTTTAATAGTCTTTCGTTATAATTTCCAAGTGGTAATATCCATTTTGTACAGCGCCTTGCAGTTTTTCAAATATGTTAAGATTCGAGGAATTGCAATACCATATTTGAGAAGCGTAGGTCATAGTATTGTATATGTGTATTTTTGTTCGAAGATTGATGTTAAAAACAATATTGTTCATGTACGTCTTAAAAGATGTTCAGATACTATTTAACAGTTTTCAAAAGTTTATTAAATTGAATACCAGCATCAATTAATCCAGGAAATTATATTAGTGTTAGTTTTCATGAATGCTGTAAGGTCCATTACATTGGATTTTCATTACAAATGTCATACAAGTCACACAAGTAACAATCCTCAACAGGCTATGAATAAATGAAGAATTGAATCACTTAGAGGATAACAATTTGATGTAGGTCTCAATCTTAAAACAGTGTGACAGGTGCCTTAACGCAACAATGTCGAAAATAAAAAATTCAAACTACAACGTTTTCGTCAAAGTTGTGGAAACTTGAGGACGCTATTGCAATTTCTCTCATTTGAACATTGAGAGGTAGTATTTTATATTATGTAACATGTAATTTAGTGCGGTGGTAGACATATGAGATAAATAATTTTAAAAGAAAGAAATATTTGTGTAAAGAGATCAATTAAGTTATGAATATAAACGGAAACCTGGAATGCTGTTTGAATGAATCACGACATTACAAAATATATTTCCATTTATTATATTTTTAATGCTAATTTTTATATGGATATTATGAACAATGTATATGCTAACTGTCTTAGAATTTAAGCTTTTACTAAAACTGATTTTAATGTAAATTTACAGCTGAACTACTTTAAATACTATGACCTAGATACATTGACTATAGTCTAGAGACCATGGAATACTACATTAAGTAAATGCAAAATATAACGTAGCACATCTTGAAAGGCTAAGACTTATAGTCAAGCTACTTAAAGAATTTCTTTGTACAACATTCTTTTCCTTTTTTCTACTTAGCCAGAGAAAGTTCCTCTGTTCCTGAGAGTTTGTGATCATATTGACATGATAATCGGTCATTATTCGTAAAGCTCATTCTGCTGAGTCATTAATGACACTTGTTGTGGAGAGTGGTGTCTGAACTTCAAGATAATGTTCATTTGTTGACCTATTTTTCACGGGCACTGACAAGAAATTTTGCTCTTCACCACAAAACAATTTTTTTATTGTCCAGGAATCTGCACCAACAAAATCTTTCAACGTTTAGAAGCATTTCTAAGCTGTCTGGTAATGGCTCATATATATATATATATATATATATATATATATATATATCAATTAAGTTGTATTATTACACTAGTTTTTTCCATCTCTAATGTCTTGTCAGAAAAAACTACAAAGTATGCATGCCACTCACTTAGATACCACAGATGATTTCTAAAATATTTCAATTTTATGATTTGCTATATTTAAATTTTTAATTAAATTAAATTTTTAAATCTTTTTTAAGTAACACGTGTGAAAAAATCTAAAACTCCCTACTTCTATTTAACCGTATCACTCGCTTGGCAAACTTTTTTCACATCAACACGAAGATTAATATATTCAATAATTACAACACTGTCACAAAGAATCTTCCGTTTTTAAAGACTACATCTCAATTCCATTTTCAATACAGATTTTTGATGTATATATTATTTTGTTTGCCCATGCAACTCATGATGACCATTGAGCATTTCATTGATCAATATAAGATTTTGTCGACTATTACTAAGGTAATATATCTATTGAATAATAACAATAAGAAGAAGCTTATTATTATCATTGTTTACCATTATCTTCACTTCTGGGATTTTTACTTAGAATTGGGCAATTCATAAAATCATTTCCCCATTTGTGTAAAGTTCATTCACCTATTATATAAGTGTACACTCTGAAAAAAAGCTTCATCGTTTACCTAGACAATGCAAATAGGGAAGGCACATACATGTACAAGTTTATATGGGATATATTCGACTTTTCAAGTGCTGCAAAGGAGTCCATAATGTGCAACCATAACAATATAATTGACTGAGAAACCGAAGTGTTCTGAATCTTCAATTTTAAATAAAGACTATTTTTAAGTAAAATACTGGGATTAATTTATTACTTTCAAATCAAACCAAATTTCATAAATCCCATGAATAAACATGAACTATCTATGCCCTATAAATAGAATAAAAACTGTATTGATAGCATAATAACATTAAGTAGTAAACATCCAAAGATAGTCTACTCTATTAAATCTAATTGTATATTGCTAAAACTTTTCCATTTGAACATTCCTATGGATCCACATATGACAACTCTAAAAACATCAATATAAAGACATATGATCTGGTTATTTTAAGCTAAAAGCTGATATCTATAAAAATTAATGCCTATGATATTAATATTTGGGAAGTATTATTTCCTATGCACAAACAAGAACCACTTAAAATGGAAAGGAGGGTATAAACCACCTCAACCTATTATCAAAATTCAAAAATATTTGAAATGGTTTGTAGTCAACTGCATAGACAATTTTTGGCAATGTCTGAGAAAAATTGGATAACTTATTACTTTTCTGGTACACCGTAATATAATATTATATATATATATATATATATATATATATTAAAGGTGGTTAACATAAATACTAAACGGTTAATCATGTCTATTAATGACAGCTTTAAAGTCCTTGTGAATGCTAATTAGATGACGACCAATTTAGCAATGTATGCAATAAGCTATATATAAACATTGCATTGTAGAATTACTCTAGTTTATATTTACAGTTTGAGTATAACTTTTTAGTTCAAATATATGTAAAGGAGCAAAAAAAATCTACAAATGTGGTAGCAATTAATCCAAAATTTGTCCAATTCTTCAATTTCATTTTTAAATATGTAGAAAAAATTTTGTTAAAATTTCCCAATATTCGTTATGGATACGCTATGAATAACATATGAAACCTTAAAATAAATATTTCTTAGAATTGCTAAAAATGCAAAAAAACTTGAAAATTGTAGCAGCCAAATCATTGTCTATTCGTGTAAAATAACTATTCTTTTGCAAAAGAATCCAAAAATCGTAAGATTACATAACGTAAATAGAAAAAATAAGGTGTAAGAAGAGAATATGTAAATGACCAAAAAACCAAAAGTCTACTAGCGCAACTTTTTGAACAATAAATAAACTTTTTTAAGAATAACCTTACACTAATATTTAACCATTCTTACGACAAACTATGCTTTCCATTCGTCAAAACTATACATGTGCATGTCAAAACGAATTTTGTATTGAAGGCTATTGCTACCTAGCACCCTACACATTTGCAATCAATGAATCACTGAATTCAAATATTCCAAGTGTGTTACTGATCACAGTACTTTGTAATGTTTAGGAATTTTTTTTATTCAAGTTTATTATTCATTTGTAATGCCGATGAACTTTTCCTCAGAATTTTATTGTTCTAACAAATTTTTTACTTCTTCATATATCGGACAACATATAAAACCAACCAAATCACCTGAAATCATATGTATAAATGTCTATGAGTGCACAATTGAATATCGAAAATAAGAAACCACTGTTCTCGAGGGAAGATTTTTCAAAAATTATATTTTTAATGTTTCATATCGTAAAAGCTTTGCTCAAACAAGCGAGTATTTGCTATAAAAAAATTAATCAAACCACGAATATATGAGGAATCAATTCGAAAATAGTGAATCCCTTTTTGAAAAATCAGGAGATATATATCTATACACGTGCTTTTTCTGGAAGGTATTTAACAGTAAATCTGAGGAAAACATCACATTGGGAAGCATGTTTTCTTAGTTTTAAGAAAGATTTAATAAGATACTCAACGTGTTTTATTACATTGAGTCATTGAGATAACATCATTTCTTAGCCCGATAATGTGTGAAATATTGAAAGAAACCAAATACCTATGAGCAGTACCTTCAATCATATATTGTTCCAATTGCTAAGGTTTGGTATCTTCATAGAGATGTTGATATGTTCGACCTGATTCGCAATGTCTCAACATTTACTGAAAGACATAATGCTCAACATTTGGCAATCCTCAATCAAATTTTACCAACTCAAAACGTATTTTATAGTTTTACTATCATAGCACACTTTGCAGGACCACTATTTATTATGTTGGATAGAGCAAAGCGATAGATATTTTCCGAGAATTGCAAAATATGCTCCTAAATCTTTGAACATTTCAGATGATTGAAGCATCAATGCAGCAGCTGAGCAATAATGAACATTTTCATGACACAGGTCAAGGAAATGACCTATACGAGCAACATCCTCTGAGCGTGTTGTTAAATTGCGAAGATATAACTAAATGAATTGGATAAGCAGCATCAGTAGATGATGCTTCTAAGTTTCAAGTAAAACCTTCTCAATTCTAATGCTTGATTAGTATTTTTCTTTGTGCCAGTTGATTATTACCTCCTAAAACAATACTATTTTCTATACTCAGAACTAGACGTTGTAGAGAATCTTCAACCTGAAATGTTGATGCGAAGTTTTAAGGGATTGAGAATTTATGGTATATAGAAGAGAGAACAGCTAATAAGACTAATTTAGCAGAGACATGTTACAATCGAATAAAGTGTTAAATTCTATAATACAATACAATGCTTTTCTAATTTCATTTTTGTACAATTTAGTGAATCGGGAATTTGAAGAAATATGAATTTTCTCAAAAATTTAATTTACTGTCGATAGCTTTATAGCATTAATAATCAAATTTAGCAGCTCTTAACTACGGCTTTGATGTCAAATTAATTCCGCCATTTATTAAAATCGCATATTTCGTTACTTAATTTTCCAAAGCGTAACAGCAAAATTATAGATCTTTAATCGCTAAACCAAAACTCCCCATAATCAAATAGAGATTGCCAATAATTGGTCTCTTACTTGGTATTTAAAAGAAAAATTTTGCCATCTTAAAATTCTAAATTCTTCAAACCAACATATATAAAATACCAAATTGCTAAATTTTGAACATTAAATTAATAATAAGCGATATTTTATTATAAGTAGGGCGAACAAAAGTAAAAAAAAAATAAAGATAAATTTTGTTTAAATAGTTAGAAATTTAATTGTTTTATTGCATATGCATACATATATTAAAAATTTTAAAGTCAAAATAAAGGCAAAATTTTTTAACATTTGGAACTAGGTAAAAAAATTTTGAAATTTTCTCTGATATCAAATTTTTAGGTCAAATTCTTTTGAAGAGAAACAATGTATAAATGATTTTCATAAAAAACTCTTTAAAACCATGTAATACAAAACTTAACATTTTTAATAGCAGGGCATCTGAGAAAATTTATGCGTTTTGTACTTAAATCGTAAACAAATGATTAAAGGAGAGGAAGCCTCTACTTATAAATATATAACGTCATTTCCAATTCGTTTAGCTTTTAAAAATATAAATTTCTTGGTTAAAAACATGAGAAAATATAACTGCACAATTTTTAACTATTAAAATTAAGATATGTTAGAGCAAATATTTAATAAATATTTTAATATTTTGCCAATGTTTATAAAAATGATATTACTAAGGGTGTCATTGTTGAGAGAGCAAAACTGCTCTCAATGGGGCAATAATGCAAAAGTTAGTACAAGTCACAAATTTCTATGAATTGAATTGAACTTGTAAAATGCTTAGAGTTTAAATCAACCTTAATTTTGGATGTTTTGCCGAAAATTGAAAACTATAGATTATATGACTTAATGAATAATCGGTTCATTAAATTTAACAGAATGTGGATTGTTGAAAATAGCAAGTGTTCTCCTGCTTCCATGGAAAGGTTCTTCTCAATGTTAAAAAGGCATGCTTAAGACAATAAAAAATGGGCAAATCTGTATTGGTGCTTCTTACTATATAGTTTATTATGCTTAGTATAGAAAACACGAATTTTACAAAAGTTTAAAAATCTGTAGGTCAATTTTCAGATAAAAAATTACCTTGTTATGTAAAAAAAATCAAAACTTTTTTATCAAAATTTTAAATTTTTTAGGTAAAAAAACGCCCTTATTATAAGCTAAGGATTAATTCAAACAATTAATGAGACATAATGAGTTTTACTTACTATTAGTATTGGAACTCGGGAATAATGATAAACTTACTTTATTAATTACTTTCCCGGCGGATACAATTACCGAAAACAATTAAACATGTTAATTACATTTTTAATGAGTTATCATCGCTGGTCAATTTACACTTCATTAACGGATTAAAGCTTATCATTTACGTTGAATAAAGGAATGTTTACAAAATTATATTCAAAATTTTTAATTTGAAACTACTTCTATAAACAGTAAAAATCATCCTAATTAGAAAATATGTAAACTGAGCCAACTAACCGTTAAAGTGTGGTATAGACATGTATACAATTTAGAGAAGATTTTTTAACTTAATCAGATTCTGCAACAGACTTACCTAATTATGGGTTAATGAATGTGTATTCCAAACGGGTTGTCATGAAGAAAAAACTAAGTCATGCACACAGCTTGGCACGTATTGGTATCAGGAACCAGTGGCACAGCCAGAATTGACGAAAAGGATGAGGGCGCACTTGAAAACAGTGTGCACGTTACATTGTTTACGAAGCGAGTCTGCGTACCACCTTAACCTGCATGTACATATAGATATATATATATATATATATATATATATATAA